>JAMPIV010012058.1:0-396294 GCA_024509875.1 Oreohelix idahoensis
TTTGAACGCAGCCACGTAGCTCCTTTAAATTTGTATTTTTGGGTTCCTTAGGGCTTGCGGAAAAATAATATGTAAAACGTTACGCAAAAAGTCCAGAAATTATTAAATAATACCCAAAATAAAATATTGGGGGTGCCTGACAGCAAAAAATCATTTCTGCTCATAAAATTTTTTTTTAACGTGTTTGAAAAAAATTTACGTTACAGAAATAGCCTACCATGTAAACTCCAAATTGATTGGAGCGCAACAAATGAAAGCCTAACCACGATTGGTCGGGCTATAAATACTATCTTGGTTGTTAGGGGAAACGGGGAAAGGTAACATTTTTTTCAAACACTTGTCGAAACGGGGCTCATTGGTCAGACTCGCTGATATACACACTTGGGAGCGTTAGTTCGAAACCACTTGTTTAAATAAGATTGATAAAGCATCAGTGCGTTGAAGCCAGCTTATATTTGGCTAAATAAAAGCCTGGAAGATAAGCGGATGGGAATTTGTGCCAGTTTGTGCCAGAATTCATTGCTAATCAACGTATCTGTGTTTATTCGTATGAATTGTGGGACCGTGGTCTTGATGGTACTGAGCAGCACCTGGTCAGAGCTTTGCTGAATCCAGTGTCGGACAGCATACTCCTTGGTCCTTTTAGCTATCAGTGAGGTGTCTCCAGAGCCCAGAGGAGAATTCGAGCAGAGGAGTCCTTTCCTGCCGCCATCACGCCAGATAAGCTAACTTGGCCAGCTGAGCTCAACATTATGTCCCCTCATCTTGAACTGACTTTGTAAAATTAACATTAAGAGGGGAATTTACTTGTCTTAAAATCAGGAACTGTGAACATCTCCAATACTAGTCCCTAAAGACAACCTATTGAAGTCATGATGACAAATACCAACAGAGCTTGAACAAAACAAAACCAGTATTACCTCATTTTACTACTACACAACTGACACACATAGAACATTTGTAATAATATATGTCACTACAATATTCATATTAAATACATTCTGTACATAACTTGTAATTTAAATTGATTGTGATTCCTGGTTCCCTTGTAGTTGAATCAGGACACATATTCATTCATGCCAGTAATAAATACATATTGTTATTTGAAAAGTTACGAGTGACTTCTTTAAGATATTCTCATAGAGTGTTATATGTATGTGAGTGTCACAGTGTTGTTAAGAGTAGTGGATTAAATTAAATTGTTTATCTGTCTGTTGTTGTGACTTACACTTCATCATACACATACCCTAGACACATAACGTAGTCATCACACTATTCCAGAATAATTCTGACTGAGATATATAGATATGTGGTAGCAAGTCAGGTGATATATAATACACTACTCTTATTAGATATATATATACCTTCACAGCTGATCTCAGTCAGTACACTAAGTCCCCTATAAATATTTATAACATCCCACTTCACCACATATATTGGGGTCTCGCTCTTGGGATTTTGAATCTTTCCCTATTAAAAATATTGGGGGTAATTCACTTCAGGGAATATAAGAATTAAAAGGTATCCTTGGGTGGAATTAAATAAGGTTGAGCTCACGGTGCCTGTGTTGTCCATTAGAGATTGAATTGTTGGTTAGACATTGTATAAATTTACATAATAGACAATGGCGGACCTGGCCAAATTTCGATCTGCTGCGGTTCAGACTGCAAAAGAGTTAGGATTAGATGGGCAAGTTATGGTTGCCTATGTCACGACGGAATGTGACAAATTTATTGAACGTGAAGAAAGAAGGTTTGAAGCCGAAAGAAAGTTAGAGGCTGACAAGGAAATTAAGAAGTTACAGTTTGAAGCTGAGGCTGAGACTAAGAGGTTGCAGATTGAGGCTGAGGCTAAGAAATTGGAGGCAGAAAGAGAAGACAAAAGATTAGCTGCAGAAGAAGAAATTAGCTGCAGAAGGGAAGAGAGGAGATTAGCTGCAGAGAGGGAAGCAGAAAAGGAGGAGAAAAGATTACAAAGGGAACATGAGTTACGACTAAGGGAGTTTGAGGTTCAAGGCCATGCTCCTGAAAATGGTGCCAGTCCCTTTGCCTCTGATGCTACGGTTACTCAAGGAGCCTCAACCTCAGCTATGAATTTTCATTTAGATCATTTTGTTGAGAAAGACGATGATATTGAGAGCTACCTAAATAGGTATGAACTATTAGCTACCACGTATGGGTTAGAGAGAGAAAGGTGGAGCTTAAAGTTATCTCAGGGACTTCGTGGGGCAGCTTATGAAGTTTTTGCAAAAATGAGCAGAGGTGATCAGGAAAATTATGACATGCTAAAGCAGGCTCTTTTGTTAAGGTATGAAAAGAATGCAGAATTTTATAGAAAAAAATTTAGGAATGCTAAACTACTGTCAGGTGAAACCTATCACCAGTTCTCTGCACGAATAGAGACATACTTGGAGAAATGGACTTCTCTGGGGAAAACCCAAGATCTTAAGGAAATGGTCCTTATAGAGCAACTAAGAGAGTCCATGGCTCCAGACCTGAGAAAGTTTCTCATGGAACAAGGTGCAGAGAGGCTGGGTGAGTTGCTAAATGTTGCTGAAAGGTATCAAGCAGCTCAAGCAGAGGTAACAGGTAATAAAAAGAAACAAGTGGATAACTTTAGGGCACCACAGAACTTTAATAAATTTGATCCTAAGGATCAAAATAAAGGTAAGCACCAATTTGATAGGCCACGGTATGAAAATAAAAATAAATTCCCACAATTCGATGAAAGGAAATATAATGAAAGAAAATCTTTCAACCAAGGAAAAAGGTGGTGTAAGAATTGTCAGATGGACAATCATGACACTGACCGTTGCAGAAGGAAACCTGTGTATATGGCAACCCTTCAGGTCAGGTCGACCTCAAGACAGGAGGAGGATATTATGTTAGATACCACTCCAGAAGAGATGAGGAAGGCACAGGCTGGGGATAAAACACTCAAGCCTTGTTTCAGAAAATTGTCAACTTGTCATACAACTCCAGGCAAGGGAGATTTTTACATGAAAAACAAGTTGATGTATAGGAAGGCCGGAACTAGATCCAATGGTCACGGACAGCTGGTTCTTCCAAAAAGATATAGGACAGAATTAATAAGGAGCCTACATGTGAAACCAGATGGGGACCATGAGAAGATAGGTACCATCATTCAAAAGGTGGCTCACAATTATTATTGGCCCAAAGCAAGATGGGACATTGAAAATTTTGTAGAAAGGTGTAGCATAGCACATGAGGGAACACCCACAAGTGGGAACATGGATCAGGACCTGGACACGCCATGGGGCAAAATCAGGCCTGACAATAAAAGGAAAAATAGATTTGATAAAGTGGACCAAATGGAATGGGAAGCCCCTTTTCACGGACAAGCTTCACTTAACTGTTTTACAATGGCCACTATGCGGAGAGTGCAAAAGGATGTCTTACCCCAGGATAAGCCGAAAATCCCTCAATCGGACTTAAACAAACTGGAGGAAGAGGATGTAGGGAGGAAATCTCTCATCAAGAATTTTAAGTGGGGAGAAAGCCCCAAAAGAAAAATCGGTAGCGGTCGTTTTGTGAATGATAATTCTGGGAGGAAAAATCATCACTATAAAGCTTCGAGTGGAAGAGACCATACCGGTGCATGGACAAATAGGTCCACACAATTAAAGGTCCATATGTAGCTTTGTTAAGAACGTGGACTGATGAAAAGGCAGAGGAAAACATTACATCTTCATACCAATATGTGAATGAGCTGACCACTCGGTTGAAAACTGGCTGGAAACTTGCCAATGAAAATTTGAAACAAGCCAGGAAGAAACATGCTGCCTATTATAACAGGAAGGCGAAAGACAGAAATTTGGCTGTGGGAGAGAAAGTACTGCTTCTTTTGCCTGGGAGTCAGAATAAGTTACAAATTGGATGGCAGGGTCCATATACAGTTTTAGAGAAGGTGTCTAGAACAAATTATAAGATAGATAAGAAGGGGAAAGAAAAAATCTATCATGTGAATCTCCTGAAGAAATATTTGGAAAGAGAACATCAGGAAGAGACACACTTGTTGACCTTGTCCATCGCCATGGAGATGAAAAAGGAACCACTTTCATCATTTGAATATCCATTACACCCCTGTGCGACAGCAGCACAGGTGAAAATCAGTACACATTTAACGAAAACTCAGAAAGAGAGAGTGCAACAGGTTCTAAATAATCATGCAGAGTGTTAACAGACCGACCAGGGCATACAAACCTATTGGAATATGATATGAAACTGATAGACCCCACACCTGTCTGTATGAAACCATATTCGATTCCGTTTGCTAAGGAGAAAGCTTTGAAGGAAGAGATAGACTATCTGTTGAAGGAAGGAATTATTTCGCACAGTGAGTCTTCGTATAGTTCCGGTGTTGTACTTTTAAGGAAGCCCTCTGGAGAACATAGACTCTGTATAGATTACAGGAGACTGAATGCTATTACAGAAGGACAGGTGGATCCATTGCCGGATACAAATCAGCTGTTTGCCAGACTAAATAAAGCTAAATATTTCTCAAAAGTGGATCTGAGTAAAGGATACTATCAGATTCCAGTAAAGCCTGAGGTTAGACCATACCTAGCTTTTAGTACCTCAGAAGGACACTATGAGTTTAATAGATTGCCATTTGGATTGAAGAATGCGCCTAGTGTCTTCTCTAGAATGATGAGAAAATTATTGGATCCTCTGAATAATCCCTGTATAACAAATTTTATGGATGATATCCTTATAGCAACAGAAACATTTGAGGAACACATTGACTCTCTGAACATGCTGTTTAATCGACTTAGGGAGGCAAATTTAACAGCCCGACCAACCAAATGTTGCGTTGGATGTAAAGAATTGGAATTTTTGGGACACACAGTTTATCAGGGAAACATGACCCCTGACCCAAAGAATTTAGAAAAACTACAGAAAGCCCCGAGACCACAAACCAAGAAGGACGTGAGATCCTTTGTCTCATTATGTGGTTTCTACCAGAAGTATATAAAAAACTTTAATTCCATATGTGCACCTTTAACGGAATTGACACGTAAAGGACATCCAGATCGCATTACATGGACACCACAATGTGAAATGACTTACCAAGAATTGAAGGAAAAGCTCACAAGTAAACCCATTTTGAAATTACCTGACTTAAGTCAAGAATTCATTGTAAGGACGGATGCAAGTAATATTGGGTTAGGTGCAACTCTACTACAGAAATCAGATGCCTTGGATGGGGAATTAAGCCCAGTGGCATATGCTAGCAGAAAGTTGAATAAAGCTGAAATCAACTACTCAACTAGCGAAAAAGAATGTCTTGCAGTAATATGGGTGATAAAGAAATTCAATATTTATCTATATGGGAAGGCATTTAAGTTGCAAACAGATCACAAACCTTTATCGTTTTTAGCACAGGCTAAGCATGAGAACTCTAGGTTACTCCGATGGTCTTTGCTTCTGGCTCCATATAATTTTAGCATTGAGTATATATCTGGAAAAACCAATTTGGGAGCGGATTTTTTAAGCCGCCATCCGTGTGATGAGAATCACCGTAAACACCAGCAATAATAAATTTCTCTATGTGTATATAGAATAAAGGACTGACATATAATGTCTGTTTTAAGAGGGGAGGTGTCATGAAATATTCTAATCCACATATATAAATTATTAGGTAAATATGAAGCCTAACAAATAAAATTAATAAAGAAAAGAGCAATGGAAAAATAACAGTGCTGTCACAAAGAATGTACTCGAAATCCCCCTTGTTTTCTGCTACGTCTGCAAATTGTAATGCTTTCACGTTGATATAAAAGCTTACTGTATTATTACCCGCTTTCTTCAATGAAACGTGTGCTGTATTTCTTGGAAAAGCATTGAGAGGCCCTGCGTAATGACCTAAATTAATCCTAACATTAATTATATTACGTTACCAAAACCAACGAACAGATGGACAAAAGGATAAAGAGAGAGGGGAGGGCTGAAAATCAGGAACGCATGCAACACGCGTCGCGCGATACACAAATGCTGCCATCACGCGTGTAAGTCTACATGCACTAATTTTTTTTCAGACGGACAGTGATAAAATACACTACCCTTTCCCAGAGTTAGGTTTTAAAATCATAAAAAACGCTTATTAGGAAAGATAACAATAGATGGGTTTACGTTTGAAAACATAACAGTACCCAGACAGCACATCTTCGAAACAGGAGGTAGAAGAAATTGCATATTTTGAATGCAGCCACGTAGCTCCTTTAAATTTGTATTTTTGGGTTCCTTAGGGCTTGCTGACAAATAATATGTAAAACGTTACGCAAATAGTCCAGGAATTAATAAATTATACCCAAAATAAAATATTGGGGGTGCCTGACAGCATAAAATCATTTCTGCTCATAAGATTTTTTTTTTAACGTGTTTGAAAAAAATTTACGTTACAGAAATAGCCTACCATGTAAACTCCAAATTGATTGGAGCGCAACAAATGAAAGCCTAACCACGATTGGTCGGGCTATAAATACTATCTTGGTTGTTAGGGGAAACGGGGAAAGGTAACATTTTTTCAAACACTTGTCGAAACGGGGCTCATTGGTCAGACTCGCTGATATACACACTTGGGAGCGTTAGTTCGAAACCACTTGTTTAAATAAGCTTGATAAAGCATCAGTGCGTTGAAGCCAGCTTATATTTGGCTAAATAAAAGCCTGGAAGATAAGCAGATGGGAATTTGTGCCAGTTTGTGCCAGAATTCATTGCTAATCAACGTATCTGTGTTTATTCGTATGAATTGTGGGACAGTGGTCTTGATGGTACTGAGCAGCACCTGGTCAGAGCTTTGCTGAATCCAGTGTCGGACAGCATACTCCTTGGTCCTTTTAGCTATCAGTGAGGTGTCTCCAGAGCCCCGAGGAGAATTCGAGCAGAGGAGTCCTTTCCTGCCGCCATCACGCCAGATAAGCTAACTTGGCCAGCTGAGCTCAACATTATGTCCCCTCATCTTGAACTGACTTTGTAAAATTAACATTAAGAGGGGAATTTACTTGTCTTAAAATCAGGAACTGTGAACATCTCCAATACTAGTCCCTAAAGACAAACTATTGAAGTCATGATGACAAATACCAACAGAGCTTGAACAAAACAAAACCAGTATTACCTCATTTTACTACTACACAACTGACACACATAGAACATTTGTAATAATATATGTCACTACAATATTCATATTAAATACATTCTGTACATAACTTGTAATTTAAATTGATTGTGATTCCTGGTTCCCTTGTAGTTGAATCAGGACACATATTCATTCATGCCAGTAATGAATACATATTGTTATTTGAAAAGTTACGAGTGACTTCTTTAAGATATTCTCATAGAGTGTTATATGTATGTGAGTGTCACAGTGTTGTTAAGAGTAGTGGATTAAATTAAATTGTTTATCTGTCTGTTGTTGTGACTTACACTTCATCATACACATACCCTAGACACATAACGTAGTCATCACACTATTCCAGAATAATTCTGACTGAGATATATAGATATGTGGTAGCAAGTAAGGTGATATATAATACACTACTCTTATTAGATATATATATACCTTCACAGCTGATCTCAGTCAGTACACTAAGTCCCCTATAAATATTTATAACATCCCACTTCACCACAATATGTAGTGGCATTTTGTTTGTTTGTTTGTTTTTATTTTATTTATTTATTTGTTTTTTTTTTCTATTTATTTAACGTATAAGCACAATTGTGATTATCCCTATTTACATTGATTTGACAAATGTGATGCCACTTTCTCATGTCGGCAGTTGCTCATATTATTTGGAATTGAAAACAATATATATCCTAATTATAACCCATCAGAGGTTGAACGGGATCTTTTTGTTTCATTAATTTAAAGGGGGGGGGGGGGGGGGGGGGGGGGGGGGGGAAGAGAAGGTACTATATTTGGGTATTGGAAACCTGATTTTATTACTCGAATTAGTACACCATATGTCCTAATTATACCCTATTAAGGGTTAAACGGGATACTTAAAAAAAAAAAAAAACCTTGAAAGGGTGTCGCAATACAAGAAGGATCCCGTTACATGACCATTGAGGCATATTGGGAATATGGTGTTAGGCCCATATTTTCTTGCCCATCGGCACACTAGGGGTGATGTGGTCAGCATCACGCCAGCCGCCTTAACCTTCCCAGAAGTTGCTCTGGTACCCAATTGGGGCTGGGTCGACCCAGGAGCCGTTTGCGGCCTAAAAAAATCCCACCTCATCTGGGGATCGAACCATAGACCACTAAGCTAGTGCACTAACCACTATGCTACCGCGGATTGGTATAAATTTGTTGAAAGTCTGTGCTCCGCAAGGAGCGGAAAGAGGTGACTTCATGAATGAAATTCCCATTTTCTTTTTTGTCTTCCACTTTCGACTAATGAAACTTTTTTTTTAAACAAATCTCTGCTAAACGCGTTACTAATCTAATGTACTGTGTTCAGCCGCGCCTGTTTTTAGCTAAAACTCGTTTGTGTGTGTGTTTTTTTGTTTTTTTTTTAACTAGGCACTTAAGAGAAACTTACGCCTTATATAAATTTGTTCCAGCATACTTTCTCATCTACGCGTAGACATCTCAGAGGAGCTGTTATACATCTTTATTTGAGCATTTACTTCCCTTTACGAATTTTTTTAAAACGCATTGCTTTCCCTTACCTCGTCACGTCTGCCAGAGTCATTTTGTGCGTTCTTTCCCCTTTCATTGTTATTCCACGTCTGCCACCCAGGGATAATTTGCAGCGCGTCGCGGCTGTGTTACGGAACATTAGTTTTACACTTTAATCCAGTTCTGTGCTTCCTCCTGTTTAATATCTGCTTGAGTTGGAATGTAGGAAAGAAGAGAAGGAAACTACAGCTTGATAGATGTGTAAGTGCGTGATTTGTGTTATGTTTATTTCGTTAGCTCTTTCAGTTTTTTTTTTTTTTTCAATATCGAATTGAATTTCCATAATCAGTCCCGGATTGCTTCAGATATTACCTATAAATATAGAAGAGATGTTAAGAATAGACAGACCTAGGGAACTGCATAATTTAGTCTTTTCTTTTTTTTTAAATTTATTTTAATGTTAAAAAATATCCCGTTCAACCTCTGATGGATTATAATTAGGATATAACAATAATATTCAGAGGGAGGGGTATAAAAGGCCTGGTGTTTCCAGTTACATATTTAATTGACTTTCACTTGCCATAAGTCAATGTATTGTAAGAACATCATCAGACCTTCACCTTCCCAATTACTAAATTTTAACTTTTTTGCTCTTGTTAAATACTGTTTGACTAAATTACGGATAGCATTTCTGTGTACACAGATGGATCCAAGGAATAGGATGGCAAATTGGGGATAGGAATGTATATTCCAATATGGAAAATGGCAAAAGAGTATAGTATCAGGGAATATACATCCATTTTCACTGCAGAGATGGTGGCAATACTAAAAGCACTAGAAATATTATCTAATAACCCCCCCCCCCCCCCCCCAAAAAAAAAAAAACTAACAATTTTAACAGACTCTCTTTCAACAACTTAACCATCTTTTTCTTCTGCACAGGGGATTCTAGAGCAGGGTCTGCATTGTAATGCTATCAGTTGTAATGCTATCAGTTGTAATGCTATCCTCTGTGTGTCCTCTCCAACGCTAGCGTCTTTTTCTCACCACTTGTGCCACAGGCATGTGTCAGGTTCTTTCCATCAGTTTTATCACATTAATTATCTAGTCATACCACTTTAAAACAAAGTTACAACTGATCAGAGCATGTATATTCCCAGTAGCAACATACGGCTGCGAGACTTGGACACTCAATAAAACAGTTGCAAAAAAGATTACATCATTCGAAATGAAATGCTACAGAAGGATGTTGAGAATACCCTGGACAGAAAAAAAGACCAACAGAGAAGTACTGCACTCACTAAACGTACAGGAACATTGGCTCCTAAATACCATCGCAATAAGGAAGCTGAAATTTTTCGGTCATATAAAAAGACATAATAGTCTGGAAAAAACAGTGATGGAAGGCATGGTCCCTGGAAAAAGGGGAAGGGGTCGACCTAGACGACGGTGGACCCAGGACATCACAGAGAGTCTGAACTTGTCTTTGGCTGATGCAGGTCGACTTGCCCAGAATCGTGATGCGTTCAGAGCAGCTGTAATGGAGACAACGTTCTGGAAAGAATACGTCACATGATGATGATGATACCACTTTAATCCCTCTATTCGGCGCTAATCACCCATTCTTGAAAGACTGTACCCAGTGGCGGTTTTTATGCATATGCAACGGAGCCGCGCTGGTGTAATGGCTTCGGCGTTGTACTGGCGACCAGGTGTTCATGGTTCAAACCCGGGCGTCGGCGTTTGAAGAAATGTTTACGGCCGGAAATTTGACTGAATAGCCTGAACGGCTCCTGTGATAAACCCTCTGTGGATGGGAAGGAGCGAAGCTCCTGACCGGGTTGGAAGGAAAGTCCTCAGGTTCCCCAGCCTCGCAATGATATGTCATTGGGCCGAAGGGCTGAAAGCCCATGTGCCGCTGGTTAAAAAAAAAAAAAAAAAAAAAAAAAAAAAAAAATGCATATGCAACCTAGGCTTGTGCCCAGGGCTACATCCACAAATATATGATTATCGATACAACCTGAATTTATTTAAAAGGGACCTCACAAGTTCACACTTGCCTAGTATAGTAGCCCCTTCAGTCATAACTGACTATGGGAATGCGCCCCTGAGGTGTTAGCCCTCAGCTGCTTGTTTTCCTGATGCTCCTTTCGGCATGTTCTTTTCTCTTCTGCTTGTTGCGAGAGCTTCTTTTTTGCCCAATCTGGGGTGGCGCCGTAGGGAGCATCGCCACGATGCGGTCGGCAGCTTTGTACTCCCAGGTTGTTTGATTTATGTCCAGTGCCTTCATATCTCTCTTGCAAACATCTTTGTACCTCAGCTGCGGGCGCCCGGCTGTTCTTTTACCATCTGCCAGTTATCCTTAGAAGATACCTTTAGGAATGCGATCATCTTCCATGCGGCGGACATGGCCAAGCCAGCGTAGTGAGGCGGGCAAAGATGGCTGTAGCTTTGCTACAATTTGAAGTCAATTTGGCTGTCAATGTCTGTGTCCAGAGAGAAAATCCTAGAGCCGCCTTTATGGCATTTTTTGGTTGTTGTTGTTTTTTTTTTGTTTAAGTTTCTGAGCCATTCTTTCAGAAAGCTACTGTAATATAATGATACACTTGAATTTAATACTTACCATTTATCTGTTAATTTGTCGTTCTCATACATCGTTGTGATTCTCCTACCATTTTCACTTTATGTTTTCTTCTTCTTCTTCTTCGTTCGCCCTGAAAAGGACGATGGTTGCGTTGTGTCTGTTTCCAACGTAGCTGTGATATCTGCACCTTTCGGTCGACACATCCGACTTCTGCACGGCATTTTTTAGGACCGGGTTTGCCTTCCCATTGCGATCCGTACTCGCTCAGCCAGCCTGCACAGCTGCAGACTGTTTCCAGGACCACCACGTGGAGGTGGAGCACGGTCTTGACCAGCTCTGGTTCGCTGGTCCTGACGCAGGCAGTCAAGCTATGAGTCGCTGACTGCGATGTTTTTTTAATTCATAAAAACTTTACTTCCCGTACGTCAGTTATCTATGGGGCTACCTTTAGCCTACCGTTAGTCCATCACGTGATATTTGTATGAATTTACCTACGTATAGTTTTTGCTTTCTCTCTTCACTATGTATGAAAACACATTTCTTTCTTTTCCTTTCTTTCTTTGTCATTCCTTGTCTTTTTCTTTCTCTTTTTCCTTTCTTTCTTTTTTATTTATGTTTTCGCGGAACCTTTACATCAACTGTCAGTAAGACATAGATTTTACAACCATCTGAGATCATATTCCTGCTAACCGGTCGCAGATCTCCTACCCACGTTTTAGCTGTTAGGCTATAGGTCACACACAACGGAGACCATCTGGATTTGTGTTCTGTCTTCCCTGTGTGTTTGCCGGATGCCTTATTTCCTCCTCATACCCCCCGTTGCATTTGCCTTGCCCCACTCTGTCCTTTTAGTTAGGAACATGTGTCCTCTAGCTTATGCACTTTTTAAAAATGCGTTCATCTCTAGCGTTGGATTATGTGGTTACCCTATCTTACTGAAGTGAAGAGTTTTTTTGCCTATCCTATTTTTTATCCTTACTTTTCTATGATTTGAAAGCGTGTTTCTTTCTTTATTCATTTACTTCAGAGTCGCCGTTAAACTGTTCACTTGCTACACCCTTTCTTATTTTGTAGTCAGATTTTACAGTATCAGTTCAGTAATTTAATCAACCAATGCAATGTTGTCTCGCTCCCTTGGATGTTTGCACATCTTCCGGTTCTAAGGTCAGAGGCAAAGCCTCTGCGTATATAACTCTTCTTGGCAAATTTTCTCTGTTCCGCTATTTCTGTCGTTCATTTCTGAGTCTCTCTTTTCTATTTAATCCTTAGTAATTGTCTTTTCTTTTTAAGGGTTATCGTTAGAATTCCATGTCACTAAGGATTGTCTTGCGATATTATAATTAGATTGGTTAATAGGTATTCATACTACGTCCGAGTTGTAGAAGGAATTTGCGGGGCTTAGCTGGGGAGTGCTGCACGACGATGAAATAGGGTGTGAAGCCATTGAGAGCCCGCCAAGGTCAACCTAAAACAGGAGTCGTGAACCCGCGGCTCTTTGAGCCATCTCGTGCAAAAAAAAAAAAATCTTGCAAGGAAACGGGAGGTTTGCTGTACAGTACCTATAATGTAGTAGTGCTTTCTCATTTGGTAAAGTACGTGCGAAGAAGCGGACTAATTAACTAAGCGTGTAAGTGTTACATTACACCAGGTTTTTTTTTTCTTGTACCGATTTTGTTACTTCAGGAGCGTGTGCCCCACTACACCTTCATTGTCGTGAAACGAGTGTAAGCCACTACTTGGTTAATCACTATGTCGAAATACAGATTTGCTTCAACCAATCAACGATCACCGTTCACCAGTCTCTGAGACAGAATAAATTATACTGTTCACGCAGTTCACGCAAGATGGCGGCGAAAAACTGAATAAAATTAGGCGGTATGAGCAAAAGACGAAACCGGAGGAAACCAATCAACTTGCTCCGCCAGGAACCAACCGAAAGCTTTCCTTAAGTATTTACCTGCCTATATAATCGGGCGGATTTTATGCTAACCACGCAACCCCAAACTTGACGCCAGAGATACTGACTGAAGAGGAAGAAGCTGTCACCTTGATTTGTTGCTTACCTGAGGGCATCGACCTGCAACCTACTTCACTAGTCGAGTCAAACTGGCCTTTTTTAAAAAATCTTGGAGGGTTTCATTTGTGTCCTAAAAACCTGAGGTCGTATGTTCGAGTCAATCCCGCTGCCTGGAACTTCGCAGGAGCATAGAGATTGTACAGAAGCTACATCTTTAGTCCCCCTCAGTCTTGGGTGGGCTAAAGTAACGAGCCTCAGCAGGAGTTGTGTGAACCAAACTAAGGAGAACAGAACGTTTTAAGCGATGAGTACACATTAGTACCATTTCTGTCAGCATTGTGAGCATAGAAACTGTCAGTGATGAGAAAGTGAAATTAGCATAGCAAGAGACAAAAATAACAACATAGCTGATAAGTGTTATATCCTTAATTAACAGCACAGCTGATATAATTTTTGTTCCTATAATTGGAAAACTTGTTGTAATATTTATTTACATATATATATATATAAATATAAATATTTGTAAATCATATGTAAACTTACAAATTCAGTACATTCCATTTTTTTCAACATTCACCCTTCAGCACAAGAGTAGATAGTGTATATACGAAATAAATACTTAGGAAATTGTATTTGAAGCCTTGTCAATTTTATCATTGTTAAGCAAAATCTGTTTCCTTGTTTTTTAATATCACAGTTAGTTACACAGCAGAGGTGGCGCTTTATGTCGGTCTCCTCTCTACTATTGTTTCGAGATCAGAACATTCACAGCCGTAACTAATTTGTGATACCAGTAGTCCTCTCAGACACTGGGACTTCACCATTTTCTGCAGAAATTCTATTTCTGTAATTGTCAGTACTATACTGATCCAAGAGCCAAACAAAACATCTCGCCACACTGGGGGCTCGTTCCTGGGATATTTCTCTATATCTTGAGCCATACTTGGTCTATTCATCTGTCTACATTCTATCTTGTGCCACCCATAGATAACATAAGAAACAAATTTTTGAAGAAAAAAAATAATAAAAAAAATATTTAAAAAAAAAATAAATAAAAAATAAATTCTATAATAGGATTTTTTTTTTATTGTTTTCTTAGGAGGAGTACCATTTAGTACTCAGTAAATAGTTGATGCTCACAAAGTTGCACGGAATTTTTTTGTTCATTTAAATTAATTAAGTTTTATTACAATAAATTGGTTATAGTAAATATACATACCCTATCTAAGTAACGCCATGGCTGATCTAGTGAAGTTCAGAACTGCGATCATGCAGATGGGTAAGGAATTAAATTTGACAGGTGATGCTCTCACTCAGTATGTCACAACAGAAGTGGACAAACACATGGATAGGGAAGAAAGAAAGTTGCAATTAGAGACTGAAGCAAAGAAATTAGAGGCTGATAGAGAAGCAAAGAAATTTGAGGCTGAAGAAAGGAGGTTGCAAGCTGAAAGAGAAGTCAAAAGACTGGAAGCTGAAAGAGAAGTCAAAAGACTGGAAGCTGAGAGAGAAGACAAAAGACTGGAAGCTGAGAGAGAAGACAAAAGACTGGAAGCTGAAAGAGAAACTAAAAGGTTAGAAGCTGAGGAAAGGAAATTACAAGCAGAGAGAGACCATCAGTTGAGATTAAAAGAGCTTGAAATTCAGGCAAATACTGGCAATAATGGTGGTAGCTCACCTCACTCTGAGAGTAGCTCCAGCCAGAGCACCTCAAGTGGAGCCATGAATTTTCATCTGGACCCATTTGTTGAGAAAGAAGACGCCATTGAGTCGTACCTGGATAGATACGAAAGACTAGCCACTACCTATGGCTTAGTGAAAGAAAAATGGAGTCTTAAACTATCTCAGGGATTGAGAGGTGTGGCCTACGATGTGTATTTGAAGCTCTCAAGAGATGACCAGGAAGATTATGAAATCCTGAAGCAGGCGCTGCTTGTGAGATATGAAAAGAACTCAGAATCATATAGAAAGAAATTCCGAACAGCTAAACTTCTTCCAGGAGAAAACTATCACCAATTCTCTGCTAGACTGGAAACCTATTTGGAAAAATGGAGTAGTTTAGGAAAGTGTCAGGATCTGAAAGAAATGATAATGATGGAGCAAGTGAAAGAGTCCATGCCTCAAGAAATGAGGAAGTTTATCATGGAACAAGGAGCAGAGAGATTGGAAGATATTGTAACTGTTGCTGAGAGATATCAAGCAGCTCAGGCAGAATTATTAGGAAATAAGAAGAAGCAGGGTGAAAACTTCAAATCATCACAAAACTATACCAAATATGAACAAAAAGACTATACCACAAGGAATAAACAAAGATTTGACCAAAAGGACAAAAACCCTCTAAGATCGGATAAGACACCTTACCGGAAGGAAGGAAAGTGGTGTAAAACTTGTCTAATGAGTAACCACAATACTGCGGACTGCAGAAGGAAGAATCCTCCTCATCATGCTGCATGTCTTACAACAGGGAATCAGGGAAGGAAGGAAATGGCAGTAAGTCAGAAAGACTTCCATCATCCCCCTGTCTGTGAGGAAGTGACCGTGAATGGCACTCAAGTACTGTGTTTATATGACACAGGATTGGACTTTGATTCAGTTGTGTGCTCTTCTCTAGTGAGTCCTGACCAGATAACCACAGAAACAGTGAAAATCAGAGGACCGATCAAGGGAGCAAGAACCATGACACTACCCATAGCTCAAATCAACATAAGATCTCGTCATGTGGAAGGAGAAATCAAAGCAGCAGTGATGGACGACCCTATTTACCCTTTGATTTTGGGGTGTAGGTATGTTTTCCTTGGAGAACCTATAAAACCTGTAGTTATGGCAACAGTCCAGACCAGGGAAAGCTCCAGGAAAATGGAGGAAAATCCTATCAATACTCATCCAGAAGAGATGAAAAAGGCTCAAGCAGCAGACAGCACGTTGAAGCCTTGTTTTGGCAAATTGCCAAAAGCCCATAACCCTCCAGAGAAAGGAGACTTGTATATGAAGAATGGCCTACTATACAGAAAAGCTGGAACAGGACCTAAAGGGCATGGACAGCTTGTAGTGCCAAAATCTTACAGGGAGAAGGTTATGACGCTAGGACATGCTATACCCTTCAGTGGACATATGGGAATAGGGGCCACTGGACAAAGGATAGCCTGTCACTACTTTTGGCCAGGAATTACAGAGGACATAAAAAGATATGTAAGATCCTGTCCAGAATGCCAAAGAGTAGCTCCTAAGCATAGGACTGCACCAGCAACACTGGGAGAAATGCCTATTATGGGAACCCCTTTTGAACGTGTTGCAGTAGATATTGTTGGACCCCTCACTAGGACCAAGAAGAGAAATGCTTACATCTTAACCTTGGTTGATACTTGCTCTATGTGGGAGAAGCAGTGGCCATGTCAGCTATAGATTCAAAGCACGTGGCAGAGGCCCTGTTGACAATATTTACCCGATTAGGTTTCCCGCATCAGATATTGACTGACAATGGGTCTCAGTTTAAGGGAAAGCTAACACAAGAAGTATTCAGGATATTTCAAGCCAGGCACTATCATTGTAGTCCCTACCATGCCCAAGGGAACGGTCAAGTAGAGTGGTTCAATGGTACGCTAATTTCAATCCTTAGAAAGCTGGCGAGTGAAAAACCTGATACTTGGGATACCTACTTACCCGCTGCACTATTTGCATATAGGGAAGTACCCCACAATTCAACTGGATTGGCTCCAGCTACATTGTTGTTTGGAAGACCAATAAAAGGTCCACTGGAAGCATTGCTGCGGACATGGACTGATGAAAAGGCAGAGGAAACAGTGACTTCCTCATACCAGTACGTCAACGAGTTGACATCTCGATTGAAAGCAGGTTGGAAACTGGCCAATGATAACTTAAGACAGGCCAGGAGGAAGCATGCTGCCTACTACAACAAAAAAGCAAAGGATAGGGAACTGGAGGTGGGGGAAAAGGTGTTATTACTGTTGCCAAGCAGCAATAATAAATTGCAGATTGGATGGCAGGGACCCTATGTCATACTGGAGAAACTTTCCAGGACCAATTATAAGATTGACAAGAAAGGAAAGGAGAAGGTATATCATGTCAATCTTCTTAAAAAATACTATGACAAGGAATCATCAGAAGTTGCACATATCATGACCCTAGCCATTGCAACAGAAATGCACGGTGAACCACTTCACTCTATGGAGTATCCACTCACAACTACAGAGGATTATGTTCAAGTAAATATTAGTGAACATTTAACTCCAGAGCAGAAGAAGAGGGTTCAGAAAGTGTTGGAAACCCATGCTGATGTGCTCACAGATAAGCCAGGTCGTACGAATCTGTTAGAGTACGACATGAAGGTTACAGACCCTACCCCAGTATGCATGAGAACATACCCTATACCCTATGCGAAAGCCCAAGCACTAAGGGAGGAAGTTGATTATCTGTTGAAGGAGAAAATTATCTCGAAGTCAGACTCTCCCTATAGCTCAAGTGTGGTGCTATTGAGAAAACCGAGTGGTGAACACAGGTTATGTATTGACTACCGGAAGCTTAATGCGATCACAGAATCTCAGGTGGACCCATTACCTGACACCAACCAGCTGTTCTCTACACTGAGTAAGGCTAGGTATTTATCGAAGGTAGATCTAAGCAAGGGATACTACCAAATACCAGTGAAACCAGAAGTTAGGAAAATGCTGGCATTTAGTACATCAGACGGACACTACGAGTTTAATGTACTACCCTTTGGGCTGAAAAATGCTCCCAGTATCTTTTCAAAAATGATGAGGAAATTATTGGAACCTCTACAAAATCCCCATATCACTAACTTTATGGATGACATTCTTGTTGCTACAAACACATTTGAAGAGCATATAGTAGCGCTCTCCATGTTGTTTGACAGACTGAGAGCCACTGGATTGACTGCACGTCCAACCAAGTGCTATATCGGTTGTAAGGAGTTGGAATTCTTAGGTCACACTATTTCTACAGGTCATATGTCTCCTGACCCAAAGAATATAGAGAACGAACGAACGAACGAACGAACTTTATTTTCGAAGGGTTGAGAATTGGGCACGCAGGCCCGTCTAACATTCTGCCCTTTCACTCTCATTAATCTTCCATACTATATCCTTTTATTCCCACGTATTACTTTAAGCATTAATTTAAAGGCATGCAACATTATAAAGTTAACATAACAGCATTCATTTACAGTATACAATCATAATTTTTAAAAAAATATAAAAAAAATGAGTAGCCTAGGTTTTTTTTTTTAAATAAACAAGATAGTGACTGAAGAAAAATAATAATAATAAAAAATAAAATAATATAAACAAAACAATAAATAAATAAGTTATGTATACCGACACTCACTTATGCGGTCAAAACGTCTAATGTAGTATTTTTGAATGTGTCATCAATCCTCAATACAAAAATTACAAAAACACATTCTCGCTTACATCCATACATTCTTGGCGGAAATTGAAATAATAATAATAACACTTTCTTGCGTACTTCTGTAGCAGAAAAAGTCTTTCAGCAGTTTAAAAAAAAAAAAAAAAAAATTATATCTGCATGTACATCACCCATTTAAGCAAACGGAAACATTCACATCTCTAAAGTACAGTGGTATGCGGGTACATTCTCACATACATTACATTATATAATAGTATTACATGGATATAAAACAAATTATTCCCATTAAAAACGAGCGGAAGAGGAAAAGAAATGTTGACCTATGGATGAGATGTTGACAGGCAAATGATGTTTCTATGGGGGTAGATAATCAGTGTTTAGGAAGTGTTTGAAAAGTGCTTTGTTAAATGAATATTGTGTAGGTAGGCTTTTTAGGTGGTGTGGAAGGCTGTTCCATAAGTAGGCTCCAGAGGCTGCTAGCTGCCAAAAAATTTCCCCGAGATAGGCTAGACTCTGTTTGAACAGGTCGATCCTAGGTTTGGGCAGACGTAACTGATGTAATTGTAGTCCCTCTCTTCTACTGGTTTGAAACAATGATCGTAGGTACGGCGGAGCATTGTTTGATAGAATTGCGTGGGTCAGCTTGGCTTTGTTGTAGAGAAGACGTTTTTTTCAGGGACAATATTGTGGGTTCTTTTCCTGTCCTTGTGTGTGATATCGTGCGATTATCGGTGATCAGACGTATTGCTCTCTTATGCAAGGAGTGCAGTCTCTTTGAGGTGGAAGCAGGGCAACCATCCCATAGTGTAGAGCAGTAATCTAGATGTGTCTGTATATGTGAGGTGTAGAACAATAGTCTAGTGTCTGCGTCTAAGAAGTGTTTTATTTTGGCTAGCTGGTACGTCTTTTGAGCTAAGTGTTTGGTTAAATTCTGTACATGGGAGTTCCACGTTAAGTGCTGGTCAATCGTGATTCCTAGAACTTTGTGTTCTGTTACATGTTCAATTTGTATTGATTCCGCGTGTACCTGTAGCGATCTTTTGGTGCAGTTTAGGAGTTTCTGTCTGGTGGTAATCAACATAGATTTCGTTTTTGCTGTGTTTAATGGCATACGATTCATATTACTCCATTTTGTTAGATTGTCTACATCGCATTGAAGAGTCATTTCAAGTGCCACGCAGTCATTGTCACTAGTGTAGATAGTACAATCATCTGCAAAGAGGTCACATGTTGAATATTTTAGATGTAGTGGTAGGTCGTTGATGAACATTGCGAAGAGTAGGGGCCCAAGAATAGAACCCTGCGGTACTCCTGTATCTATCTTCGAGAAATCTGATGTCGAGTTGTTGTGAAGCACTAACTGTTGTCGATCTCCCAGGAATGATTTGATGATGTTTAGTGGATTAGGGCCTATTCTGAGGGTTTCCAACTTTTAAACCAAGATAGTGTGGTCAATCATGTCAAATGCTTTTTTTGAAGTCAACAAAAACAGCACCACCTAATTTCCCATCATTTACGTTCGACAGCCAGTTATCTGCCATTTTGGTGAGAGCTGTGTGACAGGAATGTTTGGGTCTGAAACCTGACTGGCTCTCAATGAGCAGTTTGTTTGTTGTTAAGTGTTGAAATGTGGTGTTGTAAATGTGTTTCTCTAGTGGTTTTGAAAGAGATGATAGAAGGGATATTGGTCTGTAACTGTTGGGATCGCTATGTGAGCCAGATTTATAGAGAGGATACACTTTGGCAGATTTAAATGCTGTGGGAAAGTAGTTGTATGCAATACATTGATTGTACACATAGGTTAAGGAGTCGCAAATGATGGGTGCAGCGTAACGTAGAATCTTATTGCTGATACCATCAAGACCAGATGAATTGTTGTTTTGTAATGCCAAGATATATTTGAGAACTTCGTTTACTGTTAGAAAAGGAGTATCTCTAAGATCTGTTATGGTATGTTCAGTGTTGCAGAAGGCGGTCAGTTTACTAATATCGCAGTCCATTGGCTTTAGTGTCGATTTGAGATGGTTAATTTCTGTTTTGAAGTGGTTACTAAAATGAGTAGTTAAAGAAGGCACCCAGACCTCAAACGAAGAAAGATGTGAGATCATTCGTGTCTTTATGTGGGTTCTATCAGAAGTACATACCCCACTTTAACTCTCTGTGTGCACCATTAACCATCTTAACGAAGAAAGGACAGCATGACAAAATCCAATGGAATGCTGATTGTGAAAAAGCTTACACAGAGCTAAAAGCAAAACTCACCAGCAAACCAATCCTTACACTACCCGATATCACACAGGAATTTGTATAAAGGACGGACGCTAGCAGTATAGGTATTGGTGCAACTCTCTTGCAGAAATCAAAAGCCCAGCCGGAGGAACTTTTACCAGTCGCCTACGCCAGTAGGAAGCTGAATGCAGCTGAGTTGAATTACTCGACCATAGAGAAAGAATGTTTAGCTCTAATTTGGTCCATCAACAAATTTTCACCTTATCTGTATGGGACACACTTCATTGTCCAAAGCGATCACCAGCCTTTAACATTCTTGGCTGCATCTAAAAAGCTAAATTCGAGATTGTTAAGGTGGAGTCTGCTTCTGGCGCCTTATTCCTTTACCGTGAATTACATTCCGGGAAGAGACAATGTAGGAGCTGATTTTTTAAGTCGACACCCTAGTACTCTGGAAGGACAGACGCAAAAGGATTAACCACAGCAGGGGTTTACACGTCAGCTATGACAAGTCACAGCTAGGAAAGGAGGGGGCTATGTCGTGAAACGAGTGTAAGCCACTACTTGGTTAATCACTATGTCGAAATACAGATTTGCTTCAACCAATCAACGATCACCGTTCACCAGTCTCTGAGACAGAATAAATTATACTGTTCACGCAGTTCACGCAAGATGGCGGCGAAAAACTGAATAAAATTAGGCGGTATGAGCAAAAGACGAAACCGGAGGAAACCAATCAACTTGCTCCGCCAGGAACCAACCGAAAGCTTTCCTTAAGTATTTACCTGCCTATATAATCGGGCGGATTTTATGCTAACCACGCAACCCCGAACTTGACGCCAGAGATACTGACTGAAGAGGAAGAAGCTGTCACCTTGATTTGTTGCTTACCTGAGGGCATCGACCTGCAACCTACTTCACTAGTCGAGTCAAACTGGCCTTTTTTTAAAAATCTTGGAGGGTTTCATTTGTGTCCTAAAAACCTGAGGTCGTATGTTCGAGTCAATCCCGCTGCCTGGAACTTCGCAGGAGCATAGAGATTGTACAGAAGCTACATCTTTAGTCCCCCTCAGTCTTGGGTGGGCTAAAGTAACAAGCCTCAGCAGGAGTTGTGTGAACCAAACTAAGGAGAACAGAACGTTTTAAGAGATGAGTACACATTAGTACCATTTCTGTCAGCATTGTGAGCATAGAAACTGTCAGTGATGAGAAAGTGAAATTAGCATAGCAAGAGACAAAAATAACAACATAGCTGATAAGTGTTATATCCTTAATTAACAGCACAGCTGATATAATTTTTGTTCCTATAATTGGAAAACTTGTTGTAATATTTATTTACATATATATATATATATATAAATATAAATATTTGTAAATCATATGTAAACTTACAAATTCAGTACATTCCATTTTTTTCAACATTCACCCTTCAGCACAAGAGTAGATAGTGTATATACGAAATAAATACTTAGGAAATTGTATTTGAAGCCTTGTCAATTTTATCATTGTTAAGCAAAATCTGTTTCCTTGTTTTTTAATATCACAGTTAGTTACACAGCGGAGGTGGCGCTTTATGTCGGTCTCCTCTCTACTATTGTTTCGAGATCAGAACATTCACAGCCGTAACTAATTTGTGATACCAGTAGTCCTCTCAGACACTGGGACTTCACCATTTTCTGCAGAAATTCTATTTCTGTAATTGTCAGTACTATACTGATCCAAGAGCCAAACAAAACCTCTCGCCACTTTCATATTCTTTCTTCCAGTCGTGGTTTCCGTAGCAGGTTTTTTGGATGATGAGATAGATAGCCCTTTTAAACACCCTCCTTAGCCGCCTTTTGGCGTGATGCTGACCACATCACCCCTAGTGTGCCGATGGTCAAGAAAATACGGGCCTAACACCGTATTCCCAATGGGCGTGTAACGGGATTTCTCCCCCCAAACAGTGTTAACTGTAAGATATTGTGTAGGATGATAGATTAAACCATTTTATGTTGATTTATGACCTCGGGTCAATTTTGGCCAAAAGTGAGAGATAGAGTAGTGCATAGGCCAGAATTTATGCTTGATTTATTCATCTACTTACACTTCAGCTCCGTCTGGAGCACGGGCCATCAACATATTCACGCCAACTCTTTCTGTCCTGTGCCATTCTATCAAAGTCTTTCGTCTTTGTTATCTCTCTCTCTCTCTCTCTCGCGTGACTTCGATTCCTTTCCATTTGTTTTAGGTCTCCCGTTATCTGTCTTACCCTGTGGATTCCAGAGCAGTGACTGACTTGTAATGTTATAAATTGGTTTCCTCGATGTGTTCTATCCAACGCCACCGTTTTCTCTTCACCTCCTGTTCCACGGGTGTTTGTCTGGTTCTTTCAGTCAATTCCACACACACACAGCCACTTAATCTCGCGAGTGCAGCATTAGCAGTCATATTTTTGAAGAAAAAAAGCATAATCTATCTCTTATTTATTTATTTGTGCATTTCATGTTTTTATTTTTATTTTTACTTCTTTTGTTGTTTTATTTTTCCCTCTGTGACCCATGTTTATTGTTGCTGCTAACAAAATCCCGTGTAATTAGTTTTGTTGTTTCCTTTCGAAACTGACATAGCTAACCTTGTGTTACATACCAGTTGAAAGGGGGTATACTGAAGTATAATATACGCAGAATCACAGTTAGTGCATGAATGATGATTGAAAGAAGTCTTTGTAAAACAAATGGAAGGTACAAGATACAGACGCACTTCGTGGAGTAAACGGATTCGTGACACACAGATGCACGTGCTGACTAGATAGGGAGAGTTGACCGAGGTCTTCAGTGGCAAGCTATTTCAAAGAATAAGTGTGCTAAGAAGTATAGCGTTGTAGCGAAAGGTTTTTCTAGTGTGATGATGGTGGTAGAGAAGTCGAATTTCTCTCTAGAAAGTATGAAGTCCCAGTGCCAGAGAAGTACACTGGTATCACAATTGAGTTACGGTTGTGAATACTCTGAGCTGGACAGTAGATTTAGGCTTCAGAAGTATACTGCGCCACTTTCGCTATAGTAACCCTATGTGATAATATAATTAAATTAGAAAAAGTAACTCAAAATTTAACAGTTAAAAATCTAACAAGTCAAATGAGTACAATTTCATAATTTATTATGTACGTCTATCTAGCCTTGTAATGAGAAATGAGCGTTGGAAGATGGTAAAATGTATGATTATTTATATTTACAAAGTAAAATAAATAATAGTAAAAAGTCTTGGTATCTTCCAATGAAATTATAAAGTCTGTCACAGAAGTTTTGGTATCTCTTGCTATCTAGTCTCTAGCATTTCTCATCATTGACTATCGCTTTTGAACGCTCACAGTGTTTGTAGGATTGAGTACACATAAACTCAACTTGCACTACGTCGTCTGTTCGAGGTTTCTGAGACACACTGGTAATCAAGAAGACTTTCCTTCAGCCCGCCCTATAACTACGGGGGACTAAGATGTTGACGACTGTTTGACCGCTAGGCTCCAGTTAGCAGGATCAAAGGTCCTCAAGTCTTTAGTTGGTACTTGATCACGAACTCGGTCAGGAACGATCATAAAACCTGGAACAAAAGGTAATAGGTGGCTTTGTTGTTCCAACAAGCTCACCCACTACTGATGTTCATGAGGCGACCATGTCTTCAGTGTTTGTATATAAATGAGTGATTCATGGTAGTATGTTACAGAGATAGCATGATAAGATAGTGTCTACTGTGCAGAAGATAACAAAATATATGAATAAATCACATGTTATGATACGTAGGGATGATATAACCTTTGCCTTCCACTTATGGATGCCAAGTCACTTATATACTTGCTGGTATGTCGTAAGCTTCCAAGCAAGAACTAGCCATGATATATTTGGCTAACCAATTATTGGTTATGCTTCCTGACAATGCCGGTGGAGGTTATCTCTGGTTAGCGTCACTGGCTTCCTTTATACCCTTTTTATTATGTCTGATACAATCAAATCGTAAACAAAATCTGAAATAAAATGATATTAGTCACACATATATCTTTAATAAACCTACATACCCTCTAGGATTAATAAGCACACGGTTAGGCTGTATTTGCTGAAGTATATCTGCCCTGCATCGTGTGATTTTAAATGGACTGCTCTGTCCTTATATTTGGGCGACTCTCCCGTACCCGTACGAGAAAGCACCGTCTTGAGTCCGCGTAGATTTTTGTTAAATCTCTTGGTTTGAGGCGATCTGTGCTTCTTCTGTACTTGTTTTCTCTTCTTTTCACTACACACTTATATCTTTCCTTCCTTCCTAGGTATCCTTTCATTTTCCCAATAGGAAGCGTTCATTCTATCCAAGTTTTATCGAAATCCGTTGAGGTATGAATTTATAATACATTTTTAAAGATCATGAGCTAACTATTAGCAGATGTGATGATTATGAAAAATATTAATTATTTTTAAAACTACTTACATTTGAGTAATATCCTTTTGGAAATCATGCATTCTCAATCTCCTTATATGAATTATTACAGTTTTAATATCTTTCCACCAAGCTTGCGCTTGTAGCTTTAGATTTTCTTTCCTGCCAATGAACATTTTAAGGTCGGCCATGTTTCATATATTCGCTCCTTCCTACACTTTCCCAATGCTGTACGGCTTAAGCGAAACGCAAATATTTCAGCCCAACATCAACTTCAAAGCAAGACCAACCGAGCTGTCCCTTCACCCTTGTATCGCTCTGTGTCCGCGTTACACATTTTTTCACAAACAAAGCAAGTGGTACCAAATTTTGCTACAAGCGTCAGCCTCTAATTCTAAAGGTACATGGTTCGGTTCCCAGTATAGGAAATATATTTGATGGAATTTATTTTTGCTCGTCTCTCCTGGCACAAATACAAACCAGAAGTTATATTTCTTTCCCTCCCTCACTCTGTCTTTGTGTGTTTCGCGTCTCCACCTCTCTCGATCTTCCATAAACGCATGTCCAAAGAGTACTCTTTAAAAACAAATCATCCTATTGTTTAACCATGCCAACTTGGCAGTTAAACAGAAGAACTACAACATAGAAAGTAAAGCTGAAGAGTAAATTTTATATTGGATTTTACAAATCAACTATGTATTTTTCAATAGTAAAACTGACTCCTACACCGTTTTTAATTACTTTCTTTACGTCATATTATCAGTTTTAGAGCAGCCCCCTTCGTTATTAGGATCCCGTTTCACGCCCATTGATGCATATTGGAAATATGGTGTTAGGCCCATATTTTTTTGACCATTGGCACACTAGGGTTGATGTGGTCAGCATCACGCTGGCCGCCTTAACCTTCCCAGAGTTGCTCTGGTATCCAGTTCATGCGACTGGGTCGACCCCGGAGTCGTTTGCGGTCTAAAAAATCCCACCTCAACTTGGATTGAATCATGGACCACCGAGCTAGGAAACCAGTGCGCTAACCACTGCGCTACCGCGGCTCTCCCCTTCGTTATTAACTGCAACAATATATTCCAAAGTGTGGAACGCGAAAGGTGTTCAAGAGGTACGAAGCAGAATTTTGTATTATACTTTATCTCATATATATATATATATATATATATATATATATATATATATATATATATATATATACATATATATATATATATATATATATATATATATATATATATATATATATATATATATAGAAGCAAATTAAAAACGCACCACCTGTATAATCCAGGAACAGAGTGTGAAATGTAAGTATAAGTGTTTGCAAGTTTACATATTTGGAATCTTTATTCATTTTCCTATGAATCCATGCTGGTCATTAATTTGTACATTTGATTGTTACGAAATGCATTGCATTCTGTGCAGGCAAGGGAGAAAACCAAAAATGCAACCAATAAAAAAATTCATTCACACTATCCTCAGTATCTGGTATGTCCACCGTGTGCTTGCAAACAAGCTTGGCAGCGGCTCCGCATGGACCGCACAGGTCTCTGAAGGAAATTCCGGGGAATCAAGTCCCATTCACGTGTAAGAGCAGCTTCGAGCCGTTACAGATTAGCTGGAGAACCTTGCCTGTAGACTCTGCGTCCAAGCTCGTCCCACAGAAGTTCTATAGGGGACATGTCTGGTGATAGGGCAGGCCAATCAATCGCCACAATGTTCTGCTGCTGTAGATATTGCTGCGTAATGCATGTGGTGTGCGCACGTGCGTTATCCTGCTGGAGAAGCTGCAAGTCTGGATAATTTGTGAACGCAGGAGCAACCAATGCATCCAGAACCTCATCTCGATATGTCACAGCATTAACATTTCCACAGAAGACGTGAAGAGGCAAGCGATGGTGAAAACTGAATCCTCCCCAAATATGAATACTGCCACCTCCAAATCGGTTGTGCTGACAAACACAGCAATCTGCAAAGCGCTTTCCACAATGTAGTAAATCTGACATGTTGCTCTGCCCATTGCAGGTGCTGCTGACGATGTCTGTGAGTCAAGTTTGGCCCAACATAAGGTCGTCTTGCAGTAAGGCCTGTATCTCTGAGTCGTCGTATGACTGTCATTCGAGAGACTTGCCCACGTCTACCCACTATTGCTCTTGCTGTTTGACTTGCCGGGAGAGAAAGATTCCTTAGGTGACTCAGCACAATATGACGATCTTGCGCAGGGGTAGTAACTCGTGGTTGGCCACTCCGAAGTCTATCCCGGGCACTGCCAGTGGTTCCGTAATGTTCATTGAGACGTACAATAGTGCTGTGGTGGCAATGCATCCTTCTGGCAATGGCCAGCGAGCTCATTCCGGTCTCCAACATACCAATGGCTCGTTGGCGGTCGTTTTCAGAAGTCGTGGCATTTCAAGCACATGTACTGGGTGTTTTGTCTCAACGGCCTTTTTATACCGAGTATACTGCCACAACGCGTACACATTTTCAGGGTCATAGCTGTTGGGAATCGTGTTGCACGTGTAACTTTCATTTTTTTTCATGTAGTCTGTACACAAACCCGTGGGTTGAATCATGCACTTTCCATTCCAGCAGCCATTCGCTCTCTACCTCATGACAAACACGGGGAAAATCCATTCCCACACTTTTTTTTTTCCAGCTTCTCGGCATCAGTATATATAATAGTGGTGCGTTTTTAATGTGCTTCAGTATATATATATATATATATATATATATTATATATATATATATATATATATATATATATATATATATATATATATATATATATATATATATATATATATATATATATATATATATATATATATATATATATATATATATATATATATACTGTATATATATATATATATATATATATATATATATATATATATATATATATGGGAGCCGCGCTAGCGTAGTGGTTACAACACCGCTCTGGCGACCGGGTGATACAGGATCAAACCCGGGCGACGGCATTTGAGAATTTTTCGTCGACCGGGATTTGGACTGGATTAACTCGAGACCTGGCGAGGACATTTGAAGGAGTGTCGTCGACCAGGGACTGGCGGCTCCTGAGCCGACCCAGCTGCAATGGGTACCTCCGAAATCGGCGAGTATCTGCCTGAATGGCGAGGGGACACCTGTCTCTGTACAAGAAATAAAGGGATACTCACGTAAAATCAATGTCAGGTTAGACATAAAAATAATAACCTGAGATTTCGCCTCGAGTATTAGCGGGCGTACGAAAAAAAAAAAAAAAAAAAAAAAAAAAAAAAAAAAATAAAAATATATATATATATATATATATATATATATATATATATATATATATATATATATATATATATATATATTATATATATATATATTGTATATATATATTGTATATATATATTGTATATATATATATATATATATATATATATATATATATATATATATATATATATATATATATATATATTTTTTTTTTTTTTTAAATTATTTTTTTTTAGCTGCAGAAAAGAATCCATTAAATGTTAACATATGAGAGGTGTACCCCTGTTAAGGCTCAACTCCCATAAAGGGGTAAGCGATTATTTTTAGTTTGAGAAACACTGAACTACATCGTGGTGACTTGATTTTGATCAACTGTCACTGAGCGTCACATGTGAACTACATCGAAGGATATTTCCTATACTGGCAGCGAACTTTCTACTCTGCGTTACCAATACCTGCCGTTACCAGTACGTGCCTGGTGTTTTGGCGTGACATCACTTTAATACATATACAGTTTCTTGTTGTCAGGGAAACGTCATTTTTAGAACAGACATGAATATTGGTCTGTGCCTTTACTCTTTGTCTTCTCTCTTTCTATTTATCTGTCTCCTTTTGTCTATCTATCTGCCTGTATGTCTACTTTCTGTCTGCCTAGCTAGCTACATGCCTATCAGATTAGCTATATGTCTCTCCGTTTATTTGTGTCTGCTTGTCTACATCTGTCTGTTCGTCTGTCTATCTATTTATTTGTATGCCTGTCTGTTTTTCTCTGTCTTTCTGTCTGTTATGTATCTCTCGGTTCATCCACTTCTCATTTTTACATTTACTGTACATGTTTCTGAATGGCTAAAATAATTGCTTCATGCTATATGCGACGTACGTGTCCATCTTTGACGGATGTACACAATTTCAGATAAGTAGAAGTACTTTAGATCAGTGATTCCCAACCTTTTTACACCTGAGGACCACTTTTCAAACTACATATAAGTTGCGGACCACCAGCTTATATGTAATATCGCAATGCCATAAACACTTAACTGTTTTTATTCAGTAGATGAATAGGCCTATATTCAATATCACAAGTTGTTAATTATTTGCCAGATGACAAGGAAGTTGTAAGGTAGTAGTAATGAAAAATAAATTATACATACAATTTAGTGGTTACATATATACTGGTTACATTCATATTGGTTAAATACTATATATTCATAGAATTCAATGGTTAAAATTACAAAATATTCAATGGGAGCCTTGTGCTTGCATTTCGCTCATTAGATTTTCAATATTAGGCTTCATAGAAGTTAAAGGCAGTCGGTTTCTGTGTTTTGTTTTTATAGCATTGAAAACGTAGGGAGGATCAGAGCAAAATCAAAGCACTGAATACCAAATCGATAACGCAGCCGCGGACCACCTGATAACGCAGCCGCGGACCACCTGATAACGCAGCCGCGGACCACCTGATAACGCAGCCGCGGACCATCTGATAACGCAGCCGCGGACCACCTGATAACGCAGCCGCGGACCACCTGATAACGCAGCCGCGGACCACCTGATAACGCAGCCGCGGACCACCTGATAACGCAGCCGCGGACCACCTGATAACGCAGCCGCGGACCACCTGATAACGCAGCCGCGGACCACCTGATAACGCAGCCGCGGACCATCTGATAACGCAGCCGCGGACCACCTGATAACGCAGCCGCGGACCACCTGATAACGCAGCCGCGGACCGCAGGTTGGGAACCCCTGCTTTAGATGGTCCCAGCGACTTCTGATTATCCAGCCTGCACGGTATCTTTATATGTTCGTGTGTGTGTGTGTGCGCGCGCGCATTCATATATATGCACGTGTCTGTATTTTTATGTGTCTGTATTTCTGCCGAAGCAACTTCATGTCTTATTACCACACACTTCATTTACCTCGCTATTTCCAGTTCACTCCTTCCAACACCAGGTTACATCTTTTCTCCATTTGTCTGGTTTCCCCGTCACTCATTTCCTCCTCACGTTCACTCTTCTCTTCTCCCCCCCCCCCCCCCCCCCCCCCCAATTTTTCTTCACCAACCTAACCCTATACGAGCCTAGCACTGTTTTTCTCAGCAACTTTTTTCTGATTACATCCGACATATGGTCTACAGATTTAATTTTTTTTTTTTTTCCAACTAGGGGTAATCTGTTTCCACGAGAGTCGGGACCGCGGAATTTTTTAAAATTTTCATTTTGTTGTAAAGAAGAGGCTAGGATAAAAAGCAGACTTGTTCATGTCAGTTCGTGTTTAAGATTCAATACTGACACATAAATTTCTCGTCTTGTTAACGTCGTTGACGACCCAACTCACCGCTGTACCATGTTAAAAGATGAAATAAGTCGGGCTTTCGTTTTTCTTGACGGCTGAAGTTGTGTCGAAGCTGTGCTTGTTTCCTGCCTCTTGGTGAATACGTACTTTTCTGCTTCTCATTTAAGCCCATGTATTTTTCTGTTTCATTTTAGAAATTTGCTCCGTGTAGTTCCCGGGGGTCTCCGAAGAGAAGACAAAGAATAGGACTACTACACCGTCATGCATGTCGTACAAGGCGACCAATATGAGGTTGGCCAACCTCATCATGTGAAACAAAGTGCCACAGAAGCCACTACTACAAGAGCATGTGAATGCTTCATGCAGGCTTCCTGTAAGGGGACCAGCTATAGTGGTGGCTGTATGCTCCGTAAGGAACGTAACAGAAAATGATAATGATTTTCAAATATGAACAGAATGGGGAAACATTGTATTTTTCTTCTTCGTGTTTTTTCCCCAGCCATGTTGTCTATTAAAACAATGTGAGAGGGAACTGCATTTTTCTCGTTGCCTCTTGTTGTCTTTGTATCCACCCATCCATAATCTTTGTCAGCTTTAAGCTTCAAGCTGCATTATTTCCACGAGCTAAAACATGATTTTTACACCAGCCGTGTTTCCTCAATGACGAAATTATCGCCATCCATCTCCAGTATCGTTTTTCAGCTCCCCAATGAGCATAGGCCTTCAACAAACTTATGCCAAGTTTTACTGTCCTGTGTTATCAACTCAAGGTATTTCGATGTCTTCTTCATGTATGTATTTCGATGTCTTCTTCGTGCCCTTCATGTATGTATTTCGATGTCTTCTTCATGCCCTTCATGTATGTATTTCGATGTCCTTCATGTGTGTATTTCGATGTCCTTCATGTGTGTATTTCGATATCTTCTTCATGCCCTTCATGTATGTATTTCGATGTCCTTCATGTATGTATTTCGATGTCTTCTTCATGCCCTTCATGTGTGTATTTCGATGTCTTCTTCATGCCCTTCATGTATGTATTTCGATGTCTTCTTCATGCCCTTCATGTATGTATTTCGATGTCTTCTTCATGCCCTTCATGTATGTATTTCGATGTCCTTCATGTATGTATTTCGATGTCTTCTTCATGCCCTTCATGTGTGTATTTCGATGTCCTTCGTGTATGTATTTCGATGTCTTCTTCATGCCCTTCATGTGTGTATTTCGATGTCCTTCATGCCCTTCATGTATGTATTTCGATGTCTTCTTCATGCCCTTCATGTGTGTATTTCGATGTCTTCTTCATGCCCTTCATGTGTGTATTTCGATGTCCTTCATGTATGTATTTCGATGTCTTCTTCATGCCCTTCATGTGTGTATTTCGATGTCCTTCATGTATGTATTTCGATGTCTTCTTCATGCCCTTCATGTATGTATTTCGATGTCTTCTTCATGCCCTTCATGTATGTATTTCGATGTCTTCTTCATGCCCTTCATGTATGTATTTCGATGTCTTCTTCATGTCCTTCATGTATGTATTTTGATGTCTTCTTCATGCCCTTCATGTATGTATTTCGATGTCTTCTTCATGCCCTTCATGTGTGTATTTCGATGTCTTCTTCATGCCCTTCATGTGTGTATTTCGATGTCCTTCATGTATGTATTTCGATGTCTTCTTCATGCCCTTCATGTGTGTATTTCGATGTCCTTCATGTATGTATTTCGATGTCTTCTTCATGCTCTTCATGTGTGTATTTCGATGTCCTTCATGTATGTATTTCGATGTCTTCTTCATGCCCTTCATGTATGTATTTCAATGTCTTCTTCATGCCCTTCATGTATGTATTTCAATGTCTTCTTCATGCCCTTCATGTGTGTATTTCGATGTCTTCTTCATGCCCTTCATGTGTGTATTTCGATGTCCTTCATGTATGTATTTCGATGTCTTCTTCATGCCCTTCATGTGTGTATTTCGATGCCTTCTTCATACCCTTCATGTGTGTATTTCGATGTCTTCTTCATGCCCTTCATGTGTGTATTTCTATGTCTTCTTCATGCCCTTCATGTGTGTATTTCGATGTCCTTCATGTATGTATTTCGATGTCTTCTTCATGCCCTTCATGTGTGTATTTCGATGTCTTCTTCATGCCCTTCATGTGTGTATTTCGATGTCTTCTTCATGCCCTTCATGTGTGTATTTCGATGTCCTTCATGTATGTATTTCGATGTCTTCTTCATGCCCTTCATGTATGTATTTCGATGTCTTCTTCATTTATGTATTTCGATGTCCTTCATGCCCTTCATGTATGTATTTTGATGTCTTTTTCATGCCCTTCATGTGTGTATTTTGATGTCTTCTTCATGCCCCTCATGTATGTATTTCGATGCCTTCTTCATGCCCTTCGTGTATGTATTTCGATGTCTTCTTCGTGCATGTATTTCGATGTCTTCTTCATGCCCTCCATGTGTATTTCGATGTTTTCTTCATGCCCTTCATGTATATGTTTCGATGTCTTCTTCATGCCCCTCATGTATGTATTTCGATGTCTTCTTCATGCCCTCATGTATGTATTTCGATGTCTTCTTCATGCCCTTCATGTATGTATTTCGATGTCTTCTTCATGCCCCTCATGTATGTATTTTGATGTCTTCTTCGTGCCCTTCGTGTATGTATTTTGATGTCTTCTTCGTGCATGTATTTCGATGTCTTCTTCATGTGTATTTCGATGTTTTCTTCATGCCCTTCATGTATATGTTTCGATGTCTTCATGCCCTTCATGTATGTATTTCATGTCTTCTTCATGCCCCTCATGTATGTATATTTCGATGTCTTCTTCGTGCCCTCTGTGTATGTATTTCGATGTCTTCTTCATGCCCTTCATGTATGTATTTAGATGTCTTCTTCGTGCCCTTCATGTATGTCACCAGTTATCTTCTCCTTGTGTTCCTTGGTCTACCTCTCTTACACTAAGGATTCCAGAACAAGGACTGCCTGGTAAGGCTATCTGCAGTTTTCTTCAGTGTATGTCCTATCTATCTCCAGCGTCTTCTTCTCATCTCTTATTCCACTGGAACTTGTCTAGTTCTTGTCATCAGTTCCACGCCCGTGTGTTACCGGGGCCCGAAAGTGGAGCAAAGACTAGTAACACTACAGCCTATCACGAAAATCGTAGGAAGCGACTAAGGAGTGATGGGTATGTGGTTGGTAACGTTATCCTATAGAAAATGCTTAAAATCACCGAAAACTTCAGCAAACAATAAATCAGTGCAGCCATCCAAGACAGAAGACGGTCATCTGTGAGTAGGCGAATGACGCGATCCAGACTTTCATTTGCTATGAAATGTTCGTTTCATGAACATCTTTGGGCCTGCTCCCATTTTAAGTACTTCTAAGTGCATTTAGAACTGATGTTACATTTTAACTATTCCCTCCTACCCTAACATTTTATTAGGCTAATCACTCACGCCAGTCTCTGGTGGCTAGTTAAGGAATATGTAACCTGGAAATGGGAAGGGAGATCGTTAAACATTACATCTGCAGAATTTAAAATTTGCTTGAACGTAGCTTGCGTTGAGTTAGAGATAGAGACATGTAAAATGTGCGAGCTCTTTGAAAATATCAGTAGATTTTATTTTGCAAACATGTGTAGACTGCGCATTTAAAGCATAACAAGTCTTTACATTAGAAACATTTTGGTCGCATTGTAAATATTAATAATCTTCACAGTAGAAGCTCCTGTAATATTTTTACTATACAAACAAGCGTAATCTGCTAATTAGACACTTATGTAAACTTTAGATAGTTAGAAACTTTGTTTTATCTTCTTGTTAGCAACAAAAGTAGATCTTTGCGTTAAAAACATCAATAATCTTTACATTTAAAACATCACTTATCTTTGCGTTACAAATATTCTGTTGTATTGAAAAGTCATCTCCTATTTTTGAATGTTTGTATCCTCACTTGTATCTATTGGATTAATGAGACAGTTTTCAGAACAAGCAGCAGTAACTGACACGTTTTATAATACTGCGCTGGGGATTCCAGGTTCAAGCCCGGGCGAGGTCATTTGAGCGAGTGTCGTCGACCGGGACTTAGACTGGATTATTCGAGCCCTGTCGAAGACATTTGAAGGAGTGTCGTTGACCAGCTCTAATGGGTACCCTCTGAAGACGGCGAGTATCTACCTGAATGGCGAGTGGACACCTGTCAGTGTACAGGGAAAAAAAGGGATACTCACGTAAAAATCAGTCTCAGTGTCTTAATCTTTAACAAGATTGTCATCTTCCAGTGAAATCTGCCGTTTATTTGGGCACATCATGTTTCGGAACTAACGCCTACCTCCAAATACCATCTGGTATCCATATAGGAAAACCCGAACAACATGATTTTCGTGGCAATTATCTGCTACCGATGTCCCTGTATTAAATGTTTGTTCAATCAACCCGTCTCGCTACTTACTGCCGGAAGCTGTTACATTTCACCCTGCACAAATAGAAGTCAATGTTGCTTCAAACAGGTCAAGAGGTCAGGTAATAGTAAGGGAGTGACAAGACATGATAAGTAAACCTTGAACGATGAACGCGAAAACAACGTATACTGGACGAATTAGCACGTTAAAGGAATGGTAGAGTAATTATGCCGGAGAGGATTGCAGACCCGAAAAAGAAAACTAACTTATTTCGTGACAGGCTCAACAGAAGGCAAGCTACCGCAGACTTAAGGAAAGATGGAATGGCCTGCGCAAGGTTTTATCTTCGCCATCGCTCTTCAGGAACTAACACGGGAGACCGGATGAAAGATAGATAAATCAATCAATAGATAGAACTGATATGAATTAGCTAACGAGGATGCACCCATCTAAACTGGTGGTCAAAGAATAATTTAGGATGATGAAGGTAATGATGATGATTATGATAAGGAGGAGGAGACGTGACGTACGACACCAATTATTATAACAACTCGAGACTATTACTAATATAATATAACTATATTTATTCAGATCAAGTATGGTTTAACAATTGGAAAAAAATAAGTGTCATTTAACACAATTAAATCAAATGAAGTGGAAATCAATGTCAGTACATAGACAAGATTATGTGCTCTCTTTCTTTTAACTTTCAAATGCTGATCATTCCATCACGAGATAAGGAATGTATGGAACTTTTCTGCTGTTCATCAAAGAATGGAGCAGTTGAAATACTGGACATTATTTGCTTGAACTTGATACCATATGAAGTATCTCTTGTCAGTGAAATGGCGTAAAGTGCCGATTAAATTATTGTTCTCATCATTTTTAACCACATGGGAAATCCCTGGAAGTGTATGGATGATTTCAAGAGTCAGTGAAGGTATAATTAGCCTCACAGACAGGTTCAATTCACTATTGAATAATGTAGCATTGTGCTTAGCTGATGGTCATGTAAGGATGATATTCCTGCAAGCATTGTTATATTGAATAAAAGTGGATGGCCAGTTATCATTAATCAGTATTTTTTGTGGACGAATGACTGATTAATGATAACAGGCCATCCACTTTTATTCTATATAATAGAATTATGAAATATTTATTACGGTTTTTTTTTTTTTTGGGTGCATGTGGTAACAAAAATAAAAGTGGATCCCTCAAGCTATTTGTTTCCCCTTTACTTGTTCAAGGTTCTAACGCAACAATCAGTCTTGAAACCAGACCCTCGCTTTATTCTTGAGTGGAAAATTGGAAGGAGAATGTACAGATACACTATTATTTTACTACACTTGACTTGTAATGATACATTGAGCCTAATAGTCCAAGCAGTGAATACAACGATGATATGAAAGTTTTCGCATATTTTTTTTTTTGCAGGGAGATTTAATGGACCGTCGCCGAAACAAACGCTTGAATATAATTTCACGGCACACAGCGACAGGTCGCCAGTAAAATAGATCCCTTGAATAAACACCCATGCTGATGGTAGTCTCGGCCTTAAGTCTCTTGGGTGTGTTGTGTATTAGTCGTTGTTTTTTGGCTGCAAATTGACACAATAATTAACTAAACGCCACTGGCTACTTTGCCTGCGGCGTCGGACTCCTTCATGCAAATGTTTGAAAGTCGTTTATGTAATATATGTCATATGTAGACATGTGTGCGCTTTCCACCATCATCACCACAGGCGTTCCTTTCACACGTTTTCTTCAGTGATCGTGTGGGAACATTTTTGTTTAAAGTAAAAATATTTCGTTTCGCATAGTGACACCTAACATAACTGATTTCTCTTGAAGATGCCATAAATTCTTAAGATTATAATAATTTATTAATGTTTCTTTTATTGAGGAACTGTGTGCTACATGGTGGGCTAAAAGTGATCTTGAAGTGGTATGATAATATCACTAATATAGAACTGATGACAAGAACGAGACAAGTGCCAATGGAGCAAAAGGTGAGAAGAAGACGCTGGAGACGGATAGGCCACACATTGAGGAAACCTGTTGATAACATTACCAGCCAGTCCTTGTTCTGGCATCCCCAGGGTTAGGGAGGTAGAGGGATACCAAGGAACATGTGGAGAAGAGAACTGGAGGCAGACATGAAGGGTATGAAGAGAACTGGAGGCAGACATGAAGGGTATGAAGAGAACTGGAAGCAGACATGAAGGGTATGAAGTAGACACGGAAAGACCTTGGGCTGATGGCAGGGGACAAGAAGACTTGGCATAAGTGTTGTGACGGCCTGTGCTCCCTGAAAAATTGAAGGGTTATGAGTTATAGTAGCTGTAAGAGCACCAATTCACTATCTTTTATCTCCCCATGTAGGACAGGTCTTCAACAAAAACATACTGTCCACAGCTGTGGACTGGCGGTGCTCCGCTGGGAGCAGGTACATAATGTCAGTCCACAGCTGTGTTAATCACGCTGTGACACATACCAAGCCCTCCTGTGTGTAGCGAAATCTGTAAGACAATCGCTAAATTCAGTAAGATTTTACTTACTTACTTACTTAGTCGTTCCCCTTCTACTGTGAGGTGTAGAGGTTTGGAAGAGAGAGCGCCAGACCATTCTATCAGCTGTCTTCTTCCTGGCCTGGTTCCATTCTAGTCCTCGGTCCTTCAAAGATTGTCTAATGTTGTCCTCCCAGCGGACTCTGGGTCGTCCTGGAGGTCTGGATCCCTGGCTCTTTGTTTCCCATGCTTGTCGTGGTAGCCGATCTTCTCCCATTCTGCAGACATGGCCAAACCATCTTAGTTGGGACTGTTCTATTTGGGTCTGCAGCGGATGGGATTTTAGGCCTTGATGTATCGTCTGGTTGCGGACCATGTCTCTTCTTGTTACTTCAACCACTTTCCTCAGATACCTCATTTCTGAGGTTTGGATCTGGCTTTTGTGGGTTGTAGATTTTACTCCTATGATAATAAATAAACCCGCCCGTTTGTGTTTGCCTATCGTCGTCTTCAACGCCAGTAGAGCGCTGAATTGTATGCAGCAGTAATGCTTAGACAATGATCCCGCCGTTAAATATTATACGCTTTCCTAGTTTCGTCCTTGAGACTAACAATTAACTTGTGCCAGAACTGCAATACCAAACTGCCGTTCTGAATTAACGTACGATTTTAACTTTAACGCCACCAATAGTAGCAATTCGAACATTTTCCAGAAGTGTAGAACGAAACTGCAGTAAGAATTAACGCAAATATTACCACCGCCTTGCAAAACCCCTCTTCGCTCGACAAGCCGTTCAATGTATATAACCACGCTGTTGGACGCGACACAGCCCAAAACACACACACAGTCGTATTCGGGCTAAAAAGTAACTATAAGGTAGCATGCGGCAAACGCGTTGTCGAATTTTTGCGACGTGCTACAAAAGCGCTGTTTCGTTCTGAATGAGAACGACAGTTAAGAAAAAAGAAGAAAATTACGATTTAACGTGGAAATTTTTGAAAATACAGTACGGATAGGGGAAGAAAAGGAGTATAGGACTAGTGTCACGAGTTCGTGTTTACAGATTTGAATTGGCAAGATAGAAAAATATGTTATTTGAGGAAATGAAGAATAAAAACGATACTAGTGAATATAATAAATAAAAGAATAAAAAATAGAACCACTGTGTGACAGACAACAACATGATCACTAATTACTTGTCAGAAGTATAAACTTGTAGGATATAACTGAGATATTGACGAAGACAGATGGACGAACAGACTTGAATCTTTCTCAGTTTGCCCTGTAGTGCGGATAGAGGGGAAGTTAGTCCAAGATTTGAAAATTGAGTTCAGTTTTGAATAAAAAGACGCTAGAAGCCAAACAGTCCCTGATTGGCTGGAGACTAATATACTAACGGAGGGATAAAACTAATTTGTAGTTAGTGTTCGGGGCCACTTGTAAAAGAAATTTTCTACACTAAAGTTGTTCTACGAGCAAGATAATAGTACTATCTTGACTTTGCTGATCTGCACCAGCAAGCGATCTGGATTTGACCATATTTATCGCAAATCAAACTTATTAGTGTTAATATTTCTCTGATGCGGTAAGAAAGAAAACATTTATATCATTATTATTATTATGTATGTATTATTGAATATGTATGGAAATTATGTGGGCAGAAGTTTATCTAGAGGGAAGTCAACATCAAACTTTGTGTTGTTTCACAGAGTTGTTAGGAAATATATTAACATGTTGTAGACAAGCCAGACAGGCTTTCTGACATTTTGGGAGAAAGAAAAATTAAATATTAATGGGGAAATTGTTGTACAGTATTATGACATAAGACCAGGCAAACCACTGGCCGTCTTCTTCAGCAAGTCACTGTGATTGTACATGACTTGATATTATTAACTTAAAATGTTTCCTTTGTCAAGGAAAGTGTCAAACTGTAGTTTGAAGTTTGTTTGACCATGAATAGGGTATACAACCAATTAAGAACGTTAACTAATTGTTTAGTTACCATGCTGAGTCTGAATATGATTAAAAATGTTTAGTAGTTAGGGAAAGAGAGAGTTATATGAGAGGTTGAGTAGGACGCATTTATATCGTTCCAGGGTTTCATCTATGACTCAGAGTGAGCCCAGGTCAACCTATACCTGTCTATATTTCTGCATCTAAAGAATTGAGGCAGTATCGACTGTGTGCCTCCGTGTTATCATGTTATATTGCAAGAGCAGAATCCTTACTTGGCAGTGGAGGCTGGTGATCTAACCAAAATTCATCCTGCATACCAGGCACCACTCAGTTAAGAAATTGTCTCCAGGCACTTGATATATCAAACTCAACTACTCTCAGTTCCCGAAATGTGTATTAGATCATTCAGATTGTGATGAAGACAAACGTTCTTGTAATCAATACCTATTCATAGGAGCAAGAATAAATTGACACTGTTCCAGATTGACACATTTAATTACAGTTATGAATAAGAATATACTCAGTTATAAATTGAATTAATTTTATGTAAATACTTTGAATTATTATTTTGAGTTCAATATTCCGGTATACACAAAATTGTGATACTGGAACAAATAAATTGTAAAAAAGATTTCACATTTTAAACTTAACTCTTGGTGTTGTTAATTACTTTTCATAGAGTTCTTAAGTGTATTTGTTGTTGTGGTAAAGTGGGATGTTATAAATATCTATAGGGGACTTAGTGTACTGGCTGAGATCAGCTGTGAAGGTATCTGTATCTAATAAGTGTGGTGTATTACAGATGACCTTACTTGCTACCACATTTAGACCTCAGTCAGAATTATTCTGGAATATTGTGATGACTACGTTGAATGTCTAGGGTTATGAAAGTGATGAAGTGTATGTTCACAACAACCAACAGACAGATAAACAATTTAGTTTAATCCACAACTCTTTACAACACTGTGACACTCACATACATGGAACACTCTATAAGACTATCTTAAATGAGTCAAGCGTTAAAGTTTAAAAATATATGTATTAATTTCTTTCAATAATAGATATCCTGATTCAACTACAAAGTGAACCAGGAATCACAATCAAATGTAATTACAAGTGTATGTACACTATTTATAGATATGATCTTTGTATTGACATATATTATTATTATCACAATGTGTGTGTAAGTTGTGATGTAGTACTATGAGGTAATACTGGATTTTTCAAGCTAGGTGGTTGTTTATCATCATGACTTCAGGTGTCTGTTTCTGGTGGAAATAATATTGGAAAAGTTCACAGTTCCTGTCATTGGAAACAATTACTTGTCCCTCTTTAATTAATATACTGTCACTTTTAGGGGGGGGGGGGGGGGGCGCGGGGGGGGGGGGGAGTACATAAGATTGAGCTGCTCTGGCCACGAGATCTTATCTTCCGTGAGGGTGGCAGGAATCAGTCTCTTCTGCTCGCTTGCTTCACCGTACTCTTGAGACACAACACTGGTCACTATCTGGACCAAGGAGTATGCTATCAGCCTCTGGATTCAGCAAAACTCAGACCAGGTGCTGCTGTAATAGTTTAGGACCACGGTCCCTGAAACAAGAAGGTTGTACCTCCTACTTCAGAACTAATTTATAATCTATTTCCACACTGAAACACAATACATAACAAACACCGAGTTCAGCGAGGTAGGCCAACTGTTAGCTTCTCATGAACAATATACACCAGTATTCCTCTCCTTAATGGTTACAACGCCTCTGCAATTCCAGCATTATTTCCTTCTATTCAATAAGATAGGTGTCAGAGTACTATTTGGCAATCCCATGCAGTTTCACTCCTCTGCGACAAGTTTTGTTCATGTTGGAGCCATATCTAGGTTTTGCCTTTTGTTTATTACTGAACCACACACATACAGACATACATTATCAATTCACATTCAATTTTCATCAAAAGATATCAAATGTCTAGCTTACCACAATTCATGGAAATAATACACAAAATACGTTGACTGGCGATGAATATGGCACAATTTCGATCTGCCTCTGTCCCAGGCTTTTATTTAGAAAAATATGAGCTGGATCTCAACGCACTTGTTTCTTAGTAAGTTTATTTTCAAAATGTGGCCCTGAACTGACGCTCCTAATTGACTATATCAAATGGTCTAACCAATAGGACCATGTTTACGAAAGCTTTTGAAAAAATTTACCCTTCCTACGTTTCCCCTAACAACCAAAATTAGTATTTGCAGTCCGACTAATCGTGTTTCGTCTTACATATACTTCCCGCCAATCAAGTCGGATTTAACATGGTGGCCTATTTCCCGTAAAATGGTGGTTTCAAAACATGCCACTGTGCGATTCTGATTTGGTGCTGTCAGACAACCTCACTATTTTCTTCTGGCTATAATTTGATAATTCCTAGACTATTTGCGTAACACTTAACATATTCTTTGTCAGCAAGTCCTAAGGAACCCAAATATATAAATTTTAATGGAGCTAAGTGGCTGCGTTCAAAATATGTATTTTCTAGGATAGTCGTGTATTTTTTATTTTTTTTTCGATTTAGAACCGCCACCTGTCCTGCCTTTTCGACTGTTCTGTCAGACTAATGTCAGGATTTCAGACATAAAACAGTAGAATGTCATGTTTCCTAATAAGCATTAATCATGTTTTCAAAACCTAACCGTGTATTGGTAGTGTTTTTTATCACTGTCTATTTGAAAAAAATTAGTGCTTCATGCCTTTCGCGTTGGGGGTGGCATTAATTTATATCGCGCGACTGCGTGTTAGTGTTGCATGCGTCCCCTCAGTACCCCTCTCTCTCTATCCTAAGTCCATCTGTCTTTTAGTTTACGTAGAGCATAAATGACATGAATGGAATATTAAATCTAGGTCATTACGCAGTGTGTCTATCTCAAGGTTTTCTAAGAAAGATAGTACTAGTTTTATTTGTAGAACGCGTGTATTGATGCAGTAGGCTTTACTATCAAACGTGAAAGCGTTACAATATGCAGACGAAGTAGAAAAAGGGGGATTTTTGTAAGCCATTGTGACAGCACTGGTCTTTTACCATTCTTCTTTCCTTTTATTGTATTAATTCGTTAGGCTTTACATTTACTTTTTAATTTATATATGTGGATTTAGAATATTTCACGACAGTTGTCATTTTATTATACCACAATTTCATTACCCTAGACATTAGACGTAGCTGTCAGACATACTAGTCAAAAATAAGTCTGAGTGAGATCTTAGGGTGGTAGCAGAAAGGTTCTCTGAGAACACACCCTTATTATCTATTAGAGTCAGAGGCCTTCACAGCTTGACTTCACTCAGTTACACTATAACAATAACACCAACATTCATAACATCTAAACCCACCACACTGTGCCATTAGTTAAAGGGTTTTCCGTGTCTTCTTTATGCCGATAATATGAAAGTTTTTGGAGTGGTTGAATGATCTGCTGCTTATCACAACGGGTTTGCACGTAATCGAATGGCGAGTTCATATCTCAAAAATTGTCCCTGTAGCTTTTGTATGTCTCTTCCTCTTGTATGTTTGTATTATTTCTAGTTCAGGAATCTGCTTGTATGAGCATTTTTTTAAAATTGTTTTCTTAGTCAATAACCTATGGATAATTTATTAAGATCAGGCCGTGTGAACGAATGACAAAACATGAGTTTTTTTGTCTTGTAAACAGAAGCAGGAAGAATCCGGAAAATGTGATGAACATAGCAGACATGCTTAATATGGCTTCAAAGGGTTCTCATCCGTTCTATTTTTGTCCAGTATCGCCTAAATCGGTAGCATAAACTCCTTATCTAGGCCTCATTTTCCATCCCCCTTTCATCTTAACGTTCACTTTGGAGTTCTGCCAGAATGACCACGGTCATCTCTTACTCTCTGCACTCTGAAGGCCCGAAAAACTAGGCTTACACGAAACCTAGATAAATGACGTCACTATATAAGCAGTGCTGAAGGGACGTCCGACGAGGGCAGATTTCGTAGTACAGTATTTTAATTGTCGGGCGTGTCTTCTATTTTGGCTGAGCAATAAGAGTGCTTGCTTCTCGCCACAAAGTTACCGAAACCTCGTATCGCCACGCTCCAGTCCACCCAGCTGTAAGTTGGTACCTGACTCTGCTCTTGAGTTAGGGAAGGCAAAGACAGCGACTTAGGGAACTGGTTACCCTCACCTCATAAAGCTGGAACCATTATAGTCAAGTCTAAAACTTCACTCTCCCACTGCAATTTCTGCTGCAGGATTACCTTAAATTTTTTTTCTGTATTGCGCATATAGTGCAGTCACTGGTCCAGGCCTATAGGAGGTTGCAAGATAACAGTAGGGTCAAGTGTTACACGCCAGTCTTCTGTATGCCCGTTGACTAGGCCATGGGTCTACCTTTTCCCTTTGTGCATCGATGTCACGAGTGGGTTATGTAAGAGTCTGTCTGACGAGAACCAAGTCTGTGTGATGTCAGAGACAAGACGAAAATCTGAGAGAGGTCTGAGATGATAGACGAGAAATGGTGTTGATGGTGGATAGTGTGACTTATAGTTATCGAGGGTGAGAACCTATACTGACTCTCCCCTCGCCACTCAGTGACCTTTTTCTCAACTACTGCCACACTGCCTCTTGCTCTGCTAGGAGATAAGGTTTATTACACTACCGTGTATCCACATACAACAGTACAAGTACAAGGTAAGGAGTACAGGTACAGATAGGAAAAGAAATCTGATCCGTTAGGAAATTATATTTTATTAACAACAGTAAAAAAACTATAGTAAAAGCATCATGAAATCTATCACTATAACAAAGACAACCTCGCTACGATGCAGATGGCAAGGTATGAGGCACAACAACAAAAGGAAGGTTAGTATAAAAAAATTGGGAACACTCCCGAAAAAAACACATAGATTCCACGCTCCCACAATTTTGGGGTGGATATAAAATTAATAATGCTTTGCTGGAAAAACCTGAAATAAAGAACTGCACCTACACCAACACACTCCCGCTGACTTGTCCCTGTCAGCTAGACTGCTAATCACTTTCACTAGATGCTTAGTTACACAGGTTCTTAAACAATCTACCCTCCCCCTCTATTGATTTTGAGTGCACTCTACCCCACAACCCTTCTTCGTTGGCACGCGTGCTTTGATGCTTCACTAGGATCGCTGCTAGCGGTTGGAGAAATTATAACCCTATCTTCTCCAGGGTAATTGCTGATTAATCCGTGAATTGATTGCACCCGGCAGGAAATCCGGGGGGGGGGGGGGGGGGGGGCGATGCGATGGCAACATGAAGATAAAATAAATGATGAGGAAATAATCCACCTTTTGAGTAATGGCCTACTACTCCTGTAGCTGTCCTCACTGATAAGAGACGACGTAGCTTTGTAAAGAGAACTGGTGCAATCGGAGCATGAGCGCTCCTCTTATTATGTGTTAGGCGAGGTATTTATACTCCAAGCAAAGGCCAATCATTAATGTGCCCGTAATAGGGTGATGAATTAGGCACGCATGTAGTTACGTGCAACCCAGCTGTAAATGGGTCGATGACTGGTGCGACCCTTCCTCCAGGAAGGTAATCAGGCCTAAGGCTTCAGTGTAAGGCCTGAAATAACCGGGGTTAGCTGTAAAGAAAACACAAACAACTCATATATCATCGTGCTAAATAAGTCATAAACATTATAACACGTCACAACAATAAACGCGTCTTAACTAGATACAGGAAAACATACACGCCTCCCCTTCTATTAATCTGATCAAGGCTGAACTGCGCTGCAGTTTTATCTTACTCTCACCCACTCACCGTCCGATCAATAATAAGTGCAGGACCGGCTTATGGTAGCTTTTGCGTAACACTACGAAGCCCGGTTACCGGCGTCTAACGCCGGAATGGTTTCAGGCATGTTTACAAACTGCCCCTCCCCTTCCATTCTCTGCTGGCGCGCGTGACCTTAGTATGGATCCGGCCAGCTAGCTACATACTTTTACAAGCTCGTCTAATTAGTAGCGCTGGCGTGAGACATATATAAACCTTACATACAACTGTAGTGGGTTTGATGGTATTGTATGATGGTGATATTACTAAATGTAATGTGTGAGGCCAGCTGTGAAGGCTCCTGAGATAAAATGTAGTTGTGAATTGTCAGAAGGCCTTTCTTGCTACCACTACGACCTCACACTCAATTTTTTTTTCCTTAATGAATGTAGCTATGTAAAATGTCTAGGGTAATGATATGTAATGTGGTGTGATAGTTATAGATACACCCACAGATATTTAAGCAGACTAATAATATTTAACAAATATTATAATACACTGAACTAACTCAAGAGTGTAAAATTTTTGATAGAATTATATTACATTTATTTGTTCTGGATCAAGTTTTATGTTGACCAGAACTTTTTTTTTTTTTAAAAAGGATTTAAAAATTTATGAAAAAAATGCACAGAATGTTACATAATAAATGCAAGAGTGTACATATATAAGTACTAGACTAGTTAGTTTTGTTAAAATGTTCTAGTAGTCATCTACTTGGGAGGATAGTTAATGCTTGTGCTGTTGGGGTGGCCTCATCACACCTGTCTATATTGACTACACAGTGTCCAGTAAATTACAGGAATTTTATGGGGTATTAGTAACTAAAAGGCGTTGGTGAACTTCCAGCAGACCAGAGGCTCACTCAACTGGCATATGTAGCTCTGGTGCTGAAATCTGGTGGTCCCACCTCTCCGTGCTGGCGGGCAATAATAGTGGTCTCTGTCACAACGTACTGCACAGATACACTCGAGTAAAATCACCAACTGAATGGACACCGCCTTGTTGACAACTGAAACTCACAGCTCTGCAATCAAAGTATTGGCTATGTGTCAAAATTCTATTCTCTACCCACGTCTGGACACAACACGGACACAACAACCACATCATACAGACAGGTCAGATCTCTCTGACCAAACAGCACATTTACCATGGTGGTTTTACATCAGATAGGCCCTCCCAGACTATAGATTCTGAAAAATATTTATTAGTTTCCTTCCCTAAAAGTGGATAGGTAATATGTTTCATTATTCTCAACACTTGATCTGTCTTTCCTAACCCTTGCTGGAGTTTATGTATATTGTTGGTCCCTAGACCCTGACTTGGGCGGGGGGTCTAGAGCAAATCCCTACTTGTTTGTAAGGCTAGATTATGATATGGCAGTATCAAATCACTCGAACATTAAACAATATTCAAAATATACAAAGAAATAATTTCAATCTTACCAGATTATGAATAAAGAACACAGAAATGCTAGCAAAACTCAGCTGAGCTGCTGGCTATAGTATGGCGTCCCTGAACTTATTTCATTTTCTTTCATTTGGAAATCACCACACTTTAAAATACTGTGTCTATCATCGAACAACTATTGAGGAATGGCCCCACTTGCGCGTCTGAGCGCCGATAAAATGATTGTCTGTGGCCAATCACTGCCTAGGTTTATTTCAAATTCAAATTTCCTACCCTAAAGTCATTTCAGTCATGCTTCAGTCAAGTATGGATGTTTATCTGTTAGTCTGTCCGTCTCTACTTTTTTTTTTTTCAACAACGGACTAGATTATTGAACCAACCTTTCTCTCCCCTCCAAAAAGTTGTCGGGAAAAGGTATAGTTAGACACAGCACCCACCAATGTCCCTTCGCTCCCTACTAAGTAGATTTGAACACCTGCGTCTCAAGGTCGTGTTTTTTTGTGCAAATAGCGACACTTTTTATTCCATACAGTCTGTCGCTGATGTGAACAACACTGTCTTTTGTCATTATCTTCAATATTATCTATCCGTCTGTAAAATTAAAAACATATTAGTTCACTGCTCAGAATGGGCCATCCGGCCAGCTAATTTTTATATTCCTAACATTAATATTACGAAAAAGTTACTTTTTAAATTTTTGTAATATTCCAAACATCTGCGTTCTGCCGCTGAATTCAAATCAAAGGCTTGGTATCGCAAAAGCGACCAATAAATGACTGTGGCGTAACATATCCAAGGTCCCTTCTGTCGAGTTCCTTACTTTATGTCAACTTGGGAAACGTGACTTTTCTCCGTTACCCCCCCAATTGCGTCTCCTTAGCCTTTCTAGTCTCACGCAATCTTTCCAGTCATATTTTTTCCTTTTTATCCGCCGTTCCCCTCCTGTCTAGCAAGTCAATTTTTATGGAGGGTGATGACCCGCGGTCTGGGCGATCATGTACTATCAGCAGCCTACGCATTATGTTTTTATCCTTACATGTTATCTTTGGAGGTATTTTACCGTTGTATCTCTGTCAATTTCACTACACATCTCCCCACTTGAAAACATGCCTATGGCAAGTTCCAAAACCAGCGATACACATAGGTAAAATTACTCCTCACGTCTGCCACTACTCTAATTTTGATCACAGGGGTGCCGACTGAGGAAATCTGCACCGACATTCAATTTGCCTGGGATATATTGGATACTGAACTGATAAGGTTGAAGCAATAAAGACCACCTCAGCAATCTTGCGTTTTCATGCTTAGCCTGAGATAAGAATACGAGAGGCTGATGGTCCGTTTCCACCACAAAAGTCCTACCATACAGATAGATTTGAAACTTCTTTATTGCCCAGATTAACGCTAAACATTCTTTTTCGCTTGTGGAGTATCCTTGTTCCGCCTTATTCAATTTACGGCTTGCATAAGCGACTGGTTTCAGTTCCCCATCAGGTGAAGATGATCTTTGCAACAAAGCCCCTCCTAGTCCTACATTACTTGCATCGGTTCTTAAGACAAAGTCCTGTGCCAAATCAGGCAGTTTGAGAATAGGCTTGCTAGTGAGTTTTTCCTTTAACTCTTGGAACGCTAGTTCACATTGTGCAGTCCAAATAATTTTATCTGGAAGTCCCTTGCGAGTCAGATCAGTCAGAGGAGCACAAATAGCGTTAAAATTCTTGATGTATTTCTGATAAAATCCGCATAACGACACAAATGATCGCACGTCCTTTTTTGTTTGCGGCCTAGGTGCTCTCTGCAGTTTTTCCAAGTTCTTAGGATCAGGGGTCATATTACCCTGATATACAGTGTGTCCCAAGAATTCCAACTCTTTGCATCCAATACAACATTTTGTTGGCCTAGCAGTTAAGTTCGCCTCCCGAAGTCTATCAAACAACATCTCCAGAGCTTCAATGTGTTCTTCAAATGTCTCTGTGGCGACGAGAATATCATCCATGAAATTCGTGATACATGGGTTATTCAGGGGATCCAACAATTTGCGCATCATCCTTGAAAAACACACTCGGAGCATTTTTCAGTCCGAATGGTAGCATATTGAATTCATAATGTCCATCCGAAGTGCTAAAAGCCAAATAAGGTCTCACTTCAGGCTTCACTGGGATCTGGTAATAGCCTTTACTAAGATCCACCTTTGAAAAGTATTTTGCCTTGTTCAGTCTGGCAAATAACTGTTTTGTGTCTGGTAATGGATCCACTTGTCCTTCTGTGACAGCATTCAGTTTCCTGTAATCTATGCACAGTCTGTGTTCCCCAGACGGTTTTCTCAACAAAACGACACTAGAACTAAAAGATGATTCACTGTGCGAAATAATCCCCTCCTTCAACAAATACTCTATTTCTTCCTTCAATGCCTTCTCCTTCGCGAACGGAATAGAATAGGCTCTCATACAGATTGGGTTTGAGTCTACCAGTTTCATGTCATACTGTAGCAAATTTGTATGGCCTGGTTTATCTGTTAATACATCTGTATGTTCCTCCAGAACCTGTTGAACTCTCTCCCTCTGGTTTTTAGTCAGGTGCTTACTGACTTTTACCTGTGCTGCGGTTTCACAAGGATGTAATGGGTATTCATGTGAGGTGAGTGGTTCTTTTTGCATCTGGGTTGCAATAGCCAAGGTCAATAAGGGGGTGCTTTCCTGGAGTGGTCTGTCCAGATACTTCTTTAACAGGTTTACATGATAAACTTTCTCCTTCCCCTTTTTGTCAATTTTATAGTTTGTTCTAGACACCTTCTCTAGAACCGTATATGGACCTTGCCAACCAATTTGTAATTTATTCTGGCTTCCGGGTAGTAGAAGCAGCACCTTCTCTCCGACTGCCAGTTCCCTGTCCTTTGCCTTCCTATTAAAATATGCTGCATGTTTCTTCCTGGCTTGCTTCAAATTATCATTTGCCAGTTTCCATCCAGCTTTCAAACGAGTGGTCAGTTCGTTCACGTATTGATGATACGATGAGGTAACAGTCTCTTCCGCCTTCTCATCTGTCCAGGTCCTTAATAGAGCTTCTAATGGACCTTTTATTGGCCTCCCAAATAGCAGAGTTGCGGGAGCCATCCCGGTTGAACTATGTGGTACCTCCCGGTACGCAAACAATGCGGCGGGCAGGAATTGATCCCACAGATCCGGTTTTTCGTGTGCCAGCTTTCTCAGGATAGAAATGAGAGTCCCGTTGAACCTCTCTACCTGGCCGTTCCCTTGTGGATGGTACGGACTACAATGAAAGTGTCTGGCTTGAAATAGCTTAAAAACTTCTTCCGTTAGTTTCCCCTTGAACTGAGAACCATTATCCGTCAAGATTTGATGCGGGAATCCTAATCGGGTAAATATTGTAAGTAGTGCCTCTGCTACATGTTTTGAATCAATTGATGGCAGGGCTACCGCCTCTCCCCACATAGAACAAGTGTCCACCAGAGTAAGGATGTAACTGTTCCTCCTCTTGGTCCGAGTGAGAGGTCCTACAATATCCACTGCAACCCTCTCAAAAGGTGTTCCCACTATGGGCATTTCCCCTAGAGTTGCAGGAGCAGTCCAGTGCTTTGGAGCTACCCTTTGACATTCTGGGCAGGATTTGACATATCTTTTTATATCCTCCGTTATCCCTGGCCAGAAGTAATGACAAGCTATACGCTGTCCTGTGGCGCTGATCCCCATGTGACCACTGAAGGGAATCGCATGCCCGAGTTCCATCACTTTATCTCTATATATGAAGTGGGAAGAACCAGCTGGTTGTGACCATTTGTTCCAGTTCCGGCCTTCCTGTATAAGAGTTTGTTCTTCATGAAATATTCCCCCTTGCTCGGAGGTGTGTGGCATTTGGGCAATTTTTTAAAACAGGGCTTGAGTGTCCTATCCTCAGCCTGCGCCTTCCTCATCTCCTCTGGATGAGCATTTATAGGTTCACCTTCTTCCTCCTTCTTCTGTGACCTGGTCTGCACTGTCGCCATGATCACAGGTTTCTCGGGATTCCCCAAGAAGACGTATCTACACCCCAATATCAGAGGGTAGATTGGTTCATCTATCACTGCTGCTCTGATTTCTCCCTCCACATAGCGAGTTTTCACCGTTATCCTTGCGATGGGAAGTGTCATGAGTGGTATGTCCTTAGTCGCCCCTTGTATTTCCACTGTTTCTGTGGTATACTGACTTGGGTCCACTAGGCTAGACTTCACAACTGAATCATAATCCAAACCTGTATCATAAAGGCACCTTATGGTGACCCCATTACAAATAACATCCTCACAAACTGGGGGGTGATAAGGTTCCTGTTGTCCATTAGGATTAACCTTTAATCTTCGCGTCCCCGACTTCATTGCAGCAATGTTTGAAGGTTTCCTTCTACAAAATTCGGTGTTATGGTTATCCTTCTTGCACCATTTACACCATCTTTTTCCTTGGTTCAACGGTTTTCTTTCATTGAACTTTTGGTCATTGAACTGTGAGTTTCTGTCGCGATAGTCATTTCTTGGCCGCTCAAAGTTTGTCCTACCTTTATTTCCCTGCTCTCTATTATCAAATTTATTAAATTGCTGTGGAGCTTTAAAATTGTCTATGTGCTTCTTTTTAGCACCACTTACCTCTGCCTGAGCTGCCTGATACCTCTCAGCAACATTTAAAATTTCCCCCAACTTCTCTGCACCTTGTTCCATGAGAAATTTTCTCATGTCTGGAGCCATGGACTCTCTCAATTGCTCAATCATGATCATTTCTTTAAGATCTTGGGTCTTCCCCAGAGCCGTCCATTTCTCCAAATAGGTTTCTAGTCTAGCAGAGAATTGGTGGTATGTCTCCCCAGACAACAGTTTTGCATTTCTAAATTTCTTACGATAAAATTCACCATTCTTCTCGTACCTTAATAACAAAGCCTGCTTTAACATGTCATAATTGTCTTGGTCTTCCCTGTTCATTTTGGCAAATACTTCATAAGAAGTACCTCTCAATCCCTGTGATAGCTTTAAACTCCACCTCTCTCTCTCTAACCCATATGTAGTAGCTAATAACTCAAAACGTCCTAGGTACCCCTCTATGTCATCGTCTTTTTCAACAAAATGGTCTAAATGAAACCCCATAGCTGAGTTTGAGGCTCCCAGACTGGGCGTAGCATCTGAGGCAAAAGGGCTGGCACCACTTTCAGGAGCCGGGCCTTGTAATTCCAGCTCCCTTAGTCGTAATTCGTGCTCCCTTTGCAACCTTCTATCTTCTGCCTCCCTTTCGGCAGTCAACCTTTTTTCTTCTGCCTCCCTTTGCTGTCGTTTTTCTTCTGCCTCCCTTTGCTGTCGTTTTTCTTCTGCCTCCCTTTGCTGTCGTTTTTCTTCTGCCTCAATCTGCAGCCTCTTAATTTCTCTATCAGCCTCAATTTGTAACCTCTTCTCTTCAGCTACCTTTCTATCTTCCCTTTCAATATATTTATCACATTCAGCCGTTACATATTGAATTAAAATCTGACCATCCATTCCCATCTCCTTTGCGGTCAGCACAGCAGCTGATCGGAATTTTGCTAGCTCCGCCATACTTTTCAGACAATATAATAATATACAAGCTAAATCTCTAACCAGTAAATACACTAAGTACTTCTTATGACTATAGTCTAACTAATTCTAACTAACCAGTTAACTAATTAATTATCACTGGCTGTGAAGATTCACCAACTTTTATCTGCAGGGACACTTTTAATTTTAAAGGGAATTTCACAATTTTTTTCCCCTAATTTTATTTCTCCAACCAGGAGATCCTAATATTACTGTTGGGCTAATTATCCCTGGACAAGACCCCAATGTATGTAGTGGGTTTGATGGTATTGTATGATGGTGATATTACTAAATGTAATGTATGAGGCCAGCTGTGAAGGCTCCTGAGATAAAATGTAGTTGTGAATTGTCAGAAGGCCTTTCTTGCTACCACTACGACCTCACACTCAATTTTTTTTTCTTAATGAATGTAGCTATGTAAAATGTCTAGGGTAATGATATGTAATGTGGTGTGATAGTTATAGATACACCCACAGATATTTAAGCAGACTAATAATATTTAACAAATATTATAATACACTGAACTAACTCAAGAGTGTAAAATTTTTGATAGAATTATATTACATTTATTTGTTCTGGATCAAGTTTTATGTTGACCAGAACTTTTTTTTTTTTAAAAAAAGGATTTAAAAAATTATGAAAGAAATGCATGGAATGTTACATAATAAATGCAAGAGTGTACATATATAAGTACTAGACTAGTTAGTTTTATTAAAATGTTCTAGTAGTCATCTACTTGGGAGGATAGTTAATGCTTGTGCTGTTGGGGGGTGGCCTCATCACACCTGTCTATATTGACTACACAGTGTCCAGTAAATTACAGGAATTTTATGGGGTATTAGTAACTAAAAGGCGTTGGTGAACTTCCAGCAGACCAGAGGCTCACTCAACTTGCATATGTAGCTCTGGTGCTGAAATCTGGTGGTCCCACCTCTCCGTGCTGGCGGGCAATAATAGTGGTCTCTGTCACAACGTACTGCACAGATACACTCGAGTAAAATCACCAACTGAATGGACACCGCCTTGTTGACAACTGAAACTCACAGCTCTGCAATCAAAGTATTGGCTATGTGTCAAAATTCTATTCTCTACCCACGTCTGGACACAACACGGACACAACAACCACATCATACAGACAGGTCAGATCTCTCTGACCAAACAGCACATTTACCATGGTGGTTTTACATCAGATAGGTCCTCCCAGACTATAGATTCTGAAAAATATTTATTAGTTTCCTTCCCTAAAAGTGGATAGGTAATATGTTTCATTATTCTCAACACTTGATCTGTCTTTCCTAACCCTTGCTGGAGTTTATGTATATTGTTGGTCCCTAGACCCTGACTTGGGAGGGGGGTCTAGAGCAAATCCCTACTTGTTTGTAAGGCTAGATTATGATATGGCAGTATCAAATCACTCGAACATTAAACAATATTCAAAATATACAAAGAAATAATTTCAATCTTACCAGATTATGAATAAAGAACACAGAAATGCTAGCAAAACTCAGCTGAGCTGCTGGCTATAGTATGGCGTCCCTGAACTTATTTCAATTTCTTTCATTTGGAAATCACCACACTTTAAAATACTGTGTCTATCATCGAACAACTATTGAGGAATGGCCCCACTTGCGCGTCTGAGCGCCGATAAAATGATTGTCTGTGGCCAATCACTGCCTAGGTTTATTCAAATTCAAATTTCCTACCCTAAAGTCATTTCAGTCATGCTTCAGTCAAGTATGGATGTTTATCTGTTAGTCTGTCCGTCTCTACTTGATTTTTTTTTTTCAAAAAACGTATTTGATTTTTGAACCAACCTTTCTCTCCCCTCCAAAATTTGGTCGTTAAAAGTTATATTTAGACACAGCTCCCACCAATGTCCCTTCGCTTCCCTACTAAGTAGATTTGAACACCTGCGTCTCGAGGTCGTGTTTTTTTGTGCAAATAGCGACACTTTTTATTCCATACAGTCTGTCGCTGATGTGAACAACACTGTCTTTTGTCATTATCTTCAATATTATCTATCCGTCTGTAAAATTAAGAACATATTAGTTCACTGCTCAGAATGGGCCATCCGGCCAGCTAATTTTTATCTTCCTAACATTAATATTACGAAAAAGTTACTTTTTAATTTTTGTAATATTCCAAACATCTGCGTTCTGCCGCTGAATTCAAATCAAAGGCTTGGTATCGCAAAAGCGACCAATAAATGACTGTGGCGTAACATATCCAAGGTCCCTTCTGTCGAGTTCCTTACTTTATGTCAACTTGGGAAACGTGACTTTTCTCCGTTTCCCCCCAATTGCGTCTCCTTAGCCTTGCTAGTCTCACGCAATCTTTCCAGTCATATTTTTTCCTTTTTATCCGCCGTTCCCCTCCTGTCTAGCAAGTCAATTTTTATGGAGGGTGATGACCCGCGGTCTGGGCGATCATGTACTATCAGCAGCCTACGCATTATGTTTTTATCCTTACATGTTATCTTTGGAGGTATTTTACCGTTGTATCTCTGTCAATTTCACTACAACAACATATGACCACAATAGAAGTATGCGCTAGTTAAGTATACATATTGCATTTAAGATACCCATTAATACCCAAGTACACACTTAGATGTAAACTACATGTTGCGAAGAAACATTATTTACACAAACCGCCACTGAGGCCCAAAAAAATTACATTTGCTCATGTTAACCTTTTGTGTGTGTTAAAGATTTCCTACTTTGGTTATCCATAGGTGAAGGAAACCGATTATACTTTTAATGCACTACATCAGGCGTAAAATTCTCTACCCAGTATGTTCTTATATAGTAACAGCACACAAATCCCCCCAAAAAACTGGCTATAGCTTTAGATCTCTGGTTGAATGATTGCTGTAATTACCACATTACTAAAAACCCTTCATGAAGGCTTACTCTGACTTATCACATACCCCAAGCACAAAATTTATACTAAGTACCAATTTCTAAACTTGCTTACCGCGACTGTCAGAATTTCCCACTCTTTTAATCAGAAACAGGCAAACTGGTGTTAAATCTGCTACCTTCTCCCGGCATGAATTTTTTTTTACTGAAGCCCTGAGAGACAACAAGAGTCTGCCTATATAGGGGGAATAAGGGTTGCAGGTGTTCGATGCGGGCTCTAACATCGGCGTAGAAAATGCCAAAATAACGAAATAATTACTCAAAGAATTCGCTAGGAGGCCTGCTACAAAGAATTTGGCGCAACAGGGAAGCGAGGATTACGCTAGCGGGTCTCACTCTCCTGGCCATCAAAACACAGGGAACTCCTTTGTGACCGTCATCTCACAGTGCAGGTGTCTCCGCAAGTCGCTCCCTCGCCCGGCCCGCTACTTAACATGACGGCATGCTATAGGAACAGTTTCCCTGGATTCGTGCAAAATAAAGAATTACACCGCCAATATATGGCGTAACAGTTCTGTCCGCCGCCACACGGAACCCAAGACTTTCCCTGGTGTCAAAGCCCGGGACCTTTTGCCGCTAAGCTCTTAAACTGAGTGTCGGGCTTTGGACTCGGGGTAAAACGAACTCTGAAGAAAGATGCCGCTGTCCACGACAGTGAGTTCGGGACACGTCAATTATCTACTACCTACATTTCAGAACCAGGGGAGTGAACCTATCAGATTCAAGAATGACAAGTCCATTACCCCGCTTGTATCTACAGAATCGAAAAGAAGTGAAATGGGGGTGACAAAAATCAGACATAAATTAGGAGGGATGGTAGTTCAGTCTAAGTGGCCAGAATTTATAATCCATTTTGCCACAATCGGTGGAATCCAGTCCATTGTTGTCTTGGCTGCCTATCTGTTTACTTGCCTAGTACATCAGTACGTGACTGATCCAACGCCATCTCATTCCTTTAATCCCGAGGTTAACTTCCTTTATTGCTATTTGCTTTTAATTTTTAAGAGGATCTGAGTGGCAGAGATGTTGGAGCGCTTGATCTCTGAGACGAAAGGACTTTGTTCGAAACCAGGTCGCATCCTGCTGCATCTACCTAGCTGTAGAAATAGGTACTCGATACTGCTCTGAGTTAAGGAAGGCAAAGAGGAAGAGAACAGGTCATAAGTACCATCATAAAAGCTAAAACCTAGTATAAGTAAAGTATCTTAACACTTCACTGCCCTACGGCAGTATGGGAGCTTTACCCATTTTTTAAACCACTTTTTATTAACTTGACATGACCGATGTTTGTGTGTTTCTAATCTTTACCTCTCAAAATCTCTATGCTTAACTCATCGTAGAGAGCTGAAACTTTGCATGCAGCTCCCTTTCTTAGTACATTTTAATCTTTCCAGTTTTTATTGGCATCGACTGCTGATTTGAAATAAAACATATTTTTAATTTAACAGTGTAAAAACGATGGTAATAAGTCCACTAACGTAAAAGTTGTACAGTTAGGGGATAATGAGCAGCGAATATACTCGTAGATTGCTCTTTGTATTTGAAGGTCGAGTGGTGAATGGTGATGTGCCGATTAAGTCAGTGTCTCTTGTCAAACAACGTGGTCAGCTAGTCTTTATTTGTAAACAGCTTTAGTAAGACCATATTTCATGTCAGTTTTACATTAAGTGTTTAAAAGTATCAAAGTGTTTATTATTTGCAGTAGAATTTATGGAAAATGTATTTGTCTGTCTTAGTACATTTTGTAACCAATTATAAAAGTGATTCGTAAAACTTACTTTTGTCATTACTTGTTTACCTTACATATATCCTTCATAGTAAAATTTGTTGGTCCTAAAATCTGGTCATATATAGTGTGTGCAAAACGATATCCGCCTGTATTAGTTTGTTATTGCTATCGCGAAGTCCTTCTTTACGTATTCTTTTAGACTGGCCTTACCTCTACCAACTTCTGCCTTCACTGCACTAATATATGAGCAAAATTGAAGAGTCATTCACTAGGAGAAACGGAATATGGAAAGCGTGTACGTGCAAGCAAGTGAACCTTCATTAGCTGGATACACCGAAGTGAAACTTAATGATTTCACATTTTCAACATGTTAATCGCTTTGACGTGTCTGCGGCAGTCGTCACCGTGGACATTTCTGATCATTTCCTGACTCAAAACATCTTGTTGCGCTCTTGCACCCGTTTCCCTCCTTAAATTCTGCTCCTGTTAGAATACTTGCGTCTGCTGTAAGTTTCCCCTCTGCCTTCTGCATGCCTCACCCCTGTAACGGAAAACAGATGTGGGCAAGAATTCACCGCAGCTGCATCTACAGAAACCACGTGACGATCGATTCAACATGAACTAATAATGTATCGGTAAGTCCTCTCCCCCACAACTCCCTCCTTCCCATCCCGTCCCGTTTCTCTCCGAGAACCCTGCAACTCTGCGTGTTTCTGAGTCTACTTATTTGACTGCGCGTTAACGAAGTAACGTTTTTCTTCTTTTTTTCTCTCTTTTTTCCCTTTCTTTCTTTTTCTTTCTTTCTTTTTTTTTCTATCTTTCTATCGCCTTTCAGCCTCCCATGAAGCTAATGCCTTCAAGTAAATCACTTTAAGGTGTTATTTCGTGGGGTATCCTTCCTCTTTGTTCCCTCCGTGTCCGCGTGTCTTTATTGTCTCCCATACTCTTATCCATATGATAAGGGAGCTTCCTATATGGTTCTCGACTAATTCTCGAGACCTAACGGTCTTTTGGACATGCGCCCTAATATAACCGGTTAGGTTGAACGGGACGCGCCTCGCCAAAACGAGGCAAAAAAATTTTTTTTAAATATATGTATATATATGGTTCTTAATCTTAGTTGTGTGACTGATGAACACTTTTGTCTTCTTCTACTACTTTGTTCTACTTCTTGCTTTATTCATTCTTTTATTTATTTCTGTATTTTCTTGCTTTTTTCTTCTTCTTTATTTTTTTGTTTCTCTACTTATTTCTCCTTTGCTGATTAGCTCCCTGTGGAATTTAGGCCTTCAGTCATGTCTCACCATGCTGTATGTCGTAAGCATCCAGCTGCAGTTCTCGCCAGACAACAGATGTGTCTCTCCTCGATTTTTGTATACGGATATTTTGTCTGCCGTACCGTGTCTGGTGAACCGTGGGTCATTTGTTGTTGTAGCTGCCATATTGACTACTTCCTTGAAGCGAAAAGAAGTGTTTGAAAGCTGATCATATTTGCACATTCTGATCTCAGATACAACACACGTAGCACTATATCTCAACTGTAGTAAGAATCTATGCTGTGTGAGTTTTTATCGTCTACTTTGTGTTAAAAAATGTTACTTCATTTTCAAACGTATTCCTTTTACATCTTTGACACTAATAATTGTTACGACAGGTCATTTGTTAACATCAACAAATTTCTGATAGATCATCACACCACCAATGGTATTTTAACTTATGTTTTCTTTTGTATGTGAATTCTGAGTTTGCTTCTTGCTGATTATTCTTTAGGTCTCGAATATTCCCATTGTCAAATCTCGATGCAGAGCCCAGCTGTGTCGGCACACGGGAGAGGCACGAAATGCATTTAAAAGTTTTTTTTCCCCCCAAAAAACATTAACATTATATAATAGCGTTTCTTCACTGTTTAGAAGTCCTGCACCCCTGTGGTAAAGTGGGATGATCTAAATATTTATAGGGACTTAGTGTACTGACTGAGATCAGCTGTGAAGGTATCTGTATCTAATATGTGTAGTGTTTTACAGATAACCTTACTTACTGCCACATATTTATATCTCAGTCAGAATTATTCTGGAATATTGTGTTGGCAACGTTATATGTCTAGGGTTATGCAAATGATGAAGGGTAAGTCACCACAACAACAAACAGATAAACAATTTAATTATTCCACCATACTTGACAATACTGTGACACTCACAAACAGTCAACACTCTAGAAGACTATCTTAAAAGATTCAATGATAAATTTCAGATATATACAGATGTATTGATTTTCTCTACAATAGTGATCCTGATTCCACTACACAGTGAACCAGGCAATATTATAACATGTAATTACAAATATTATGTACACAGATATAAATGTGGTCTTTGCATTGACATACAATATTAGTAATCTATGTGTGTGAGTTGTGATGTGGAAATATGAGGTAATACTGGTTTTGTTCTTCAAGATAGATTCTTATTAGACATCATGACTGCATGTGCTTGTGTATGTTTGGAACTAGTATTGGAGATGGTCTCAGTTCCGAACATTAAAACAATTAATTGCCCCTCTTTAATTAAGTTAGTGTCATTTACGAGGGGTACATAGTGTTGAGCTCTTTTGGCCACAGTGGGCTTAACTTTCGTGACGGCGGCAGGCAAGGACTCCTCTGCTCGACTATTCACTGTTTCTGAAGACACCTCACTGGTTACTATAGGGACCCAAGAGTATGCTGTCAGCCTCTGGATTCAGCAAACGCTCAGACCAGGTGCGGCTTCAATACTAGGACCACAGTCCCTGAAACAAGAAGGATATACCTCCAACTTCAGAACTAATTTATACTATCTGGCTAGACTGAGCACAATACATCACAAACACAGAGTTCAGAGCTTTATTTTTACTGCTATCTTCTTCTGAAGCAGTTTACTCCAGTATTAACCTCCTTAATGGTTACTACGCCTCTGCCCTTTCAGCTATAATTCCTTCCATGTCATAAGGTAGGTGTCAGTGTACTATGTGGTAATTCCATGTAGTTTGACTTTTCTCCGACACCTTCTGTTCAGGTTGGAGCAATATATATATAGATATAGGCCTTGTCTCATGTTCGCTACTGAACTGCACATATATACAGACATAAATTATCAATGTACATTCAATTTTCATTAAAAAGAGATCAAATATTTCAACCTACCAAAATTCAAGGAAATAAACACAGATACGTTGACTAGCAATGAATTCTGGCACAAATACTGGCACAAATTCCCATCTGCTTATGTTCCAGGCTTTTATTTAGCAAAAATATGAGCTGGCTTCAACGCACTGTGGCTTTATCAAGCTTATTTGAACTAGTGGTCTCGAACTAACGCTATCAATTAACTATATTAACAGACCTAACCAATCAGGCCATCTCTACCCAATCGTTTGAAAAAAAGTACTCTTACTTCCGTCTCCCTTGACAACAAAAGATAGCATTTATAGTCCGACTAATCGTGTTTAGCCTTACATATCATTCCATCCAATCAATTCAAATGTAACTTGTGGCCTATTTCCGTACAATGGTGGTTTAAAATTCTTTCACTGAGCGACTCCGAGTTTTTAGGTTGTCTGACACCCTCATTATTTTCTTTTGCCTATAATTTATTAATTCCTGGACTATTTGCGTAACACTTAACATATTCTGTGTCAGCAAGCCCTAAGGAATCCAAATATCTCAATCTAAGGGAGCTAGGTGGCTGCGTTCAAAATGTGCATTTTCTACCACCTCCTGTTCACTTCAATCCCCATGTGGTGTCTGGGTACTGTCATGTTTTCAAACGTAAATCCATCTAATGTCATCTTTCCTAATAAGCGTTTTCCAGGTTTTTTAAAACCTAACTCTGGGAAGGGTAGTGTTTTTATCACTGTCCGTCTGAAAAAAAAGTTAGTGCATGTGGCCTTACACGCGTGATAGTAGTAATTGTATATCGCGTTACGCTTGTTGGGGGTGGCATTAATAGCGAGACGCGTGTTTAGTGTTGCATGCGTTCCTGATTTTCAGCCCTCCCCTTCTTTCCATCCTACATCCATCGTTTTAATGTGTTGTCGCTTGTATTTATGCAGTGGCTTATATTTAACGTGGAAACGTTACTATTTGCAGACGAAGCATAAAACAAAGGGGATTTCGAGTACTGTCATTGTGACAGCTCCTTATTCTGGAATGCCCAGGGTAAGAGAGGTAAAGAAAGACCAAAGAACACACGGAGAAGAGAAATGGAGACAGACTTGAAGGGCATGAAAAAAATATGGAAAGACCTTGAGCTGATGGCACGTGACAGGAAGACTTGGCGTAAGTTTGTTGAAGGCCTGTACTCATAGGAGCTGAAGGGTGGTGAATGGTACAAAGTATTCGTTCCCTGGAGATTCGATACTGAAAATATGAGATATTTATACCATTTTATATTTTATCATTATTATTTGTAGATTACAGTCCTGTTGTGTGAAGTTCAGTTCCTAATGTGGGGGAAAACCACACTAAGAACAGTTTTATCTCTAGGAAACGGGAATGTTCGCTGTACAGCTCAATGTAAATAGACCTATTTCGAAACAGCTCCATAAACTTAATTACCCGGCCATACTAATAACGGCTGATGGATTGTGCAAGCCAGAAATAAAGAACAAAACAGGCTAAACAAAAACATCATGCCAGAAAATGAAAAACATCATGTGCAGCAAATCTTTGTCGGTAGGTATACAAACACACATACAAATTACCCACACATTGTAGTGTTCTTTTTTTTTTTTTTTTTACACCATTTCTGGAGGTACACGTTGATTGCAAAATCTGGCAACCACATGGTGCAAGAAATCCGGAAAGGTGAAAGGAAAAAAGGAATGCTGAGAAGGAAAAAACGAAACAAAAATATAAAATACATCAGCCAGAGTGGTGGGTGAGGTAAGGAGACTGGAATGGAAAGCAGATCAAGAAGCAGAAGAAACGCTTGAGAGGGGAGGGACGTAGTTGAGGCAGGCTTTGAAAGAAAGGTGAAGCAGTTGACGCGTAGAAACGTAAGCTTATCGCGGTGAAAATGTTCGGCTTGGAGATGGTGGGCTGTTTTGCGGCCTGGCTACCCGAGATATATTTTATACACACAATTTTCCTCAATTTCTTACTTCTCGCCAGGATTAAGAGAACAGTGAATGGCTTGTGATATATGATCTAGTGTTTGCAGTGGATTAATATTTGGAATATTGTTATACCGTTTAAAGGTTATTCTGGGAAACGTGGCAAGTTTAAGTGCGAGATATAAGTTAATAATTATCTATTTGTGATCGACCTAATTTCTTAACTATTTGTTTTGTATAAATTGTTTATTTCACTTCTTCGCGCTTATCAACCATAGACAAGTGTCCTTTAGTTGTATCGTGACGTGAATCTACATTATATAGAAATACATTTCGAAACGTTCTTTTTTATTTTATTTATTTTTGTAGATATTTATCGTACGCTGTTCATATTAATTTATACTTTAAACTTTAGTAGCGGAGCTCGATGTGTAAGATAAACTGGATTAGAGTATTAACTGCATTCTGCTGAAATGTAACGTATAAGAAAACAGTAAAACTGAACATTTTGCTGACACAGCACACAGGAAAATAGTAAAACTGTAACACTGCTGAAATGTAACACGTAGGAAAATACTGAAGCAACATTGCCGAACACATAAGAATATAGTAAAACTGTATGGCGCTGCTGAATTATAGCATATAGGAAAATACTGAAATATCTTTACCGAGAGTATAAAACATAAGGAGATAGTAAAACTATATGTCACTGCTGAATTATAGCATATAGGAAAATACTGAAATATCATTACCGAGAGTATAAAACATAAGGAGATAGTAAAACTATATGTCACTGCTGAATTATATATAGGAAAATACTGAATTATCATTACCGAGAGTATAAAACATAAGGAGATAGTAAAACTATATGTCACTGCTGAATTATAGCATATAGGAAAATACTGAAATATCATTACTGAAAGTATAAAACATAAGGAGATAGTAAAACTGTATGTCACTGCTGAAATAGGGTGAGGGTATTAACTGCAGTAAAATTGCATAACACTGCAGAAATCTAGCACATCGGAAAACAGTACAATTAGCGTTTTGCTGAAATGTAACATAGAAAAACAGTAAAACTAACATTTTGCTAAAATGTAACACATAGGAAAACACTGAAACTAACATTTTGCTGAAATGTAACACATAGAAAAAAACAAAAACTAACATTTTGCTGAAATGAAACACATAGAAAAACACAAAAACTAACATTTTGCTGAAATGTAACACATAGAAAAACACTAAAACTAACATTTTGCTGAAATGTAACACATAGAAAAACGGTAAAACTAACATTTTGCTGAAATGTAACATAGAAAAACAGTAAAACTAACATTTTGCTGAAATGTAACACATAGAAAAACTGTAAAACTAACATTTAGCTAAAATGTAAGACGTAGAAAAAATGCTAAAACTACATTACGGATGTATAAATATAAGAAGATAGTAAAACTGTATGACTCTGCTGAATTATAGCATATAGGAAAATATTGAAACAACATTACAGAAGTATAACGCACATGAAAATAACAAAACTGTAAACCACTGCTGACGTGTAACACATAGGAAAATAGTAAAACTGTATACCATTACTGAAGTGTAACACATAGGAAAAAAGTAAAACTGTATACCATTACTTGAAGTGTAACACATAGAAAAATAGTAAAACTGTATACCATTCCTGAAGTGTAAGACATAGTAAAACTGTATACCATTACTGAAGTGTAACACATAGGAAAATAGTAAAACTGTATACCATTACAGAAGTGTAACACATAGGAAAATAGTAAAACTGTACACCATTACTAAAGTGTAACACATAGCAGAATAGTAAAGCTGTATACCACTACTGAAGTGTAACACATAGGAAAATATTAAAACTGTATACCACCACTGAAGTGTAACACATGGGAAAATAGTAAAACTGTATACCATTACTAAAGTGTAACACATAGCAGAATAGTAAAGCTGTATACCAATACTGAAGTGTAACACATAGGAAAATAGTAAAACTGTATACCACTACTGAAGTGTAACACATAAGACAATAGTAAAACTTGTATACCAATACTGAAGTGTAATGCATAAGACAATAGTAAAACTGTATAACACTACTGAAATGTAACACAAAGAAAAATAGCAAAACTGTATACCATTCCTGAAGTGTAACACTTAGGAAAAAAGTAAAACTGTATACCATTCCTGAAGTGTAACACATAGAAAAATAGTAAAACTGTATACCACTGTTGAAGTGTAACACATAGGAAAATAGTAAAACTATATACCACTACTGAAGTGTAACACATAGGAAAATAGTAAAACTATATACCACTGCTGAAGTGTAACACATAGGAAAATAGTAAAACTGTAACATTGCTGAAATGTAACACATAGTAAATTGGTAACACTGTACCGCTGCTGAAATGTAACACATATGAAATTAGTAAAACTGTATAGAATTTACGACGTGTAGCATGTGGGAAAACGGTAAAACTGTAACATTGGTGAAATATAATACAAGGAAAAATAGTAAAACTATATTATTGCTGAAATATAACACATAGAAGAAATAGTAAAACTATAGTATTGCTGAAATATAATGCAGGGGAAAATAGTAAAACTGTATTATTGCTGAAATATAACACAGGGGAAAATAATAAAACTATATTATTGGGAAAATGTAAACCCATAGTGTTGCTGAAATATAACACAGGGAAAAATGGTAAAACTATTTTATTGCTGAAATATAACACTGGGGAAAATAGTAAACCCATAGTATTACTGAAATAAAACACGGGGGAAAATAGTAAACCCATAGTATTGCTGAAATATAACACGGGGGAAAATAGTAAAACTATACTATTGCTGAAATATAACACAGGAGAAAATAGTAAACCCATAGTATTGCTGAAATATAACACAGGGGAAAATAGTAAACCCATAGTATTGCTGAAATATAATGCTTGGGAAAGTAGTAAACCTATAGTATTACTGAAATAAAACACTTGGGAAAATAGTAAACCCATAATATTACTGAAATAAAACACTTGGGAAAGTAGTAAACCCAAGTATTATTGAAATATAACACTTGGGAAAATATTAAACCCATAGTATTATTGAAATATAACACTTGGGAAAATGGTAAACCCAAAATATTACTGAAATATAACACTTGGAAAAGTAGTAAACCCATAGTACTACTGAAATATAACACTTGGGAAAGTAGTAAGCCCATAGTATTACTGAAGTATAACACTTGGGAAAATAGTAAACCCATAGTATTACTGAAATATAACACAGGGGAAAATAGTAAACCCATAGCATTACTGCTGCCATCACCGGTGTCAATACCTTGTCGAGGTATGGCGGCTTGCGTACCATGATTACCACCAGAGCTATGCCAGCTGGAGTTTTACTCCTGGACAGGCTTGCGCGGGCAGTGGTCAGACTAAAGCAGACACCCTGGTCCTCCAGGTTGGGGGTTTTAGCATAGGGCTGACACCCCGTCTGTGTAAAAAGAAATGAAGTTACGGAAACGACAACAAATGAACAAACTTTGCTGCGGGACGGACATCCGGAGTCTGAGGCTCGTATGACTGTCAGTGGTGAAAGCCGAAAGGAAGCCACTGACACGAAAACGGACGTCCTAACCGCAAAACGTGAAACAAGAATAGGATTTTGGAATGTCAGGACAATGAACGAGACGGGTAAACTAAAACAGGTCACAGCAGAAATGAGAAACTATAGATTACACATTCTAGGGATAAGCGAGAGCAGATGGACAGGGGCAGGAAAAGTTAAAACAGCAACTTTACTCTGGAAGAGAGGATGGACAGCACAATGAAGGTGTAGCCATTATTCTACAGAAAGGAATAGAAAGGACATTACTGGAATGGAAACCCATCAACAACAGACTGATAAGAATAAGATTGAGAGGGAGATTCACCAATACTACAATAATACAATGCTACGCACCAACGAATGACAGCGATGATGAGGTCAAGGATGAATTCTATCAACAACTGCAGAAAGAAATGGAAGACACACCTAGATATGATCTTATCGTAGTAATGGGAGACCTCAATGCGAAAGTTGGAACACACAATACATATAATGAAAGGGGAAATGCGGCATCGGAACAGCAAACGAAAATGGGGATAAATTAATGTTTCTGTAGAATTAACAACCTGGTCATTGGAGGAAAACTTTTCCCACACAAAGAAATTCACAAATTAACATGGGAATCACCAAATGGTCGGGACAGAAACCAGATAGACCACATTATGATTATCGGTAGATGGAGACATGCATTACAAGATTTGAAGGTAAGAAGAGGTGCGGATGTGGGAAGTGATCACCATTTAGTAGTAGCAAAACTGAAAGTGAAACTCAGAACGGCTGGACCAACTGTAACTTCACAGAAAAGGTTTGACATCAGCGAATTGAAGGACCCCCTTACCAGAAAAGCTTTTGCGGCTGATATAAAGAAGCGATATAAATTTGCCAAAAGTCAGGAAAAGACATTGACTGATGATATAGACCAGAAATTCAACACCATTTCAACAATATATAAGGAAAGCAGCAAACCATGCTTGGGATTCCAGGAAAGGAAGAAGCAAGACTGGATAACACCAGAAACATTAAACACCATAACGATGAGAAAGGAAATGAAAAGAAAGAAAACAGAAGCGAAGTCCCCCAGGTTAAAGCAACTATATAGCGAACAGTACATTCAGCTGGACAAGGAAGTTAAACGCCAAACCCGAGCCAACAAAAGGAATTTCCTAGACGATCTTGCAAGACAGGCAGAAGAGGCAGCACTGAGAAATGAACAAAGCACAGTATACAAAATAACTAAAATCGTCAGCGGAAAACGAGGTGCAAACAATATTACATTAGTAAGAGATAAGCAAGGAAATCTCATCACGACAGCAGAGGGACAGGAAACATGATGGGCAGAGCATTTCAGAGAAACTATGAACAAGGAACCACCAGAGACACAATTGAATGCTCCTGAGGCTGAAAATGATCTAGATGTTAATACAGACATTTCACGAAAAGAAGAAATCATCACAGCAATCAAAGGGTTTAAGAATGGAAAAGCTCCTGGCCATGATAACTTAAATGCAGAGCTATTTAAGACAGACCCTGAGATAGCAGCAGAACTATTAGAACCACTATTTGCACAAGTCTGGAAAACAGGGACAACACCAACGGAGTGGAACAAAGGAATAATTGTCACATTGTCCAAGAAGGGAGATCTTGCAGACTGTAATTATAATTGGAGAGGAATCACTCTTCTCTCAGTTCCCAGCAAAATACTAGGCAGGATAATTATACAGAGAATTTCAAAAGCAGTAGACCACAAACTGAGGAAAGAACAAGCAGGATTTAGAAAGAACAGAAGATGTGTAGATCATATATTTACCCTCAGGAACATTATAGAGCAGTACTCAGAATGGCAAAGACAGCTGTACATTAATTTCGTTGATTTTTAAAAGGCTTTTGACAGTATACATAGGGACAGTTTATGGAAAATACTGAGGGCTTATGGAATTCCAAGCTGCATAGTGTCAATCATAAAAATCCTCTATGCCAACTTTATGTGTAGCGTTGGGCAGAGCAACCTAACTTTTGAGGTGAAGACAGGAGTACGACAGGGATGCCCCTTATTAACCACTCTATTTTTAACAGTCATAGACTGGGTGATGCGCCAGATAACAGAGGGCAGTCCAAGAGGAATAAGATGGACTACATTTTCTACATTGGAAGATCTGGAATATGCAGATGACATTGCACTACTAGCACATTCACATCAACACATCCAGGAAAAAACGGATAGACTTAATAAGTATGGCCAGCAGATGGGCTTGAACATCAGTCTAAAGAAGACAGAGGTCATGACGCTCAATGTGAGCAACCCTGAGCCCATATCAGTAAGGAATCAGCAACTGGAACAGACAGACACCTTCACATACCTAGGATGCATAGTAACACCAGACGGCGGAGCAAGCAAAGACATCAACAACAGAGTGAACAAAGCAAGAACAGCATTTTTTAGTCTAAACAACATCTGGAAGTCCTCTCAGTACAGCACAAGCACAAAATTAAGATTATATCAGAGCTGTGTGCTTTCTGTGCTTCTCTATGGTGCGGAATGCTGGAGAATTTCACAGAAGGAAATGTCGAAATTGTCCTCTTTTCACACAACATGCCTAAGAAAAATTATCCGAATCTTTTGGCCGAATACCATCACCAACCAAGATCTGCTTACTCGGAGCAAGCAAGAGGACATGCTTACCATCATAGCTGGCAGACGCTGGAGTTGGGTTGGCCATGTCCTCCGAAGAGACCCCGATGCCATCACAAGAACTGCTATGCTATGGACCCCTGAAGGAAAACGAAAGAGAGGCCGACCAAAAACAACTTGGCGGAGGACTGTGGACGCTGAGATGCAAAGAATGAACCAGAGTTGGGGCACTGTACGAAGGATGGCCACCTACCGAGCAAAGTGGAATCAATTTGTTGTTGCCCTACAAGACGCCACCAGGCGTGATGGCCACTGACTGCTTTGACGGTCGGCGGCTAAGGATCAAAGAAGAAGAAAAAGTATTACTGAAATATAACACAGGGGAAAATGGTAAACCCATAGTTCCCTTCCTCGCTGCCTTTTTCTTCCCTAACACGAAGAGCAGAGTCAGGTACCCATGTACAATTGGGTCGACTGGAGCGTGTCAGTACCGTGATTCGAACCTGGCACCTTTTCTGCGAGAGACCAGCGCTGTCTGTAAATCGGACGCTCAGTAAAACTTTAGCATTGCTGAAATATAATACATAGGAAAATAGTAAAACTACAGTATTTCTGAAATGTAACACGTGAGAAAATAGTAAAACTACAGTATTTCTGAAATGTAACACGTGAGAAAATAGTAAAACTACAGTATTTCATAAATATAACACAGTAAAATAGTAAAACTATAGCATTGCTGAAATATAACACATAGGAAAATAGTAAAACTGTAGCATTGATGAAATATACTGAAGCACATTAAAAACGCACCACCTGTATAATCCAGGAACAGAGTGTGAAATGTAAATATAAGTGTGTACAAGTTTACATATTTGGAATCTTTATTCATTTTCCTATGAATCCATGCTGGTCATTAATTTGTACATTTGATTGTTATGAAATTCATTGCATTCTGTGCAGTCAAGGGAGAAAACCAAAAATACAAAAAAATGCACGTGCGTTATCCTGCTGGAGAAGCTGCTAGTCTGGATAAATTGTGAACGCAGGAGCAACCAGTGCATCCAGAACCTCATCTCGATATGTCACAGCATTAACATTTCCACGGAAGACGGGAAGAGGCAAGCGATGGTGAAAACTGAATCCTCCCCAAATGTGAATACTGCCACCTCCAAATCGGTTGACACAGCAATCTGCAAAGCGCTCTTCATACCGTCGCTAAATCCGCATACGTCCATCTGCAAAGGATATGTTGAATCTGTTCTCGTCTGTGAATAGGACAGCATTCCACTGCAGTCTAGTCCATCTGATATGTTGCTCTGCCCATTGCAGGCGCTGCTAACGATGTCTGTGAGTCAAGTTTGGCCCAACATAAGGTCGTCTTGCAGTAAGGCCTGTATCTCTGAGTCGTCGTATGACTGTCATTCGAGAGACTTGCCCATGTCTACCCACTATTGCTCTTGCTGTTTGACTTGCCGGGAGAGTCAATTCCTTAGGTGACTCAGCACAATATGACGATCTTGCGCAGGAGTAGTAACTCGTGGTTGGCCACTCCGAAGTCTATCCCGGGCACTGCCAGCGGTTCCGTAACGTTCATTGAGACGTACAATAGTGCTGTGGTGGCAATTCATCCTTCTGTCAATGGCCCGCGAGCTCATTCCGGTCTCCAACATACCAATGGCTCGTTGGCGGTCGTTTTCAGATAGTCGTGGCATTTCAAGCACATGTACTGGGTGTTTTCTCTCAACGGCCTTTTTATTCCGAGTATACTGCCACAACGCGTACACATTTTCAGGGTCACAGCTGCTGAGAATCGTGTTGCTCGTGTAACTTTCATCGTTTTCATGTAGTCTGTACACACACCCATGGGTTGAATCTTGCACTTTCCATTCCAGCAGCCATTCGCTCTCTACCTCATGGCAAACACGGGGAAAATCCATTCCCACACTTTTTTTTTCCAGCTTCTCGGCATCAGTATATATAATAGTGGTGCGTTTTTAATGTGCTTCAGTATATAACACATAACAAAACAAACTTACTGTTTTGTTGTCTTTCACACATTTCAGACCCGTTTTGTCTTTTACACCGCAGCAGTAATATTTAGTTGAAGGAAATTGTATTTATAAGTCATTCTGTGTTCACTCTGGAACTTATGTGTTCGTGGTACATGTGGAGAAGAGGGAAAATGTGCTTTATTATTTCAAAATCTCTAACTGTGGCGTTTCGGTTTACACATTCATTAACTGATGTACACTGGGTTACCCATTTCACGTTTGCTTTATTCTTTTTGTTTTTAATTTAATTTAATTTTGAATGTACATCATCCTATATATTTTAGTCCCTACTTCAGTAGTGATTTCACTTATGGGGTGACAACAATATCATTAGCAACAGTGGCAGTCGATAATTGTCATCAGGAGAATTTAGCCATTATATTAACACTACCAAACGTACATTAAAGTTAGCGAAATTACTTATTTCAGCAACAAGCTTACAATAAACCAGGGTTTATTAACTTAATAAACCACGGACCCCTGAATACATAACCTAAACATTTGAAGTTTATGTTAATCAAAATTTTTACTCGGAAAATTGATACATTTTTGCATACTAAAGAAATATACTCTTTTTACAAATAGTTTTTTGTATTTCAGCATGACTTTATGTAAGCTTAACTATTTATCTTTGTAATAATGAGAATAGATAGACCTAGAAAACTGCACAATGTATTTTTTTTTTTTTTTGCGTACGCCCGCTATTACTCGAGGCGAAATCTCGGTTAGTATGTCTAACCTGAGACTGATTTTTACGTGAGTATCCCTTTTTTTCTTCTTGTACAGAGACAGGTGTCCCTCGCCATTCAGGTAGATACTCGCCGATTTTGGAGGTACCCATTAGAGCTGGGTCGGCTCAGGAGCCGCCAGTCCCTGGTCGACGGCACTCTTTCAAATGCACTCGCCAGGGCTCGAGTTAATCCAGTCCAAATCCCGGTCGACGAAAATCTTCAAATGTGCTCGCCCGGGTTTGATCCTGGGTCACCCGGTCGCTAGCGCAGTTAGGTAACCACTACACCAGCGCGGCACAATGTAGTAAAACAGTATATAACAAGAACTAAAATGAATATATATATATATAAGGATCAGTGATGGTCTGAGGATAAGAGGTAGTCTGCTCGTGTGTGGATGGTGACAGACAATTGGTGAATTTTGTGTAATCTCAGACACCCAAGGGTGTTCTCACTCCTTTTGTTGTTGTTGTTGTTGTTGATCCAGCGGCACTTGGGCTTTAGCCCTTCGGCCCAATACCATGTAGCACATTTCAAGGCATTGTGAAGCTGGGGTGTCTGTGGACTATCCTTTCACCTTGTTAACAACAGGGCAGTTATGAGAGACTTTACTGTGTTTTGTTTTTCATTGATTTTGTGTGTGTTATTGTTTGTTTGTTTCTTGGAAGGGGTAGGTCACACAATCATACACAATTTTGTTTTGATTTACTCTATTTGGACTGAGTGGAGATGGGAAGAAGTTACTATAGTCTTGAATTTATTACACTATATATTCTAATTATAACCCATCGAGGGTTGAAAGCGATACTTCGTTTTAAAGAAATCTTTGTAATAAAATGTATTATTTATATTTAATTACATGACTGTACATTTTTTTCGAAGGTGGGGTCCGTAGCCCTCATCTGACAGTCAAAGGAGTCTGTAGCCCTCACGTGACAATCAAAGGGGCCCCGTAGCCTTCACCGGACAATCAAAGGGGCCCGTAGCCTTCACCAGGCAATCAAAGGGGTCCGTAGGCTTCACCGAGCAATCAAAGGGGTCCATGGCACAAGAGAGCTTAAGAACCCCAGCAATAAACTTTAATAACAACTGATACACATGCATGTAGCAAAATTGAATTATCAAGTGACTTTTTTTAGTATATCTCGTTTAATCTGTGTTTTCCTCAACTTCATTCCTGTGGGGTAGCTCATTAGTGTTTTAATGTATTAATAGTTGATAGTGATCTCTAAAGTTTACTTTTTTTATTTATTTACTTTTTTTTTTAAGTAGTAAGTTTCATTTAATTATTTACATTACCAAAAGCGGCAACACTGCTGTTATACGGCAATTATATTCGGAGAATATTTTCTGTCACGAGGTGAAGACGAGCACTGTTCACAAGTTTATAACGGGATTCTAAATGTTAGAAAGTGACAACACCGTTTCCTTATCACATTGTGGCATGTCATTTCATGTTGGAAGAGTTATTATTGATTGTTTTGCAATCTCTACACCGTACGATCAGAGCATGGAAGTTCGTTTCTTCTTTTGGGCCATATAAGGTATTTTAAAGGCGGAGAACAAACACTGAATCTGTCAGTCACAACAGACAATGTACCCAGGCCACTCACACTATCCTTGGGTAGCCCCACCTACCATGCCAACAGCCAATGAGAATTGGGGATGGGAAGCAACAGCACCAGCATATCACCCACATACTCACCCTCATCAACATCAGGGATTACCATGGAAACAGGCCACGCCCCCAAACAACAATGCAGCATATGCTCCACAGTCGTCTTGCCAGTATGAAAGACGGAGTCTGCCTTACTACGACTCTTCTCAGTATTACTGGGTGGGTTATTTCATATGTTTGTATATGTTTGTCATCTGTTCAGTTTGTATATGTTTGTCATCTTTTGAGTTTGTATATGTTTGTCATCTTTTCACTTGGTAATGTTTTCATTGATTTACTTTCATAAAAATATCTGCGTATATCAAAATAGCTTGAGATGGAAAGTGTTGAAACACGCCACACTCTTTACATAATATGTTTAAGTTAAACTACAAAACCTGAATACAGTATTATTACTCCTGCTTTTCACGCATAGATGTTTACCAATAAGAATACAAACCATTTATGAATTTGATTATAATATTGTTTTCAAGTCAAACAAATGCATAAGCGTAAATGGGGTAAAACGAAAACTGCATATAACGAGTTAGTGGAATGGAAAATCTTACTTTGAATTTGAGCGTCTGATTGACAGAGTGGTTAGAGCGCTGGTCTCTCACGGCAAAGATGCCGGGTCCGATTCACGGTATCTACACGCTTCAGCCTACCCAGCTGTAAATGGGTACCTGACTTTGCACTTGAGTTTGGGAAAGAAAAGGCAGCGAAGAAAGGAACTGGTCACCCCCCACCTCTCGATCCTGGACCTAGTATAGTGAAGTCTCTAACACTTCACTCCCATGCGGCAGTATCTGCTATGGGACTACCCTTCTTACTTAGGATCAATGATTACTGGCGAGCATTTAAAGAGGGAACTGTTGGAGGGATATCAAAATAAGAACACAGAAGGCTAGATGAGCTTTAATTACATTGGGAATATTTAGAGATCAAAAGAAATCAGGCCCAACACAAAAATCTGAATTTTCAATTCAGTCAGTCCTATTGTATGGCTCTGAAACATGGAGAATAAAACAAACCAACAACAACCAAAAAGCAACAGACTTTCATAAATGGATGCCTGAGCAGAATTGAAGAATTGAAATGGTATCTTCTTCTTCTCCTACGTACACTCTCAGACGTCCACTTGAATGTTCTCAAAGAAAGCAGTAGTCAGTTTGAGGCTATTTGAATCTCCGTAGAGCTTTTCCACGAAAGGAGCTGGCGTCGGCCATATGCGCTTTTTCTGTACCGCATATAAAGGGCAACTTTGAAGCAGATGTTCAGCAGTCATTTTATCAGTGCCACAGTTACACTGATCGGTAGTTCCTATCTTTAGCTTGTTGATTAGATGGTATCTCAATCTGTTGTGGCCAGTGCGGAGTCTGAAGATTACCACTTGTTCTCTTCTGTTGAGCTGGTAGTAAGCATCATTCTGTGTGTGACCTGGATGTTCTACATTCCATTTGTTTCTGTATCTGCTTCTGATAAAACTCTTCGCCTCCTGGAAAGTTATGCTTGCATCAGGCAGAGGTAGATGTGAACCTTCTTTTGCCATTCTGTCAGCCTCTTCATTGCCGGTGATGTTACAATGAGATGGGATCCATTGGATCACAACACTTTTGAATCGTTGACAAAGTTTGTGGTATGACAAGCCCAGTAATGAGGAACTGATGACAAGAACCAGACAAATGCCAGAGGAACTAGATATGAGAAGAAGATACTGGAGATGGATAGGACACACATTGAGGAAACCTGTTGATAGCATTACTAGGCAGTCCTTGTTCTGGAATCCACAGGGAAAGAGAGGTAGAGGTAGACCAAGGAACTCATGGAGAAGAGAGCTGGAGGGGATGAAGAAGACACGTAAAGACCTTGGGCTGATGGCACGTGACAGGAAGACCTGGGATAAGGTTGTTGACAGCTAGTGCTCCTTGGGGAGCTGAAGGGTGATGATGATGATGGTTTAAGAGGAGTTACGTTGGTCAAAGTTGACTTCTCATTACCGGTGGTTTTCATGGACTTCGCTTTTATAGAGTTATCCGAAGCATCTGCGTTAGTTTTAATAACAACGTAACTGCGTAATAAACGTTAAAAACTGTTCATGAATATTAGGAACAGTTGTAACGGTTGCTGTACACACGGCCGGATTAAGCCAAGAAGTGTCTCAAGGCGTTTTGGTGTCTGCCCCCACCCTAATCTAATAGGCAATAATTTTAATATTTTTTTTCAAACCCTTTAGCATGATGATGGTAAATACTAGTATTATTAATAGACTGGTATGTTAGCATAGCTTACCTCTTTTATTAGTAATTTCTTATTAATGTTTATTATTATTAAGGTAAACACAATAAACATTTTATTGAAAAAGCAATGCATTTTTTAATATTTTTTTAACTTATGCACGGGCCCCCCAAGAGCCCCAGGCCACTAAGCTTCAGTCGACTAAACCTAATGGATAATCCGGCCCTGGCTGTACAGTTATACTTTAATCATACTTTTAATGTGTATAATTATCACATCGTTTTCATAATCATTGTCGTAGATTTCCGATAGGAGAATTAAGACTAGGTTTGGTCCCTTCTGAATAGGTTTGAATGGGTGATAGACTCAGTGAGAGTTAGTGAAAGGTAATAGAATTTCCACACACGTGAGATGATAGATTTTGATATAGTGGCTGTCTCTGAAAGCGAAAAGAATTCTTCTCTCTCTCTCACCTATCTTCTACAACAGTTGTTACAACGTCAGACAGACTACACCAATATACATATTACGTATATTTCTATCACTCACAGGCACGCACATACACGTGACGACAGGTAAACACACCGACGTGGGAAAACTATAAAAATGATATATAGATTCTAGAACGAGCTGACCAAACACGATTGTTTAGTTCAAGAGCGATTTTAATATCAGGAAAAATCGGCTCACAACATCAAAGAAAGTACATCAAGGAAAATACATATACACATAGTCATAAAAAATCAAGGAAATGTTGCAAGGATGATAGCCCCGTTATAGTGTTAACTCTAGGTTTAGCCCGGCCCCGTTAAGAGAACAGATGATGGCGCCAGAGTCACAGATACATAGGGTTTGAGTCTAAGAGGTTTTCTTTGTTTTATCTCGTAATTATATGCACAGAGTTTGAAAAAAAATCTGATTTAACCTAAGACAAAAACACAAGAACTCTAGCCTTAGCAACAAATTATGCAGATTTGAAAAAAAAAAATTAGGACAGCAACAGGGTGTCAAAGATATAATAGTGAAAATGTCACTCAGACCAGCGTACACTCATTCATTCCGCCATGGCTTCTCATTCAGGTACTCACGACTTTGCTCGCTGCCTCTTGGAACACATTGATCTTAGATTTTCACACAGACTCAAAAAATGCAGTCTTCTGCCAAGAAGTCCCCAGTTCCAAAAGACGTATTAACTTGGAGTCTCCGGGAACGACTACTTGGGTATGCAAATTTGTTCAAATGTCTGATTAAGTCACCTAACAATTATTCCAGGCGCGGGAGTTAGCAGAGCACAGTGTCAATAGCGTAGGTTTCTAAAAAATGATGAATGTCAGGTCGGTGCCTTCCCTCAGTATAGGATTCACTTTAGTCACACCACAGATTTGTCCACAAGATATAATCTAGTCGGGAAATGATTGTTAATATTCACGCCACCAGGCAGCAAATTATATAGAGTTTCTAGAAGAAATTAAGTGCTGGCTCCAAGGTCCAGTATTTATCATTACAGTCTTTGAAAACCCGTTATAGGGATATTAGTATTTCTGTCTAACTTGCACCGTCAGATCAGTGTTACTTGAGAAAACCCACGTGGTTCAAAATAAGGACTGTCTATTTCTTCACAAGTATGGAAACTACTACTAGGTGCTGGTAAAGTTAGGGTCACCCCAAAACTTTCACTGTGTGGAGGAAAAATAACACATATATATAATAAACAGAATCTGTACTGGTTAAAACTTACATTTAAACTTGCAAGCAGAGAGCTTTGCTTATCATTTAAACTTCCCGTGACGTAAGTTATATTTAAAAATCAGCATTCCTCATAAATTAGGAACACGTGCGTATCCCGTCATCATTCATGAGGCTCGATTCTAGAGTTTATACGTTAGTTTAGAAAAATACACTCGACTGAGTATTAGCAGTTAAATTAAATTCATAAATAGCTACAATTGCCGTTATAAGCTAGAAATTATAATTTCCTACTGCTTTCCACTGAATGCTTCCCTAGAAAATATCTGCCTACCACTTTATTTCTCTTCTGCGCTAAAGAAATAGATTAAAATGAATTTAGCGATTTAACACTTTAACACTCACAAAATCTATATATCTATCATATTAATTACCTCAACCACAGAATTACAGGTAGTCGCACAACTTAAGAATAAAAATGCTGAAAATATTTCTGGAAGTCTAGAAGTTCGACAAATTGCAGAAACAAACTGAGATCTTCGCTAACAGCTATTCTGTTTTCGAGCGACCTATCTACTGTGGAGTCTATGAGCGAGAATGAAATTAAAGTTTCAAACTTGGCCAATATCTTAAAATCAGACAAAGGGCCCAAACTTACTTCGCCAAGCGAAATTATCTCCCCTACTCCCAACATTTACGTCCGCTTAACGCGTGTCGTAACTGTCACCTACTGACCACGATGTACGCGTGTCAGTTTCAAATCCCAGACAGCCTGACTCCATTGTAGGGCAGTTTTCACACTACAGCTGACCATGGCCCAAGTGAGCGCCGTGTCAGTTTGGGATTTTCCAGCCAAATGTCTGGATACTGACCGGTGCAGATGTAAAGTATCACACCTCACCGGGACTAATGCCGAGAAGAAGCTCGCGCGCTCGGTGAGAATGTAGACGATTTGCTACGTCCTATGTTCAGCGAACCGACTTATCACGCCTTCTGACGCCCTGCAGCCCTGACATCTACGTAATATCGTCCTAGCGCGATTCTCAGTTTAAGAGAAAGGAAAACAGGTAAAGTTTGCGAATTATATGAGAATAATATTCGCAAAACGAATGGATGAAAAAATATACAGGAAAAAAAAAGTACAGAGATATTAAAGAGAGAGTTTATGTGAAAGAATAGGAAGAAGATGTAGGAAATTAAATGAATATAAAACCTACGTGACAATCATCTTTATCTTCATTAATTATATCATATCGTCATAACCATCGGTGTAATCATCTAAACTATCATGTTATCAGCTCATAATAATTCTCATATCACCATCATAAGCATCATCAGCACCGTTATTGTCATAATTGTCGTCGCTATCCTCGTCGTTCGCGATATTGTTATCATATTGTCATCAGTATCGTCATTGTCGCTTTGATCATTGTTAAAATCGTTTAATAATCGCCATTTGCTTTAATGTCACAGTTATCTGTCCTACTCTTTCTGAAGACTGACGCCCTGCTCCTCCCTCATCAAATGTTGTAAAAGCGTGTTTCCCAGCCCGTGAAACAATTACAGCGACTAATGTGGTACAGGAAGAGATTCCATCACGAAAGAGTAAATCTATGTATAACCAAACAAGTAACTCTCCAAAGCGTGACGAGAAATAATTAAGTATAGAAGCTCTTCTGTTGCAAGTCCTGACGACGGCACCAATTCTTGTTATTATTTCACACCTTTCCATTCCACTTAAGCTTCACTGGATCGTTTTCGGTGGCCTCTTTTGTAGTCAAACTTATCATGACTTATGGTCAATGCGCCGTGGACAAAATTGAAAAGCCTGCGGGCTCTTTTAATTGATGTTCAGTTTAGCGTTCACGGTGCATTGCGCACCTTTTCTGTATTTTTCCGAAAAGCTGACAGGATTTTTTCATTGCTGGTTACAGATATTTCAGTAAGACACGTAGTAAGTATACGGGAGATGAGCACATTATTTTAACAGCTCACTTCCAGACACATCTCTTTGTTCTTCTACCTCTTTTCGCACCTTAACGAGCATAGGAACACTGTGGGTACTTTATCCAGTAGTGGTTCCTGTAGAAGTTAGATGTTTATTTAGGTGATGAGGTCATAACAATACTTAACTCTTCTATCCCACAAGCCGTTTGGCGCTCTCCAGTATGGTACGTTGTTCTCCCAAAGGCCGCCTGTTTTGGATATATTCAGCTTTCCTCGTGTCTGAACTTTACACTGTACTTCTTCATAAAGTTCCATGTCTGGTGGCATGTGTGATCATGTCTCATCCACAACTTCCTATCTCAAGTGCTGTTTATCAATTTTCTTGTCGACTTCTTGCCATACCATGATGTCACACTATCCAGTATCTTCTCTCTTTGTCGTTCTGTCTCATTTTCCTTCAGTCTTTACTGTTCTTCTTCTTCTTCAAGTACCATGCCTAGTGGCGTAGGAGATCATGTCTCTCCACAACTTCCTGTCTCCAGTACAATTTATCAATTCTCTTTACTGCTGTCAGGATATATTCCAGCTATCTTCTTCTCATAGCATGCCCGAAGAAAGTGGATTGCATCTTTCTGCCATGAGGAATAAACTTCATTTACGCACTGGGCGTCTGTCAGAACATCCTCATGACTGTTTTTAGCTGTCCATCTTTCAGAACATCCTCATAACTGTTTTTAGCTGTCCATCTTTCAGAACATCCTCATTACTGTTTTTAGCTGTCCATGGTATTTTAAAAATTCTTCTGTAAAACCCCATTTTCTGTGTGGGCTTTGGTTCTTTGTCGGATTGTTGACTAATTGTCCATGACTCACTTCCATTCTGTATAACACTGAAAAACTCTCTTAATTGATTTCATTGACCAAGAGTTGTTGCATAAAATACGTTTCATTTTATGGAATGTTTCTTTTGCCTGGGCTATTTTACTCTTCACGTCTGAGATATATTTTCCATCCAGTGTTATGAACGTGCTTAGGTATTTGTATCAATTGACCTGTTTTAAAACTGTTCTATTTACACTGAAAGTGCGTTCAGAAAAAGTCATTTTTCTTGGAGATGACCATTACATCTGCTTTTAGAAACCATAGTCACTGTTGTTTGTACGTGGGTAAATCCTAAAAACTGCCTTTGACAGAGTTATATTACCTTTTACAGCATGCACTGTGGAATGCAGTTGTCTTATTGTTTGTTCCCAGGCCAAGAGAAGGAAACTGTTGTCTAGATACATTTTGTTTATGTCAGTTGAAGTGAAGTTGTATTAACAAAACATCAGTTCTTTTGCATGTTTTTTTTTTTTAATTTCGTCACCTATCTTGGAAAAAGGTATTGTGTTGAAGATTATATTAGATTATTAGTTTGTTTTCTTCATGAAATATTGGATAATATTAGCATTACACGTGAAATACATGGAAGGATTTTGAACGAATTATACAGGACAGGAGGGCATGGCATGTTTTTGTTGATGCCCTGTGCTCCACGGGGAGCAGAAGGGTATTGACGATGGTGACACCTGAAATGTTAAAACTCCGACTGTGTGACACGAATAGTAACTCTTGAATAAACCTTTATATGCCTATTTTTTAATCCCATCTAGCCTCTAATTCTATCAGACTGATTATTTATTTCTCTACTTTTTTCCAGGCCATTTTATTAAAAGGGGAAAGAGGGGTTACATCTTTCATTTAACCTTTATATAATAAAATTACGCCTTTAGCGCGTTATTTTATACTAGTGTAAAAGCCCGTCACAAGACGGGAATTAAATGCAAAAGTACCAATACCTAACGGCAATTTTACTTATTCAAAAGTATTTTTAAAAACCACTTTGCATCACCACAGTACACGAACTACGTGGCAGCAGCGAGGATCACAATGTGTGTATACGCGATCACACATTCTATAAATATTCTTTGGTAAGTGTTACTATTTTCGGGAGAGTAACTGTGGTGGATTTGATGTTATGAATTTGTTGTTAGGTATTAATATGTGAATAAATAAGATTAGCTATGAAGGTCCCTGAATATACCCAATAGTATTGTGAACTTTTCAGGGTACCTTTCCGCTACCACCTTTTTTTTTATCTCATTCAAAATGTATTTATTATTATTATTATTATTAAATGACTTCGTGTTGTGTCTAAGGTTATGAATGTAGAGTGTAATGTACAAAAATCAACAAACATACAAACACATAGTTTATTATTCACAACAGCACACAGTACTACCACAATAACATACAAACGACACTCTAAAAGGCTATCTTATTTAAAACTGTGGTTGAATTTTGTGTAAATATGATTTTTTTACAATTTTATTATCCTGATTCTAATTTATTTGGAATCAGGATTGACAATTTAAAAGTGAAATCAAAATAATCAATTACATCAGTCAAATAGCACAATAGATCCTCTGTCCATACATAAAAATATTATTCTCATATATGTCTGCAGTGTTCTCCTACTTTAAGGAAATACTGGTAGTACCACTAGGTTGTTGTTTGAAATCATATCCTTTTAGTAATGTTTGTTTCTATTTGTCACTTGTGGAACTATTAATATTTGTCCCAATTTTATTCACTGTCACTTTTTATATTTCTTCTTATAAAGTTCTGTAGTTGAGCTTTCAGGTGCCGAACGAGAACTTATCTTTGCAGTAGAATATAGGTTGAACATTTCCTCTGCTCGCTTGACAATCTGTTCCCTGTTTGATAGGCAATGGCCACTAGCATGGGCTCGCAGTAAACAGGCAGAGTCCTGAATCAATCAGTTTTCAAGCGTTTGGTACCACATTAACGTCAGTACCCAGGACCTCTGAAATGTGAAGGTATGCATCCTTCGTAATATCTAGCATACACCAATAGTCCACAGTTAAGAACATGTACATTACAAACAAACAAACAAAATCATATCCTTATACAAACCTATGCCACCATTTTCTTTTGATGTGACAATGTACACCAGTATTCCTCTCCCCTAATAGTTACAACGCCACTGCAATTCCAGCTGTAATCTCTTCCATATAATAGGATAGGTGTTATGCTCCTTTATGACAATCATACATATTCTTGTATTTTTACACCTCTCTGACAGTCTATCACATGGTGGATCAATCTTTAGGCTTTGCCTCATGTTCGCTATAGACCCACTCATGTCCAGACATATATTATTATTTCACATTCAATTTTTATATAAAATACAGATTAATAAATGTCAATCTTACCACAATTTTGTTCAATGAAATACACAGAGACGATGACTGACACAGTTTCGATCTGTTTTGTTGTCCAGGCTGCCCAGAAATGTATTTAAAAGCACAGCCTGATCTCATCTATCACTGTTGAAACTTTTCTAGTAATGGCGTCCCCCCTAACGCTTATTCTGACAATATCGATTCAGTTGGCCAATCACTTTTAATTTTACAAGGGTAAACAGTCTTTCAAAAAATATCATTCAAACTTTTCTACGTTACTAGGCTATTTATGTTTATTCAAAGGTCAGCCAATAATATTTCGTCTCACTTCAAATGTCACCCAATCAGATTCACTGTACCATCCTAGCCTATCTGTCACCTACTTTTTCCCCCAAAAATATGTGATCCAATCTAAGCAGATATGACTTGACCTGACAGTATCTCTGATCTCTATGTATGGTTTTATCAATAGTTGATTAGTTAAGGGACTATTTATATAACTAATAACATATTCTTGGTCAGCAAGTCTTCAGGTACACGAATCTACGATTTTTAAGGGGCTATGTGGTTTGGTTCAAAGTTCTATCTTTTTTCTATGATAGTCGTTTATTTTTAAACTACCTCTCGTTCACTCTTTTTCCATGTAATATCAAGCTGAATACGAGAGCTTAGGTCATTCACAATAAGAGCTTAACATGTTTACATGACCGTAGTGTCCACAATTCTAACTTTTTCATTGTATTTGGGGAAACCCCTAAGGCAAGGCTTGCCCCTGTGCTAGTGTTGACTTTTAGTTTAAAATCAATGCGAAACGAATTAGCATTTCATCTATCCTTGCCCCTCCTCGTTCCACAATGCATTTTAGGCAAATATTTTCTTAGAACTAGGAAAAGTGGGTGTTTATGTCAAGGACGAATTTGAAAATTTTGGGTACCGTTTTGTTCGGCTATTCGTTAGCAAATAATAATCTGAAGGCGTAGGCACCAACCGTTCTAGCAGAAAATTCTTTTGTACTTTCTTATCTTTGCCTTTATGCCCCCTCAACCGTTATAGCATTAATTTAGATTTGTATTTAGAAATTACTACAGTAATGGTTTTCCTTGATTCTAAAGTGGGTTTACTTTCAACCAATATTAGGTCTTGGAGTAACAAGGCTATTCAGAGCGTTATGTGACAATTACTAACTGGAAAACGGATATTTTCGAAAATTATGGATGGGTAACGTTTTGTGTTATTCGTTGCAAAAAAAAATCGTTGGATAAAAAAAGTGGTTGACAAACCGTTCTAATTGGTCAAAGGCTGTCTCGCTTCAAAGCGCCATTCAAAAAGCTGGGATATTATCTATTTATGGACAGGATATTGTATCTTAGCAATTGCCTTTACGTATAAGCTTACTGTGTTTATAAAAAGATAGGCGTTTAGTTTTGTTTTTTCGTATTTCCCGGGGGGTTGATTATTCTTAGGTCATCAAATAGAAGACTTCCTCATGTTTACATGAACCGAAGCTGTCCACAATTCGCGAATTTATCTTCTGTACTTGGTGGAAACAGGCCCCCAATAAATTCAAATCGCTGCATTTGCATCTATCTATGACCCTAGTCGTGCCACTTGCATTTTAGCAAATATTTTCTTAGATAACTAGGAAAAAGTGGTGTTTATGTCAAGGTACGGAATTGTTGAAATTTTGGTACCGTTTTGTTCGGTTTTTTTGAACATTATTTAGAAATTACTACAGTAACGTATAAGGGAAAAAATACAATTAATGTCTAACTTTCAACCAAAGTTGCATCGCTTAGCGTTACGTACTGACAGAAAAAGCTGGGATATTATATATAGGATTGTAACGCTATGCCTTTGTGCGTGTTTCAAGCTGTTTTTCATTGCCTCATTGAATCGCTGTTGAACATTATCCTGAAAATAGAGTGTTATCAGATGTCCGTAGTTCTGATTTTTCCACCTTAATTGTATGCCTTACGGTTTACGCTTATTAGTGTTTCTTCTTTTTTTGCCTTTATGCAGTATAGCAGGGGTCTCAACTTTTTATTTTTTTTGTGTGCTCATTTTCCCATTCTGAGCTTCATTTATCTCTGTGGGGGGACACCCCCCCATAGTAGCTGTTATTAGCTGGGAAAATGTACTTTACCATCTTACTGTGGCCCCTAGAAATATGGTATGGCCAAGATGAGAACCACTGCAGTACAGTAAGCAAGTTTCCTCTTATTTATACCCTTTTAATAGCACAGGGATGGAAGATGCATCTCAGAGGTGAAGAGTACATTAGCAAACGTAGCACTCCATAAAATGTATGCAACACATCTTGATCAGTGAAAGTAAGAATGAGAGCTCTTCAGTGTTGTATAGAGCCAATATAACTTGTGGAAGTTAATCATTGACAGTTAATAGACAAGTAGGAAAATCCTTGTTGGCCACAGACATGTTAAGACTACCATGGACAGCTATAATAAGAGTAATGTGGATGTCCTGAAGAAAAGAAAAAAAAGCCAGTGCACTAAGGAAGCTTATTACTCGTCTAGACGGAAGCAATCCATTTTATTTGGACATCTTACGAGAAGAAGACAGGTGGAATACATTGTGACAAAAGGAAAGATTGAATAAAACAAATAGAGAGGACGACAAAAAGAGATACTAGACAGCTTGACTTTGTGGCATGGCAGGAAATCAACAGAAGAATTGACAGCTGTATGAGTAGGATGTTGAAGGAAAGACATGATCACCTACGCCAGCTAGAATTGGAGAAGGAGATGCCCTTTTACTGTGGAATAACTTTCAGCTGTGAAGTACACGCTGAGTATTATCTTTTGCACATGTTTTTCGCTATTTACTTTTACTGTACACTTGGTTTATGAGACACCGATCTGTTGATACAGATAATAGAACCACTCAATTTCCTGACACGCAAGGGACATTGTTCATTTCAGTATATCTTGTCTTATGCAACTTATTGAGTCTTACCTTTCTTTCCTTCGCTTGTTTCCTTTCAGGTGTCGCTCCTTTTTATTATTTCTAATTCCAGAGAGAGAGACACAGTGGTAAGGCGTTTCGAAATTTCATATCCCTTACACACTTCCTTCTGTGTTTTAACGGAACCTTAAAGGGTGGCAAAGAATATTTTTTTAAATGCACCGTACCACGTATGCCGTTAGGTGTGAGTAAGGTGAGTTGGGCATGTGTCCTGCTGTCACATCCTATAGAAACTGTAAGCCAAAAAATTTCAGAAACTTAACACGGGCAAGTAAGACGTTACGGTGGATAGGAAACACGCTGATGAAACCTATTGATAGCGTTACAAGGCAGTCCTTGTTTTGGAATCCTCAGAGTAAGCGAGGGAGACCACAAAAAACACATAAACAAGGGAACTGGAAATAGACATAGACGGGATAAAGAAGACATGGAAATACCTTGAACGTAATGCACAGGACATAAAGGCTTGACTTATATACTGTATGTTAAAGCAGGGGTCGGCAAACCAGGAGCTTTTGAGATCTATAGTAACACTGGGCCTTATAAAGATCTACCATATATATATATATATATATATATATATATATATATATATATATATATATATATATATATATATATATATATATATATATATATATATGTGTGTGTGTATATGTGTGTGTGTATATGTGTGTGTGTATAGATATGTGACAGAGATTATGGAAATATAGATTACATATATCTACACGTTTTGCTTCCAATTGTTTTCCACCTGGCTTCCTCAATTAGTTATGCACGTTTTGTTAAAGCAGACCCCTTCACTTCTATATATCTGTCAAACTCATAATTTGGCCACGCACATTTTCTTTCTCTCTATGTGTTTTAACCACGAGGAATGTTTACTAACAGGCTATGTATCACCTAGAGAGAGGGAACTGGTTGTATATTTGTAGAACCACGGGCGATTATTCAAAAGTTGTACCTGTGATGGATTGCACTTCTCAAGGGGAGATAATCAGTTACGCCGCCCTCCACATCCGTTCGTTCGTAAATGTAGTTAGCTACAGACGGATCGACGAGATCAAAGAGACGATTTGCCCGTGGGACCACGTCTACGGGCGGCTAAAGTGGCAAAATAGACTTTGATTCAAAATCTGACGGAAGAATTCCCCAAAGGTGTTATGTCTCACACTGGTCAGCGACTTTTTGTCTATTTCATATATATATTCCAGCTTTCAAACTCAGTTTATCCAGTACCCACAAATTTTCAGACGTCTAGCTTCGATATTCTAGATCCAGTATACCAGTGGAATTTCTTAGTTTTTTTCGATTGGATATAGTCATTTGTGTTGCGGTAAATATTTATAATAGCCTCTTGAGTGATTTAATTGTTAAATCCGGCATTATATTTCACTAAGATGTTTCTGTGTTGAGTGATTTAATTTTTTAAAGTCCGTCATTTATATTTCACTAGGATTTTTTCTTTGTGTGTTAATTGACTAGTGGAATTAAAATAATTTATTGCTAAATTGTTCCGGCTGTAGCGTTGATTTAATTAATTGCTATTTAACCGGGAAAGGATATTTTAATCGACTAGTAAATGCACTATTCATTATGAGTACTGACGAAATATATATTTATTTCTAACTCATGATGATTAATTTTGTAAATGACTAGAATTTATTTCACGGGGTTTTTTAAACGATAAAATAATATATACACTTGTGGTTTCTAATTAAAGTGAATAACCGAGTGGATATTAAATTATACCTCTACGCGGGTTATTTTAGGATAGAATAGTGGTGTAGTGGTTATTGTGATTATATGGTTGTTTTTTTTTCTTCCTATACACAGTACTGGGTCAAACCCAAAATCTACCAGCGGTCTAATCTGGGAATAACGGATCTAAGTCCAACAATATAAAAAGAACATTCTTATATAACTACCGGGTTTTCAAGGTGAACCTGTCTTGCCTCTTGTTTACACCCAGAAAGAGACAGAGTACCAACCCAAAGAATATTAAGAATAAATTGTAACTGGACATATAGCTCTCCAGATTTCTTTTTCTCAATTTCATATACATTCAGCCCGTTGTGGCGACATAATCAAACATTGACATTTCCCGACTATCGACCATTTGTGGTGTGACAAGGAATTTTTATACTGAGAGAAGTTACATACCTAACATTCCTTTATGTACTGGAAATCTAAAGCTACTGACACTGTGAGCACTGTTAATTTTCTTACCTGGACTAATTAATGTGACATAAACTGAAATCCTAATAACAGTAACGAAATAAACGTTCCCCGAAGCAGAGGATTTAATCAGTCTTTGAGGAGCTGGGGTTTATTTTGCCAAAATAACACTGGATTTGCTGTGTGACCCATGAAACTATGTTCTAGACGTTGTTAAATCAACAATTAGGTAAGAACGAATGAACGTGGCCACGATCGTCTGAGAAGAGAGAAAGAAGGAATGAATAATTCTCATACTGTATAATCCATGTACTCACTTTGTTGTGCCTTTCTTATGTTTTGCGGTTCTTGTGCGTTTATTCACCGGTTAAATCAAATTCTGGAAATTTATTACCAAAACTGAGAACCGTACTTTTTCTTGACTGAAAAATGTTGATTTCACATTGTGATTTGGGAGGCAAGTTAAAAAAAAAAAAAGCGTTTCTCTTGCATTCATAGTTGACACGCTTACGACAGATCCGCCCTCAACCCCCCCCCCCCCCCCCCCCCCCCCCCCCCCCCCCCCCCCCGGATTAAAAAAAAAAGTTTATAAACCGATAGAACGGAATTGAATCAGTTCTACAAGTTAACGGTACAAAGGAAACAAGGGAAATCGCTGCCGTTGCCTTCTATAACTCAAGATCAGAGTCAGGCACCCTTTTACAGCTGGTTTGACTTGCGTGACACATGTTCCCTTCCTCGCTGCCGTTGCCTTCTCTAACTCAGGATCAGAGTCAGGTACCCATTTACAGCTGGTTATGGAGTGTTAGAGACTTCACCATACTAGGTCCTTCTTCTTCTTCTTCTTCGTTCGCCCTGAAAAGGACGGTGGTTGCGTTGTGTCTGTTTACAACGTAGCTGTGATATCTGCACCTTTCGGTCGACACATCCGACTTCTGCACGGCATTTTTTAGGACCGGGTTTGCCTTCCAATTTCGATCCACACTCGCTCAGCCAGCCTGCACAGCTGCAGACTGTTTCCAGGACCACCACGTGGAGGTGGAGTGCGGTCTTGACCAGCTCTTGTTCGCTGGTCCTGACGCAGGCAGTCAAGCTATGAGTCGCTGACTGCGGTCTCTATTGCTGCATCTTGAGGTCCCATACTAGGTCCAGCATCGAGAGGTGGGGAGACCAGTTTCCTTCCTCGCTGTCTTTTCCTTCCCTAACTCAAAGTTAAGTACCCATTTATAGCTAGGTAGACCCCATCTCTCGATGCTGGACCTAGTATGGTGAAGTCTCTAACACTCCATAACCAGCTGTAAATGGGTACCTGACTCTGATCCTGAGTTAGAGAAGGCAACGGCAGCGAGGAAGGGAACAGGTGTCACGCATCAGTCTAACCAGCTGTAAAAGGGTACCTGACTCTGATCCTGAGTTAGAGAAAGCAATGGCAGCGAGAAAGGGAACAGGTGTCACGCATCAGTCTAACCAGCTGTAAAAGGGTACCTGCCTCTGATCTTGAGTTAGAGAAGGCAACGGCAGCGAGGAAGGGAACAGGCCACCCCACCTCATAAAGCTGGGACCCAGTACATCGAAGTCTATAACACTTCACTCCCCTACGGCAGATTGTGCTACGTGACTACAACCTTACGAACGGCAGGCGTGTTTTAAAAAAAATTCTAAGCAACGGGGGAAGGGGGAGAGGACAATGACACTTTTTCAGTCAAGAAAGAGTACGGTGATCGGTTTGGGTAATAAATATCCACAATTTGATTTAACCGGTGAATAAACGCACAAGAACCTGTTTTGCTAATACTGTTCATTTCAGAAAGAGATTAACTTAGAAACTCTGTTCTTTACAGTATAGGCAAATTCTAGACCATAGCGTAAATCTTTTTGACCTTTTTTTTTTGGGGGGGGGGGGGGAGGGGGGGGGGGGGGGGGGGGGGAGGGGGGGGGGGGGGGGGGGGGGGGGGGGGGGGGGGGCGGGGGGTTAATAACTTCTTCTAACGGGATCTTGTCTCAACAGAGGGAGGGGGATTACACTTATGAGTCTATTTCTTTATTAAATTCTGTAACCTATGATTTTTATATTCTGATATTTTTATAATAACTGTTGTGAAGTTCTTTATGGTAAATAAAAGTAACATAAAACTTAATTACCTGTGTCGGTCAGCACGTCCCAATATCCCTAACCCATAAATATAGTTTCACGTTTGTGCGTCTAATTGTCACTTATCTGTGTGTGTGTGTATGTGAGTGGTTGATATATATATATTAATATATAGAGAGAGATATACTGTCTGATCAACAAATTTCTGTTGTAGAGATAGGCTGGACTAGAGTATTTTCTCAATCCAGGGACAGACTCTACCTTTCACCATTTCACTCGTGAAATCTATTTCTTTACCTTACCTCTCACGGAGCACCACCTTTTTCAGTTCTATTCAGACGGGACCAAAATATATCTTAAATACCTATCTAAAATCTACGACATATATATATATATATATATATATATATACATATATATATATATATATATATATATATATATATATATATATATATATATATGCATGCGCCTGTGTAATTTTAAGAAAGGTGGGGGTGTGTGATGTACCGTACAAAGAAAAGATCGCGTTCCTATCTCATTGCTGTTCATAAATATATTTTAGTAGCCAGCTCGAGAGTTTTCATTGGTAATGCGGAAAAAAATTACCTTTGATCCTGGGGTCACCGCGATGTTAAATGGCGGCGGGAGCGGTCTAGTCCCGGGAGAGGTCTAGTCCGAAATTTCCCAAATTTAAAAAAGTCTTTCAATTTGTTTCCTCCGCAATCACCTAAAGATCTACCAAATCATCAACTGTGATATACCGCTTGATCGGGATCTACTGGTTGCCGACCCCTGTGTTAAAGGCACGGCTCCCCACGGATAGACACTTTCAATGTTTACAAGTTACGTCTAAATAAATAGAAGTGACATTTTCACATTTAAAGTCACAAATGGTACATATATGTGCCACCAGCAGCAATACATTGTTGAAAGCCATAAGAAATAGCATGACCTTCTGTGTTGTTGCTAATGGAAAAGTGGCACACGCATTTTCAGTTTAACCCCCTCAGGTCTTGCCTTGTGCGTGCTGTTGAGGAGTACACCGCACTGTTTAAAGCATGCCTGGCCCTACTTTAGCATGTCAAGATCTTCTACGTTGCCAAGGAGGCAGCGGTCTACCAAATGCAGTTGTTTATTACAGTTACTTTTACAGATTTTCCAATGTAATATGAAAAACATCTAGTCGCGCGTGAAACAAAGAAATTATTTAAGGCAAACAATAATGTTTATTAATTGAAGACTTTAAAAACAGTACATGTGCAATGAAAAAAATTACATTGATAAGAACACATTCAAACAAACTTATAATGTTTAAGTACTTGTATTACAAAATATGTAATAACGCAGACTTAATATGAAAGTGGTTTGCGCTGAATCGCATAATCTAAGTCATTGTCTCGCGAGACCAGGTCATCATTTTCCGCTTACGTACGGGTCACAGTAGGTTGAGGTACCATCCATATCACAAGTACAGGATTTGTTCATCATATCTCAGCTCCTGTGGCAACAGCCCCATGACAGCCGAACATCTGCTCCAGTCCTGCCTCACCTTACAACAATGAACGGAGTGGCAGGTAACAACCCACTTCTCTCAACGAAAAACTGTTTGAAGATGTCGGGAACCATGAGCTGACTACTGTCTTTATTAGGGTCATTAATGTAGGACGAACGAAGAAGAAGAAAACTGAAGCCCTCACATTTTGTAATGGTAATGGGCGTGGGATTTTTTGTGCACGGGGCGTTTGGAGCATGACGTGTGAGGCAGGGTTTTGGGAGCTGTTTTGGGGGTTGGGTGGGTAGTTTTGGGGGTTTGGGTTTTTTTGTTGGGTTTTTGGTTTGGTTGTGAACTAAAAGGCACGTGGAGAGTTGATGTGTTTGATTTATGTTGGTTTTGGGGACGTGAGGGAGCATCGTGAAAGGTTGTTATTTGGGTGTTTTTTTTGTTCATTTTTCATGTCCTTTGTTATGTTTGGATGTGTTATCATGGAGTCTTTTTGTATAGGGTTTAATTATTGTCTTCGGATGAGGTTAGGTGGATTTGTTTTTTGTTCGACGTTAGATTTGGGTTGAGACGGACGGTTTTAATATGTTTTTTTTTTTGTAAGATTTGTTTTGGGGTGGGGGTTATTTGTGCACGAAGATATGGTGCAGCTGATGGTTATGTAAAAGGGGTAAATTTTGTGGTTTGGATTGGAGGGGATGTGAAAATAGTGTATTTAAATTGGTTGTGTGCGGAGACTCTAGGGGGGGTGTTGAGGATAGACCGATTTGGTGTGTATCGTTTTTGTTTGTAGACTGGTTGGGATGACAGGGGGGGAGGGGTGGGGGGAAGCAAGGTTCCGAACGAGGTGAATATGTGAAATAATAAGTGGGAGAGGTAATCGTTTGGTTGTAAAAAAGAGACGATACACGTTTGAAAATATGGTGGGAGGGTTTTGTAGTTTGTGGGTTGAGAGGTGCCAGGGGTATTGAGAGGGACTCATGGGGGTTGAGGGTTTGTGGGGGGGATGTGTGAGGATATTATGGGGATGGGGGGGGGCGGAGGTGGGTGTATGGGAAATGGGGATTTGATTGGATGGGGGTTTATGGTTTTTTGATTAGGGGAAGTATTTGGGAGTGGAAAAGTTGATAGGAATGTTGGGGGGGGGGAATTAAAAGGCTGCACACTCATTGTGGGATTTGGGGTTGGGATGTGGTGAAAAAATTGAAATGATGAGTTGAAAGATACAGTGGATTGATGTGTTCAAATGTGTAAAGCAAAACAGTGTATGGAAAAGTTGTTGGGGAAATGGAAAAAAGTTATTTTTAGATTGGGTGAGTTGGGGTTTAGAATCTTCGGGGGGGTGGGAGTGAGGGTTTTAAAAATTTTGGGGGTATGGGGCTGGGAGAGTCTCTTGTAGTGTTGTTTGGAGGAGTAGAATGTGGAGGGACGGGGGTGTTAGACGGTGGGGGGGATAGGAGGAGGGGTGGCGGAGGGGGCAGATAGAGGGGGGAGGGTGGGTGGTGGAGTAGGGGGATTGTTTAATGCTAATTTGTAGGAATTTTTGTATGATTTTGTTGAGAGTCATGGTGAAAGGCCCGTGCACTGGGGGGGGTATGCGGAGCTGGTATCGAATTATAGGTTATGGGGGGGTTTGGCAAATTGGGGGGGTTATGTCAGTAATTGGTTGGATGATAGAGCGGAGGGTGTATAGGGGGGGTTAAAGAAATTGGTATGTACTTATCAAGGGGAAATTTTGTGTGTAGGGGGATGGGGGGGGGGGGGTGGGGTGGGGGGGGGGTGGGTTGTGGGGGTGTAGTGGGGGGGTGGGGGGGGTGGGGGGGGGTGGGTGGGGGGCGGGGGGGTGGTGGGTGGGGGACGTGGGGGGGGGGGAGGGCCGGGGGGGCGGGGAAAGGGGGGGGGAGGCGGGGGGGTAGGTGGGGGGGAGGATGAGGGGGTGGGGGGGTAATATATCTGCAGGGATAAATCATAATGGGCGGGGCGTGGGGTGGGGGGGAGGGTTTTGGGGGGAGAAATGTTTGAACGTTCTGGGGACGAAATAGGGAAGGGGAGGGGGGGGAGAGGTGAACGCGTGGGGGGGGTGGGGGGGGGGGGGGGAGTTGGGGGGGGGGAGCAAGGGGGGTGGGGTGGGGGATTGCGGATCTGGGGTGTAGGGGCTGGATAATGGGGTGTTTTAGAGTGCTTGGGTAAATTTAGACTAACTGTGGGGGGGGGGGCTAGGGGGGAGGGGGGGGGAGGGGGGGGTGGGGATGGGGGCCTGGGGGGGGGTCCCACACAGGAAGTGATAGTACGCCATACGTCTTCTCCTATCTCTATGGCCGGTAAAATGGAGATGGATGTCACGCTTGGAGTTCGCTTATAATCATCGGGGATGGGGGTGCCCCGGGGTTTATTATTTTTGGGAGATTGGTGTGGGAGGGGGGGGGGATGTTGGCGGTGGCGGGGGTTTGGTTGGGGGTGGGGGTGGGGTGGGGGTCGTATGGGTCGATCGGTGTTATGCGTGGGATAATATGAGGCGGGCTCGGATGGTCTGGGGGGATACCTGGGGGGAGTGGCGGGAAGGGGGGGGAGGGGGGGGGGGTGGGGGTGGGTGGCGGGGGGGGGTGGGGGGGGAGTATAGTCCTGGGGGGGGACGTAATGGGGGGTTGTACGCCGAGTGGGCCCGAAGCGGTGGAGGGCGGGGGGGGGGGGAGTAGGGTGGGTTAGTCTGAATTAGGTGTTTATGGGGAGGGGGGTGGGGGGGGGGGGGGGGGGTTGGGGGGGGGGTTGTGGGGGGAACAGATGGGGGGGGGGAGGATTTTATAGCTGGCACTCAGGGTTAAACAAGGACAGTTAGGGTGGGGGCTACCTCGCCTGTGTAAAATCCTTGGTGGGAGGTGGCGCGGGGGCTGGGTGAGACGGACCTATGGTGGGGTCACTAAAAGGGCATCATATTGCAATATTGGGGATTCACTTTGCGAATGGTAAACTCATGGCCATGAGCAGGGTTATCCTGGATTAATGGTCCTTGCGGGTAACGGAGGATGAAATGCTGCCCCACTTTGGGTTGTTGTCACAACAAAGTCACAGTCAACTATGGCTGTGTTGTAGGGGGGTTAGAGGCCCCATGTGGGGGCTGTTTACAGGGGGGGGTAGTTCATAATAACTGGCAGAGGGTGGTCACTGTTTTGGACGCATCAGGGTACTGGGGCTCAATTCATACCTGGGTGGTGTGTCAAGGGGGGGTTACTGTACCTACAATCCACCAAACTCCCACGGTTCACAGTTGCCCCCAACCAGGGAGGCCTGACTCACCCACCTGGCCACCGCGCACGGCTTGCCCCCCCCCCACCATATGGTTTTCAATGAGCCCCCAACCGCTTGGTAGGCATTGTGGACACAGATAATCATTGTATAGGTGGAACCTTATACTGATGTTTTCATTGTGGCACACCCACCACCCATGTACTGTCATTGGGGGTGGGGGATGGGTCGCCGCACCCAGGGATTGTGAAGTCAGGGAGAAACCCCAGGGGGGGGTACTGAAAAGGGTTTGGGGGGGGATATTGTAGAGTGTGGGGGGGGGGGGAGTGGCTGTGGTTGGGGGGGGGTGGGGGGCCTGGGGGGGTGGTGGGGGGGGGGGGGAGTGAGGGTAGGTGGTAGGGTTGGACTTTGTGTTTGCTTGGGCGTGATTTTACAGATTTTTTTGTTGTTTTTTTTTTAATGTTTATTTTTAGGGTATGGCTACAGGTTTGTTTTTTGATCCGTTGTAGGTGTTTAGCTCCCTGATGCGAGTGCCAGCCTGTATGGTGTGATCCCAACCACTACTCATGGCTACAGAGCCCCTCCCCCCCCCTCCTCACTAATACACCATGGTTGGGCTCCACATAACATGGAGAAAAAATAAAAAAAAATGGGGCTAAATCGGCATCTTCGGACACGGTGTTTTCCGTTTGGTAACAATTTTTTTTTTTACATGATGTGTTGTTGCCACACGGGGGATTACACTAGCGGGCCTGTAGGGTTCGGCTTTGTTTGTAGTGGGACAAACATGGGGATGCTCGAGTGGGAACAATAATCCCATTTTTTTCTTTGTCGGATCGTAAGAGACCTTGGGAATGCTTGGAACATTAACGGGGGTTTAACTTTATTGTATTTATTTGTTATAACTATTTTTAGCAAGGTAGTCTAAAGATGAGCGCAGTGCGCTATGGTAACCAAAACAATAGATGGTCTTGTCTACTTAGGGCAATCAGGCATGGTCTCATTTGCTCCAATTCAGACAAAAGTATGTTTTTTCGAATGGATTTCTTTCTTTTCTTTTGAGGTTGTGGGCGAGTAGTAAAGTCTAAGTAGTCGACAGCCAGGAGGTAAGTAGCACACGTGCGTAGAGTAGAAGTAGATGTGTAGAGTATAGCAGATACGTTGAAGTAGTAGACGTCTGACTCCAGCAACCCTTGGTTATTTAACTTTTTTGAAATGGCGTAGCTGATTATGGGGGTAATGGGATTCATCTTAGGGTCGTATAGTAGAGTTAGCACTTTTTACTCAGCTGTAAATGTGAGAAGAGCCGAAAAAAGGAATTGGGGTACTTGATAATCAGATGTTTTACATAAACAGCAGGCTTAATACTTATGCTTTTTGCTTGCTGTGTTCTATGAATTCAGTGTTAAAATTACTTTGAGATGTGGGTTAGAGGTATTCTAACTGGCTATGTCAGAATATGATGCTGCATTACTGGCTTCATCTCTCTAATTTGCTCGTCAATGATGAGGACCGCACGGTATTAATGGTCAGTGGATCGTCTCAGGCTGTTCTGTCTAGATGATGGTAGTGTTGGCTGAGAGGCAGTCTGAGCCTATCACTGAAGTCGTCCATTCTTTGTAGAAAACATATTGGACTGTTGTATTTTGTCTTCCCCAACATGAGACTACAATGGCCTGCCTGATATATTCAAGTAAATAAAAATATGTAGGGGCATGTTGAGAGTCTTGTAGTGTCGAGTGTGTACTTTCTGTAGCTTCTCTATGGTACGGATGCTGGGATGAGTAGCGATGAGATAGACCGTAAATGCGCGCTCAGGGTGTGGGGGGGTCCTTCCATCTGGTGTATATGCGGTAGTGAAACAGTGTCATCCGAATCGGGTTGGTATGGGCGCAAAATACCGTCAGCAACCAAGCACTACTTATTTGGAGTACACCAGGAGGACATGCCCAGTCGTTACAGTAGTCGTCTCTATACGACATGCCTGTGACATCAGTTCTCCTATTCGTTATTTTTTAACTGTTTCCCCAGAGACCCGTGGGAATAACACGTGACCTTGCTCAGAACAGAAGGATTACCAGTATAAGATCACCTGTGTAGAACTGACGGAACTAGCGTTCGAAAGGACAGACATTGAGGAGACTAGTTGAAAGACCATTACAGGCATACCTCGCTTTATTGCGCTTCGCAGATATTGCGCTTTTTTCTTCTTCAAATTATTCATGTGTATTTATTAGAACGTGCCTTCTTCTTCCGACAGATATTGGCAAAAAGATTACGATTCGCTGAAGGCTGAGAGATGAAGATTGACACTTTTTTAGCAACAAAGTATTTTAATTTTTACTGAACATTGTTTTTACTTTAGACCTAGCGCTATTGCGCACTTAACTCTTTGACTCCGCAATTTTGTTTCACCCTGTGCCGTAATTTTAATTCGTGATAAACTAAAAACCACGCTCAGAGAGTTGTTTTGGCACGGGTGTCAAATCTGACCAGCGCTTTGGGCGCTGGTCCGGAGTCAAAGAGTTAATAGACATAATGTAAACATTATTTTAGGCTTTTATATGCACTGGGAAGCCAAAACAAAAAAAAATGTGTGTGACCCGCTTTATTGCGATATTCGCTTTATTCCGGTGGTCTGGAACCGAACTCGCAATATCTCCGAGGTATGCCTGTACAACGCAGTCCTTATTCTAGAATCTCCATGATAAGAAAAATGGATGGAGATCTCACAGGACAGACATTGAGGAGATTAGTTGATAGACCATTACAACGCAGTCCTTATTCTGGAATCTCCGTGATAAGAGAAATGGATGGAGATCTGAAAGGACACGTGGAGAGGAAAACTAAAATGGAAGGATAATGGGGGCACGAGAAGCCCTTGAACGGATGGCACGGGACAAATAAAGGCTTGGCGTGAATTTGTTGAGGTTGGTGCTCCAGACGGAGTCATAAGGTAATGATGATGAGTTAGTTTAGTCTTGTTAACTCGAGAATGTGGGATTTGAACTCTTCTGCTTGGTTTAATTTGGCGTTACTACTGCGATTCTTTCTTCTTCTTCTTCTTCTTTGATCCTTAGCCGCCGACCGTCAAAGCAGTCAGTGGCCATCACGCCTGGTGGCGTCTTGTAGGGCAACAACAAATTGATTCCTTTTTGCTCGGTCGGTGGCCATCCTTCGTACAGAGCCCCAACTCTGGTTCATTCTTTGCATCTCAGCCTCCACAGTCCTCCGCCAAGTAGTTTTTGGTCTGCCTCTCTTTCGTTTTCCTTCAGGGGTCCATAGCATAGCTGTTCTTGTGATGGCATCGGGATCTCTTCTGAGGACATGGCCAACCCAGCTCCAGCGTCTGCCAGCTATGATGGTGTGCATGTCCTCTTGCTTGCTCCGATGTGGTGGGTTTTGATGTTATTAAGTGTGGTTGCTATGATACCTAGTGTACTGAAGGAGGTCAGCTGTGAAGGTCCCTGAAGATAACAATGTATGTGAATTTACAGAGTACCTTGCTGCTACCACCTACGACCTCAATCAGTCTTATTCTTGACCAGTATGTCTGATAGCTACGTCTAATGTCTAGGGTAATGAATTGTGGTGTGCTGGTAATAAAATACACAAACACACACACACACAAACAAACACTAATATTAATCTCTATGATCAAGTCAATTAACACTGTGTTTAAAATTTAGAAATTACAATTTTTTTTCTCAAATTTATTTTGTCCTGAACCAAGTTTTCTTCTGGTCAGGACTTTTAAATCAAATATGAATTAATGTCAATAGAAGTACATATAATTGAATAATCACATGAAAGACTTGAACATATATATATATATATATATATATATATATATATATATAATATATATATATATATATATATATATATATATATATATATATATATATATATATATATATATATATATATATATTATATATGAATTACTGAAGCACATTAAAAACGCACCACCTGTATAATCCAGGAACAGAGTGTGAAATGTAAATATAAGTGTTTACAAGTTTACATATTTGGAATCTTTATTCATTTTCCTATGAATCCATGCTGGTCATTAATTTGTACATTTGATTGTTATGAAATTAATTGCATTCTGTGCAGGCAAGGGAGAAAAGCAAAAATACAAAAAAATGAACGTGCGTTATCCTGCTGGAGAAGCTGCAAGTCTTGATAAATTGTGAACGCAGGAGCAACCAGTGCATCCAGAACCTCATCTCGATATGTCACAGCATTAACATTTCCACGGAAGACGTGAAGAGGCAAGCGATGGTGAAAACTGAATCATCCCCAAATGTGAATACTGCCACCTCCAAATCGGTTGACACAGCAATCTGCAAAGCGCTCTCCACACCGTCGCCAAATCCGCATACGTCCATCAGCAAAGGATATGTTGAATCTGCTCTCGTCTGTGAATAAGACAGCAATCCACTGCAGTCTAGTCCATCTGACATGTTGCTCTGCCCATTGCAGGCGCTGCTGACGATGTCTGTGAGTCAAGTTTGGCCCAACATAAGGTCGTCTTGCAGTAAGGCCTGTATCTCTGAGTCGTCGTATGACTGTCATTCGAGAGACTTGCCCATGTCTACCCACTATTGCTCTTGCTGTTTGACTTGCCGGGAGAGTCAATTCCTTAGGTGACTCAGCACAATATGACGATCTTGCGCAGGGGTAGTAACTCGTGGTTGGCCACTCCGAAGTCTATCCCGGGCACTGCCAGTGGTTCCGTAACGTTCATTGAGACGTACAATAGTGTTGTGGTGGCAATTCGTCCTTCTGGCAATGGCCCGCGAGCTCATTCCGGTCTCCAGCATACCAATGGCTCGTTGGCGGTCGTTTTCAGATAGTCGTGGCATTTCAAGCACATGTACTGAGTGTTTTGTCTCAACGGCCTTTTTATACCGAGTATACTGCCACAACGTGTACACATTTTCAGGGTCATAGCTGTTGGGAATCGTGTTGCACGTGTAACTTTCATCGTTTTCATGTAGTCTGTACACAAACCCGTGGGTTGAATCATGCACTTTCCATTCCAGCAGCCATTTGCTCTCTACCTCTTGGCAAACACGGGGAAAATCCATTCCCACACTTTTTTTTTCCAGCTTCTCGGCATCAGTATATATAATAGTGGTGCGTTTTTAATGTGCTTCAGTGTGTATATATATATATATATATATATATATATATATATATATATATATATATATATATATATTTATATATATATATTTATATTTATATTTATTTTTCTATTTATATATATATATATATAAGTTAAATTTGCTACTATTTTTACTAAAACTGAAATGTCTCTTGGAAACTAATGCTGGATGTCGGGTCGGGGTATTTGCATCATCCCCAGTCTCTATGTAACAGTGTTCATTTACTTTTTACACAGGGTTAATTGTGGACAAGTTTCTTATTTTCACAATGTAGTTTAAATTTTATTATAGTAGTTGATGAATCTCAGCAGGCCAGGTCTTTAATACTTAACTGGCCTGTGACGATGGAAGAAAGTAGTTCCTTAGGCCCACTCCTCACATGCTCTGAGGTAATATGGTAGGCATCTCGTTTCATACAACTTTGGACTTCTCCAGAACATCTGGCACTAGCACAGTGCCAGACAAAGAAACTCTGAAACCACAAAGTTAGGCTATGTCTTAACATACTACCTAATTCACCATGTTTACAAGCATTAATACATTTAAAAAAAGACAGGGTCAGATCTCTCTGATCGACCCAGCACATCTACATCCAGGCTGTTATCCAGTAGCACATGGACTGCACTGCATCTGAAATATTTTCATTAATCTCTTTTTTCCATATAATAAGGTGGGTGATATGTTTCCACCTGACCATCTGAAAAGACCATATAATAAGGTGGGTGATATGTTTCCACCTGACCATCTGAAAAGAAACATCTGTATTCTACATTTCTGATAGTTTATCATATTATATTTCAACCTCTAGGCCCTGGAACAGTCGGCTGGGGACCTAGAATAAGTACTCACTTGTCGTAATCATTTTTCATTATATGGCAGTATCAATCACTCAGAATTGTTAAATAAAAGGTTAATAATTGTAGCCTTACCACAATTCAGAATAAAACACACAGATACGCTGAAATAGCACAAACTCAGCTGAGCTGCTGGCTAGACTAGGGCGTCCCACTATTATTAGCATATATATTCAATGGACGACAAACTTCTTAGCCTCAACGATCTGCTTGTATGGACAGTCTTCAAAACAATGGCAACTAGCCGGCAAATTTTCCAATAATCTTAACTGTCTCGTCCAATGAGAGTACTGCCCCTTTACAAATTTAAAATTTCGAACTAAATGTCCAATTTTTTGGTCAAATGTGTAGTGTATTTCTGTCGGTCGGTCTGTACGAACTTGTCATTTCCCAAGTTTGGACTTGGTTTTGGGCCCAACTACAAAAAAACTATTCAAATTTTTCCTCACCCACTGCTTAGATTTCTACTGCGAAGATATTTTTAGATTCTCTCCTCCTTGTCTCCCCCTTGTTTACATGTACTTTTTTTTCTGCCTTCGTCTCAAGGACGCGTCAATTGTAACTTTAGTGAATGCAAAATTAACATGTGTTTGCGAGTCTGCATCGAACAAATCAGTCTTTTATCAATAACTTCCGATTTATCTGTCCGTCTTTATAATTAAAAGCATATTATTTGTCAGGAAAAGATAAGCTCTGTAACTAGCTAATTTTTGTGATTCTAAACTTATTAATAAGAATTTCCATATTTTTTTCCATGTTAGTCTTGAAATCTTTACTACCACGCGTTCACTTCTTTTCCATGTGCTTGTGGTTAGTTGGGAAATAAATATATTTATAGGGGACTTAGTGTACTGAATGAGATCAGCTGTGAAGGTTTCTGAAGATAATAAATTTGGTGTGTATACAGAAGACCTTACTTGCTACCACATTTCGATCTCAATCAGACTTATTCTTGAATAAATGAATAATAGCTTCGTTAAGTGTCTAGGGTTATGATAGTGATGAAGTGTAAGTATAACAACCAACTGACATGTACACAATTGCTTTAATAATTTCCACAATTTACAGCACTTTGACAATCACAAACACATAACACTCTAAAAGACTATCTTATTAAGTCAAGGGTTAAGTTTTTAAAATGTATTAATGATCTTTCAATATCTTTCCTGATTCTATTGTAATTGTGAATCAGGAATCACAATAAAAATGTAATCACAATATTTATATACAAGTATTTATACACTGGATATTTATCCAGACTGTTATAGCAATATGAGTGTGGTGTTGTTGTGTAATATTATGAGGTAATATTGTCATTAATAGCTAGACTGTTGGTTGTCATCATGACTTCATGTGTTTGTTACTGGTGGAAATCTTATTGAGGGATTCACAGATTCTGTTTCTTTAAAATTTCTGTCCCCCTTTTATATAATAAGTTCAGTTCAGGGTTATTTGATTCAAGGTTGAGTCTTTTCGTGCTGACAAGCTCTTATCTCATAATGCAGTTGCAGGAAACCTGTATCCTCTGCTCGCTTGCTTCTCAGTTTGATAGTAAGATAGACAATGGCCGCTATCTTGTGCAAGGAGTCTGCTGCCAGCTTTCTGGATCACGCAGTACTCAGACCGGACGATGCAATATCACCATCTATACCACGGTCCCTGAAATGAGAAGGTTGTGCCTCCTTCTTCATAACTAATATACAATTATTATTCCACACTGAAGTACATGACAGTACAAACATAAAGTTCAGCGCTTTAGGCCAACTGCTAGCTTTTCATGTGACAATATACACCAGTATTCCTCTCCCTAATGGTTACAACACCTCTGCAATTCCAGCCGTAATCCCTTCCATACAATAGGATAGGTGTTATGTTACTATATGGCAATCCAATATATATATATGCAGTTATACTCCTCTCTGACACTCTTTTACATGGTGGAGCAATATCTAGGCTTTGCCTCAGGTTTGCTACTGAACCACACACATACAGACATAATTTATCATTTCACATTCAATTTTCATATAAATACATATTAAAAATGTCTAGCTTACCACAATTCGTTAGGAAATACACACTAAAGATGACTGACACAGTTTGATCTGCAGTAAGTCCAAGCTGTTATATATATTTTTAATTTTGAATAACACTGCCTGCTCTCATCTCTCTTTTGTGTAACGATATGGCGTCCCCTCTAAGATTTTTTCTGCCAATATCCAGTACACTGACCAATCGTTTTGAATATTTTCAAAAGAGTACAGAGTCATTCAAATATCTTCATTCACTTTTACTCCGTTTCTAGGCATTTATTTGTTATTCATAGGTCACCCAATTAAATTTCTTTTAACTTCAAAGTTCAGCCAATGGCCTCCCTCGTACTATCTTAGACTTCCTGTCACCACTATGTTTCAACAAAAATTCAGGGAATTCCATCCCAAGCAGATATGACCAAACCTGACAGTATCTCTGTTCTCTATATGTTTTATTACCAATATTTAATTATCTAATGGACTATTTAAACAACCAATTACATATTCTTTGTCCACAAGTCTTCAGAAACCCGAATATACAATTATCATGAGACTAAATGGCTTATTTAAAAATACTGCCTTTTTTATCTTAGTTGTTTATTTTAACTATCATCTGTCCGCATCCTTTTAACTGTACTATCAGTATAAAGTCAGGAGCTCAGACGTAAAACAGTAGAGTATCAGGTTTCCTAATAAGAATTAAACCTGTTTTCGAAACCTAATGTCGTGTCGTTCGTTTTTTCATCACTGTTTATTTGAAAATCAGGCCATGCAAACGGCGTGCGAGATAGCGACACACAGCGAGCGGCATAACTGCATGCGTCCCTCAGTGCATCTCTCTCTCTCTTAGTTCGTCCGTCTGTCTTTCTAAGTTAACCTTGTGCGTGTAATTACACTACTGTTAGTTTTAGTATCTAGGTCATTGAGAAAATACAGTACATATTTTACAGGGGGGTGGCGATACAATTATTTGAAGAATGCAGCAGGGAAAGCAGAGATTTTGCGTTCAGCCCTTCCGGCGTTATTAATCTCAGGCTTTTGCGCTATTGGGAAAGCACTGGTCTTGCTCCATTCTTCTTTCTTTCTTATATTTGCTTTCTGCTTTACATTTATGTTCTAATTTATATATGGGTATTAGAATTTTTCACCACAGTGCTGTCCAGCTATTTTCGAGAGTTTTACGTCATTCTAAATAAGAGCTAAGACTGTTTTCGTGATTCAAGTGGCTACATGTTCTTACTTTACCTCGTATTTCAAACTACCAACTACAAGTTCGCGCGTATGCTAGTTTAGGTTCTATCGCGTGCAGAAGTCATCATTTTTTCCTTCCCTCCTTTTCTTACCCCGTCTGAACGAATAGGCCTTTCGTGTTCTCATGTTATAAATAGTTTTTTTTTAATGACACTAGAAACGATGGTACGATCTACTAAAATCAACTCGCTTGTGGCGTAGGCGAAGAAGTAGTAGCGTAACCTAACTATATTTTATCCCTACATTTTATTTTAACTTTTATATATTTAAATGGAGGATTTTATCGCTGTATCAATGTATTCCATCACATCCGAGTACGCAGATCTTGGTTGGTGATGGTATTCGGCCAAAAGATTCGGATAATTTTTCTTAGGCATGTTGTGTGAAAAGATGACAATTTCGACATTTCCTTCTCTGTAACTCTCCAGCATTCCGCACCATAGAGAAGCACAGAAAGCACACAGCTCTGATATAATCTTAATTTTGTGCTGTACTGAGAGGACTTCCAGATGTTGTTTAGACTGAAAAAGGATGTTCTTGCTTTGTTCATTCTGTTGTTGATGTCTTTGCTTACTCCGCCGTCTGGTGTTACTATGCATCCTAGGTATGTGAAGGTGTCTGTCTGTTCCAGTTGCTGATTCCTTACTGATATGGGCTCAGGGTTGCTCACATTGAGCGTCATGACCTCTGACTTCTTTAGATTGATGTTCAAGCCCACCTGCTGGCTATACTTATTAAGTCTATCCATTTTTTCCTGGATGTGTTGATGTGAATGTGCTAGTAGTGCAATGTCATCTGCATATTCCAGATCTTCTAATTAGAAAATGTAGTCCATCTTATTCCTCTTGGACTGCCCTCTGTTGTCTGGCGCATCACAAAGTCTATGACTGTTAAAAATAGAGTGGTTGATAAGGGGCATCCCTGTCGTACTCCTGTCTTCACCTCAAAAGTTAGGTAGGTTGCTCTGCCCAACGCTACACGTAAAGTTGGCATAGAGGCTTTTTATGATTGACACTATGCAGCTTGGAATTTCATAAGCCCTCAGTATTTTCCATAAACTGTCCCTATGTACACTGTCAAAAGCCTTTTAAAAATCGACGAAATTAATGTACAGCTGTCTTTGCCATTCTGAGCACTGCTCTATAATGTTCCTGAGGGTAAATATATGATCTACACATCTTCTGTTCTTTCTAAATCCTGCTTGTTCTTTCCTCAGTTTGTGGTCTACTGCTTTTGAAATTCTCTGTATAATTATCCTGCTTAGTATTTTGCTGTGAACAACTACTGCGATTAAATACTCGAAAATGTGGGATATAAACTCTTCTGCTTGGTTTAATTTGGCGTTACCACTGCGATTAAATCCTCGAAAATGTGGGATATAAACTCTTGTGCTTGGTTTAGTTTGACTGTACTACTGCTATTAAATACTCGAAAATGTGGGATTTGAATTCTTCTGTGCTTGTTTTAGTTTGATTCTACTACTGCTATTAAATCCTAGAACGTCATTTACATTTCAGCCGTTGAAATCAGGAACAAATATGCTATTCTTCTGTTGCGCGATCAGTGCTGAGAAAAACACTACCCATACGAGCGCCCTAACATCTTTTTTTTCCCCCACTGCTACCTGTTATTCCAACCAACACCTGTCTCAGACTGCAGAGACAAGGCGCACCTGTTTCTCAGCCTGCAGTTTTCATTTGAACCTGGCTGGCACCAATGTCTTCTTGGATGTTCTAGGCCGCGCTTTCTGTTATACTACTTCATCATTTTCTTTGTGTCTGCTCTTTCTTAATCTTTAACTGCTCTTGTTTCTTCTGTACGTGTTCTTTCATGCACTACTCGTTTTACTTATCTTGCTAACTTTCTTTTTTTTTTTAACTCCTTGCCCACCTCTTCCTCGTCCTCTATCTTATACTGCCTGTCATCTTCTTCTCCTGCTCATTTAACTTACTTATGTGCCCTTCGCGATTAAAATGGTATGACAAGGTTACCAACGTGGAACTGATGGCAGGGGCTGGACGGGTGCCGGTGGAACAGGAGATGAGAAGAGGACGATGGCGATGGATGGGACACACACTGAGGAAACCTGTTGATGGCGTTACAAGGCAGTCCTTGTTCTGGAGCCCCCAGGGCAAGAGAGGCAGAGGAAGACCAAGAAGTACATGGAGAAGAGAGTTGGAAACAGAGGTGAAAATGATGAGGAGAACATGGAAAGAACTTGAGATGATGGCACGGGACAGGAGGACTTGGCATGTGTTTGTTGAAGGCCTATGCTCCTTTGGGAGTGGAGGGTTATGAATGAATGAATGTGCCCTTCGCGTTCGTCTTCGCCTCTATCTTTGTATTACTTCTTCTCCTGCTCATTTAATTTACTTATGTGCCCTTCGTGTTTATCTGCGGCTCTATCTTTGTATTACTTCTTCCCCTCTCATTTAATTTACTTATGTGCCCTTCGCGTTCGTCTTCGCCTCTATCTTTGTATTACATCATCTCCTGCTCATTTAATTTACTTATGTGCCCTTCGTGTTTATCTGCGGCTCTATCTTTGTATTACTTCTCCTGCTCATTTAATTTACTTATGTGCCCTTCACGTTCATCTTCGCCTCTATCTTTGTATTACTTCATCTCCTGCTCATTTAATTTACTTATGTGCCCTTCGCGTTCATCTTCGCCTCTATCTTTGTATTATCTTTTTTTCATTCATTATCCATCAACTCCCTAACGAGCATAGACTTTCAACAAATCCACGTCCAAACCATCCTAGCCTGTGCCATCCTAGCCTGTGCCATCCTAGCCTGTGCCATCCTATCCTGTGCCATCCTATCCTGTGCCTTCCTAGCCTGTGCCTTCCTAGCCTGTGCCATCCTAGCCTGTGCCTTCCTAGCCTGTGCCATCCTAGCCTGTGCCATCCGTTCAACGTCTTTGTATGTCTTCATTATCTCTTTCATGTATGTCTCCACTTCACTTCTCCGTGTGTATTCGGTCTCCTGCTACTTCTTTGGGGGGGGGGGGGACAAGGACTGTCTCGTAATGTTATTAGCAGTATTATTCTTTACTTTTCCTCTTTTTCTTGTCACTGACATTTATTATTTGTTCCGAATCTCAGCCTTATCCGTCTTGTTTTTTTTTTTTTCTTCTTCAGCGCATTGCTCTTCTACGGTGCATTTTTACAAGCACCGTGTCTCACAGCTCTTCTTCATTTTTGCCACCGTGTCTCTGGCTCTGTTTTCTCAGAACGTCTGGTAGGCAAGTTTAATGATTTTTTAAACATTTATTTATAAAACTCAGCTTTTCGCACTTCAGCCTTTATAGTCTACCGTAAATTCCACGGACAGCCTCCTGGAATTCCAGACTTACACTTTCTCGCCAGCCTCTCATGTTTCAGCAATGACTATCACAGAATATCTTCCTTTTTTTATGGGCTGTGGCACTAACACTCACATTACTGGGCTCTTGTTGTTTGTTTTCCCCCATTACTGTATTAGTACTGACCCGCTTGCATCGCATGGTTTGGTATTGGCTAGGAGCACATGATGAAAGTTTTGGTTTTTTTTTTTTTTTTAAACATGAAAATTAGAGGAAAATATTTTATTTATATATTGTATGCATGCGGTGTCCCCCGGATAAACGGGAAACTGGTCGTAAGAGGCACGTGAATGAATGCTTTTGTGAGTATTTCCAGCGATTTTACGTACAGCTGTACACTTAGTTTTATAAATAGGGGCTTGCATAGAATAAGATTGAATTGGTACGACAGGATCGCTAATGTGGAACTAATGACAAGAAACAGACAAGTGCCAGTGGAACACGAGATGACAAAAAGATGCTGGAGATAGATAGGACACGCACTGAGGAAACCTGTTGTTAGCATTACCAGGCAGTTCTTGTTCTGGAACCCACAGGGTAAGACAGGTAGAAGAAAACCAACGAACTCTTGGGGAGGAGAACTGGAGACAAGATATGGGGGGGGGGGGGGGTTCTTGAGCTGATGGCACGGGACAGGAATACTTTGGTATATGTTTGTTGAAGGTTTATGCTCCTTGGGAAGCTGAAGTGTGGTTATGATGATGATGGTGTTGATGATTGTGTTGGTGGTGGTTATGATGATGATGGTGGCGGTGGTTATGATGATGATGGTGTTGGTGGTGATGGTGGTGGTGGTGATGTTGGTGGTGGCAGCGACATGGTGAAAATAATTCTATGAATATAACACATACCAGTAGTTGAAACTTTTTGAAGAAGGTAAATATTGTCAATTATGTATAGCATAATTAAAGAATGTAGAGAAATGAATTTTAATATGTTTTAAAATGTTATAATAAGTAATAAGAGTACGCAAAAATTGCGTATTTAACATTTGGTAGCAAATTTGAATTTACTAGTTTAATTATGCTGCTGCGTTTGTTTTGTTTTTTTCAATTATGCTTGAAAAATGTTATTTAAAAAAAATGTGACTTTGGTTCGATATTGTCAGTATCCTATTTTGTACGAATACATTTGAGTTCTGTGTATTTGTGTTTACTATAATTCGTCTGGTAAAATATATGCCATGGCTCGCACCCTGTAAGAAGCACTGTTGTAGAAGGACCACTGAACTGATGCACAAAAATCAGGCAACCAGGAACTCAACCTCTTCCCCGTCTTTCTTCTCTCCCCCCCCCCCCTCCCATGGACAAAGGGAAGGTGGGGTGGTAGAGAAATTCGAAATGTTGCAAATAATAGGTTATTGATGTATACATCTGGCAAGTCGAACTAGCATACTTCCCGACAACATAGGAAGCTGAAATTAGGGGATTACCCGCAATTAGCCTGTTGTAGATTGGCATATACGAGGGGCGTTCAGAAAGTAATGCACCACATCGTTTTTCTCAGCTAATAATGAAGATAGAAGCATGAAATTTTGCACACTTCAAATATGGCAGGTGCCAATTGTGTGCACCAAATTGCACCGCAACCGGCCAAATAATACGGCTGCCCTAAACCGTTGAAATGGAGCGTGTTAGCAACTTGCGTTATAAGCAGCGAATTGTGATAGAATTTCTCGTTGCAGAGAAGGAAACTGTTGTTAACATTCACAAGCGTTTATGTGATGTGTATGGAAGTTTTGCAGTCGACAGGAGTACAGTCAGTCGCTGGGTTTAGAGAATCAAAGAATCAGGAAGTGGAGACACGGAGCTGCTTGATCGGCCGCGCTGTGGACGTCCTGCCACAGCCACCAACGCAGAAATGTTGAAATGCGCTGAGGGCATTATTCTTACTGATAGGCGAATCACTACTCAACAATTGGCCTTACCGCTGTCAGTCAGCATTGGTAGTGCAAATGCAGTTATAAAAACTCGGATTTTCTAAGGTTTGCGCAAGATGGGTTCCTCGAAGTCTCACAAATGAACACCGATTGCAAAGGAAAGCAATTTCTTCTGAATTGTTGGAGCGTTTCAATGCTGATGGAGAGAACTTTTTGGCTAAGATCGTTACAGGTGACGAAACCTGGGCACATCATTTTGAACCTGAGACAAAAAGACAGTCAATGGAGTGGCATCATCCGCAATCACCACGAAGAAAGAAATTCTAGACGATTCCTTCAGCTGGAAAGGTCATGATCACTGTCTTTTGGGACATTGAAGGTGTGATTCTTGTGGACGTTATGCCAAGAGGAGAGACAATCAATTCGCAAGCTTACATTAAGACATTGAAAAAACTCAATCAACGTTTTCGCAGAGTTCGGCCGCACAAGAATCCAGCAGACCTGCTTCTCCTTCACGACAATGCGCGACCTTACACAAATCTGGCAACACGGGAAGCAATCACCAAATTGGGTTGGACTGTACTACCCCATACACCCTATAGTCCCGATTTGGCACCCTTTGATTTTCATCTATTTGGTCCACTTAAAGATGCACTCCGTGGGACAAGGTTTGAAGATGATGAAGGAGTGATTCATGCAGCGAAGGAACTTGATAAGATGGCTACAATGATCAGAAGACATGACTAATCTGGTACGGGCTTGGATAGTACATTGGAAAAAAATCGAAAAAAGGGAAAAAAAGCCGAAACAAATAAAGAAGGGGGGATGAATAATTTTTTGTTGTAAGTAATACGATTATTTTTTTTTTTTAAATTTTGTTAGGGGTATTGAATGCATAAAATTATAAATTCTGGTGTTGCTGTAAGAGGATACTGGGGGGGGGAAAGGGATTCGTTATTTATATTAGGTCGATTGTTTTTGGAATAAAGTTATGAAAAAAATAGAGACCCACTTCGAAAATCGTAGTGTCATACGGATACGCCAATGGATTCAATGCGTTTATGTTCATACATTGTTTTTTTTTTATATAATGTATTTGACGGGAGATTATTTTGTGTTGTGAAGTTGTTAGTTCTATTTATATGTTTTTTTTTGTATAATTTATTGTGTGCATTTGTGTTATGAGTGATTAATTACGGTTGTAAATGTGATTTTTAAAGGATATTTTTGGTTGATAAGTGAATAAGAAATGAAGAAGAATAAGTTGTGTAAGTAGGAAGTGTGTTTTATTTTTTAGTAATGACAATAAAATGATTATTTGTTGTAGAGTTATCCAGCTGTGCGGGAAGAGTAATTAATGTGTTTAATATTCGGTAGTATGCTAATTACCAGCCAGTGTTGCGAATAGGTTGGTGAGATGATGATCGGCCTCAGCGTATAAGCAAAATGATGTTGTCCCGATTTTTGGGAATTTTGACGGGGGTGTAGGAGGGTGTAATGAAAGAGCGCCATGTTAATGGATCGCATAAATTTAGGTATGTGTAAGATATGGCGACAGTATTGTAAGGGGTGGGTTAAATTACCGTTTAAAGTTAAGAATTTTTATTGGATTTATAGAATCACCCCGCTTTAAGTTTTTTGACCAGTATTAAAATTTTTAGGCCTGAATCAGAAGTTTTTTACAAGTTAGGTTGTAATGAACGCGCCCCTTTTGCCCAGGAGGATATGTAAGTATTAAAACCAATTGTGTCATATGGTACCATGGATATATTTATACCTGTGGGGGAGGAAGGAGATGCCATGGGTGACCAACGACAGCGTTGGATGTTGGGAAGATGAATGTGTTGATTTAAGGTCTGTTGGGAAGGATTGTTTAGTGTGGAAGACTAGATGCAGACGTAGTGGTCAGCGGAGGGTTTATATAGAGGGGGTCATAAACAGTGGGGGGTTGCCGAGGTATTGTTGATATTGGTGTATGGTTTTGGGGGGAGGGGAAGGATTAAGGGAACCACAATAGAGGTTGTTCGATTCATCTCAGAGGGTCATCATTGTGCAAGTGGTTTGAGAAGGTGGCGTCGATTTGCCGTGATGGAGTAAGGGGCGCTCGTAAGCCCCCCATACACCCCCATTTTTTTATGGTATTTAGACACACATTACAAGAACAGATGGAGATAAATAGAAGGAGTGCTTCAAAGTATGGAAGAAACATGGGATTTGGGAACAGCAGGGGGACGGGAGGGGATGGCGTGCTTTTGCCTAAATGTTTAACTGTCTATAAATTTTATTCATCTTTATACATCCTTGTTTTAATTTGTATTGGTACAAATGGACGAGGGCTGAAGTCCATATCCCGTCTTATAAATGGGCGGGTGTTTTCGTTTTGAGCACCGTGACCAGGAAAATGGGGAAAGGGTGATTGTTGGGGTTGGAGTAGCGAGGTTGGGACCGATGATCAGGATAGTCGGGATGGAGCGGTTGATCTATAATCGACATGATCACCCTGTGCACGGAAGAGACTACTTCTACAAGACACACGGGAATAAATATCACACGCCGTAGGGTTGTGTGATTTAGGTGCAATGGGAGGGAAGGAAGTTGTAAGAGTAATTTCATCCTCTGGGTAGTGAATGGATAGATGGAGGTATTTATAAAAGGGAAACGAATAAGTGCATATGTTTGTGTTTAAATACCAGCAACTCGGAAGTAAATATGTTTCCTTTAATGCATATGGGCACACACAAACATGCGCACCCACATAGTAGCGTGGAAATCGACATCATGCTTGATGAGTCTTGAATAGAGTTTTTATGTTTCGGTTCCCTTCGGAGGGCTTGGGGTTTGAGCGTTCATGTGGGAGGTAACACCTTGACAATTTTTGTATTAGAGAATTGCTGTGGTGCCCCCTCTATCGCCTACTTGGACAGAACATGATGGTGATCGGACTTGCGGTATGGCAGTTTTTAATATCGTTTTGTGCAGGGCTTTAAGTGCTATTTGAAGGATCACCCCTGCACTCCTCGTCTACACTGCGTTCCCTCTCCTATATTGGATTTGCCCTCTTTCCACAGCTGTTTTCTTTTGGTAGAGTTTACGCTAGGCTATGCGCAACACATCTGCAGATTCGTCTTCATTGTAGGTTATTGGGCGGTACCGACAATTTGTGACCCTGCCCGAAATCGTACAGCCCATCACGCGGAAGTAGTTAAAGGGACAACTCATACAATGCTTGGGGCATAGGGGGGGAGGAAACCGAAGTTATAGTGGAAGAAGATCTTTGGAAGTCAACCACGTGGTGTTAAGTGGGGATGAATAAAGGGGACAAGGGAAGGAGTTGCTCGGGCCCCGCTTGTGCAGACCACCACACCATTAGTGGCATTGGGTTGTCGACGTATGGAGTTTGTTTATTTACTTCTGATGAGCATCTTATTTGTTGGTAGTTTTGGAATTAAACATCATTATACTTCTGTCATCCCTGTCACAATATAAGGTCATATTTTACTTTGGACCATCACGAGCTCCTTACTATTCACTCGCACCCAAAACACCAATACCAATATACACTTCCCACCAATCTAACCTCAACTCTACACGGACCAACAAGCAAATTTTTTAGCACCCGAGCGGTTCTCTGTCAAATATCCTGATCCAGAAACCAACACTGGTCTAAGTAACAGGGCGGTCGCGAGGGTATTTCCTCCCCCTGTACGCACTACAACCACAACCAGCACACGCAGCAAAGACTAACCTGGTCCTCTCCCAATACGACACACAATAACTAAAAATACATGCGTTTGAAAAAAAAAGGCGGTCGGGAGAGAGGGCGGTTTTCCTCCAAGCCGCTGATTTCCTGTGCAGAAACAAACTATGCGTGGGAAGACAAAAAACACTTCCTGTGTTCCTGTGCAGAAAAAGAGCGGGTTCACTGTAACTGTTTTTCCTTCCTCCCCGTTCTTCCTTTCGGACAAGCAACTACTAAAAAGCGATACAATAAAGCCATCAATAAATGACAAATAAATAATGGGGAACAAGCGACCAAAAAAAGCGACAAAAGAAGCGCTAAAGCGAGGCGCACCTGGACAATCGTTGTGTGCCAAAATGAGCAAAAAAAAAAAGTACTGTGTAAAAGCGGCTGGGCGAGCAAAGTCCATAAATCTTGCAAAAAGATTAAAACGAAATATAAGCTGGTCTTTTTTTAGAAAAGAAACACAGCGTAAACACATATGGTTTTGTATGCCGGGTTCCCGTTCCTGTGGCTAGCAAAAATCGGGTAAAAAACCCACACAAAAATCCCTGGAGGAGAAACAAAACCGAACACCCGCAAAACCCTGGTATCAAACTACAAACAAAAACTTAAAAATAAAAAAAAAGACGTAAAAAAAAAATTCTAAAAAAAAACACCGTCCCCCAACCCTGGTCTAAACACACAAATGTTGAAAACAAAAGGCCGTAGACGGGTCAGTTTGTTTCCCACCAGTGGTGCCCAGTCCGTGCAGTTCCACACCCTGGGCATAACCATAAACTAAAGAAAGCGGGTTCCTACCCTTCCGTTTCCTCTGGACACAACGTGTCAATATAACGTGTTAGCATGCGTTTTGCCCCTCATGTGTCATACAGTCATTGAAACCCCCACAAAATATAAAAAACAGGTACGGAACTGCTCTAACTCAACCAAAACGTTTTTCAAAACTAACTACCACAGTCGGAGTTGTATTGCTACATTCAACGCCCCAACTAGCTTTGCATACTGCTCTAGTAAAACATACGTACTTAAGGCAGAAATTAAAAAAATCTAGAAGTGAATAAAATAGGGAGCAACAAACCGACTAAAATACGAATCGGTTACCGCCGACCACAAACTCACGTATTTTCAAACGGAACCTTAATACTGCTCACAGGGCCTAGAGCCATCACCTCACCTGTAAGTAGCTCCACTTGGAAAAACCTAGAAATACACCCCACCAACCTCGGTCTAACCTAAAAAAACAAAATCACTTAAAAAAAACAAGCACCCAAAAACAAAAAAAAAGGCCGAAAGAGGGGAGGATGGCCCACATAGTCGCTAACAGATGCAAAGAAAAAGCTTCTCCCAACCTGGTAGCGTGCACGACCACACCCCCATCTCCCTAGAAGGTGGAGCTGAGAACTTCCTTCCCAGCCTCTTTCTACCTGAAGCATCCCTGCTGCAATGGGCCGGAGTGCCCAGATCCCTGTGCAAGACCAACGCGATACCCCCCACCCCTACCCCCACGCCCCCATCCGACCCCTCAGCATGGGCACGTCACACCCTGATGAAGAAATCACTGATCACCTCATTCTCAAAAAAATAAACCCCTGGGTCTCGCACCCAATCAAACCCAAATACCAAAAAATAACCACATCCTCATTATTAACCCCCAACCTCCTCCCCTCTACGTCAAAAAAACTAGGAACCTTGTCAGAAAATCACCTATAAAAGAACCCTATCGATCCCACCTCGAAAACATACTGATTAAATCCTACACCTAGACACTACCCCTCAGACCAGTAGACTCGCCTCATGCTAGCCCAAAATAACATTGGCTAAAAAAGCGGGCCCCTCAAAACCTCCAACCTAAAACGCCTCAACACAACTGGTCCGCGAATATAATTCAACCCATGATAATATCTGTATACATACTACACCTTCAATAGGTCGCGACATTCCAGGAGCTATGTATTTGGATCAGGTGTTGCTCCTGGATTACTTGTCAGATTTTAACGCTTAACCATACATTACATCACATCCTTCACATGAAGTATGGGTGTATTGAACTCACACCAAACCACAAATGAGGAAGCCGGATCACGTAGTTGAAATACTCACCACTGTCAGTTAATTACATGAGCTATATGCCATATCAAATGACATTCCACGTTTGGATTTATTATTTTCACAGATTGACAACTTCTATTGTAGATTCGGCGTTGAATACTTCTTCACCTGGATTTTTGCAACCACAAGTACAAAAGCAATAGACGCCGGTATCCAATGCCCAAACACATCCCCTGAGAAACATTACGCCTATACGTCCCGTCAAACCACTCAATAGTCCATGTTTTACCCACATCCGCAAGTACTCGCACCCCCCCCGAAGTCCCCTGGACCACTAAAGCAACGATCATCGTCATGGACTATATACACACCTACTCCAATCGCACTAACCACACACAAAACGCCATCCCCCCTCCAAATTAACTGCTAACAAGGAATATGCCTAACCGGATCAAGGTCGGAACGCCGTTATGTATATCATTATTCCACTGTCAGCACGACTAAAACGGTACGATATAACACAAAAAATCATCTCTATAAACAAGTCTTCTCCCCAACGGGGATTGGGAACATCCAACAGGAGTGAAGCGCTTCCCAACGATAACCCACCAACTGTAAAGAAACCATATCAGAATACTTTCGAGTCACCATCGAAGCACAGGCGTGACTTTTTTCAAACTAGGCTACTGCCGGTCAATGTATTCTTGAAACACCCTGTCCTACCCAGATACCACGTTTCTACTACCACAATTGTTCAGTGTCCCCCCGCACACCTACGGTTCCATAGTATTTTATAATAACCCAAATTTTGCAAGATGTTCATTTCTGCTATCTGTACGAGACCGCGACCTCACGGCCCATGTCCCCATAAGGCGAGCAAAACTGTTATCATTAACTCTGGCCTCGATATCAACGTTTTTGACCTCTTGTTACCCAACCCCAAACTAACTTGCTGTCCACCAGAACCCCCTCATCAAGCGAGTGGTGTTCTAGGGGCTAAATACAATCAGTTGTCTGTGTATGCATCCACCACCCCCCCCCATGAAGAGGCTTGTACAACAGACCCAAATGGCCCCATGATGGTTTCACACAACTACCCCAGACCCCCCCCCCCCTCCAAGCGGTTCTGTTTACGCAAGGAGTGGACCATTTGATTTTTGTTTGGGCCAATAGATACAAGCAATACAAACCCCCCCACCCCCCCCCATCCCCCCCCCCCCCCCCCCCCCTCCCCCCCCCACCGCCACCCGCCCTCCCCCCTCTCCACGGCCTACACTTTCCCACAAGCCGCCATCAACCGCAGCCTCTGCCACACCCCCCCAACCACCCCATAGCACGTACCCAAGTTACCCACGTTGCAACAGGTACTTACGTTAAAACTTATTACGCTCACTGCCACACAACAAGATTGTGAAAAATAAAAAAAATCAAAAAAAAAAAAAAAAAAAAAATGTCAAATAATTTAAAAAAAAAAAATAACAAGAAATAGAAATACAATAAAAATTCATGTAACAGTAAAGCTTTGTTTTCCCCCCCCCCCCCCATGTTATCACACACCCTTTACATCCCCTCTGACCTGAAACATATGCTTTACAAATTATTATGTTTGCACACTTATCATGTAATAGGCCCTTCAGTGGAATGTGAATCCATGGCCCGGAAGCAAGCTCCTTTCGGGGATAATAGCTTTACGGGGAGTCACCTTCTGTTGAAGCTTTAGGTAGATGATGCTCTCTTCGAGCAAAACTTCAAAACCACCACTGTGGGACGTATGCCGAGACCAGTGGGTGTAATACACGTTGGATAAGTTCATTGCTACCAGACTTGAAGTCCCCTGTTGCTATGTCTACTTGAATTAAAACTGGGGTAGGCCCGTTTTTTCTTGTTTTCAGTAGATTGGCTTAGGGTGGGAGATTTTTTCGGGGGTTTTGGCCTGTGTAGAGTTATTCGGGTAGGCACAGCGCAGGGGGAAACTCCCTATCAAAGGCGCACTGGTAAAGGTCCGGTGGGGGGAGGGGATGGAGAGACGGGGGGAAGGTTTTTGGTACCTGTCATACGGGGACTTGGAGGGGACTCGGTGTAAACTTGAGCCGTCGCACACCCTAATCAACCCCTCGACACCGTCTTGAACCAAGTTTTAAATTATAATGTTGTGCGGGAGCGTTACACCTCTGTCTTATTTAATTAACGCATTCTTCCAAAGAACGGACTGACATTCAAAAAACAAAGTGACAGGGTAGTGGGACGCGCAAATTATTGAGGTGGAGACTCCATTCTGGAGAGTATGGTTGGATCTAAATCTAGGAGCATCAAGGGAAGGTGATTGGAGGACAAAATGAAATGTGGAAACAGTGTAGGAGCGGGCGTTTATAGTGACCAGCATTCGAAGTACCAGGAGAAACAAGGGAGAGGATGCGAGAAGGCACGGTCGGGGGGGCTTTCTTATCGTCTTGGGACTGTTCTTGGAGTTGTTTAAGTTGAAAAAGTTGTCTAATTTAATAGGCCTTTTTTTCAACACCAGTATACCCCAACCGGTCACATTTGACTGCGCAAGAGGGTATGTAAGAAGCGGTCACTTATTTTCACGTTGTTCCATCAGTAATTTGTGCGTTTAGCATGTTAAAGAGGCAGGGGTTCTAAGCGGAGGCGCATAAATGGTGACCACGAAAAACCACATAACTAAAATTTTTATCGATTTGATGATTTTTAGACCTTCAAAATGTAAGTTTAAACTGGTTGTAAGCACCAAGAAAGAATGTGGCTTGGGCGGAAGGCTGGGTAGGCAGTAGCTAGAGTAAGGAAGGATGAAAAGAAGCGAAAAGCGAGGACTATTAGTAGTCCTGCCAACTATAAAATGGGGGGGCGAAACAAGGGAGAGAACAAACTAAGAGTTAAGCAAGATGGGCCGTTCGTCGCACCTGGGCAGATAATTTAAAAGGTTGGGTCTCAGTTTTGAATATTCACACGAACAACGTTCACGGAGCGGGGGTTAGAGGCAAAAGTGTGAAAAATGGGGGCTGGCGGTCAAACATTTTGGTTTATATGGGATTGGGATTAAGGTGGTAAGCAGAATGATGGGACGAGGAATGGGATGAAAAGTCCTTGTTTAGGAAGCACAATCATACAATTGCCCTCATCCAAGGGGGATTGGCAGTTTAGTCAGTTATTGGAATGGTAGAGGCACAGCGGAGTTTGACGCGGGGAGATGGCCGTCGGTGTTGGTTGAATGATATGGCTATGATCCCTGAGGGACTTCCCAGATAGCAAGGGATAGACGAACCACCACGTGCCCAAAGTCAGATTGGGTTCCCGGGTATGAGGGACAGTAATCAGATAAGGACCAAGAGCGTAGCGGACAATTGACACACTATGGGGAGCCGGGTGGGGCCCTGGAAGAATTACGAAGTAGACCTGTGTAATGGTCTCCTTGTTGTATAATGTTTTTCGTTTTCCGTCTCGTCAATTTCTGTGTTCTCCTACCGGTTCATCCTGGTTGGAAGGTGGGGCGAAATTAGAGGATCAATCACGAAGGGGGGTTGAGGAGACACGACCTGGGAGCCGTTTGTCAACTCCGTGGGTCTTGTATCGTTCGCTTGTTGTATGTTATTATGTATGTATTCTTACCTAGGGCCTTTCTGAGCTTTCTCGCTGACCTTTGCTGGCCAATGCACCTAAATTGAAGTACTCTCTTTACCCTTTGGCTACTAAGGGTATTCTTCAACAGTTCCGATCTAGGGCTTATAACTGAGGCCATTTTTACAGCCATTTCCGAATAATCAATCGTTAAAGTTGGTAGTCATGAGCTCAATGTTTTCACCAAGCTTGGGGACTCGGGCTGTTTAACAAAGGCGGACTTTCTCATGCGCGGTGAGCTTACCTTACATAACATCCACAGGAGGAAAGCTCCTCCAAGCGCATCGTACGGACTATAATGTCGATTTTACCAAAACACCTCTCCCCAATCGGCCGGGAATGGCGTTGAGCACGAGCCTCTTCTATTACAAGTACTGCACGACGCAAGGAAATATAAATCAAATGAACTCTACTGATTCGCGAGGATCACAATCCCAAACTGACACTCATTTTGTTCAGTTCACTCAATACTGACACGCACAACCCTTTTCAGCTCACCTTACTGTGCAATATCTTGGGATCTTCCCCATCCCTCTAAAAACTAGTTCTAATGATCTCCTGCAAATGGAGGATAAAGGCCCCTGCCAAGTTTCACCGTCCGCGGCCTGGGTCATACGCATAAATACTACCACCAGGGAACCTCAACGCACCACAATTTGCATTCAATCATGGTAACTCCTTTACTCCCCTTAAAACAACACGCGGAATAACTCATCCATGATCGGAAGAGGATTAGGATCCAATCATCACATACTAGAAAAACCCATGGTGGGATTTGTCAATTTCGCCCATCTAGTCAACAAGAAAGTCATGTAGAAAAGTGTGTCATAACAAGACCATGCCTATGGTTTGTATTACAAAAAATGAACCTAAGGGGATGATCGACCATCTTTCTTTTTGTATTCAGTGGAACATTTTCGGGGGAAGGTTGGGAATCCTTACTCCCACGTCAAGGACGGGTACTTTTTAGCGTGGATCAATGATTGGTGCGGTAGTAATTGAGAGGCCCGGTGTAAACAACGCTAGGCCTGCCAGCCGGTCACGGGCATTCTGGATGATATGTTGTTACTGGAGAGTGGACATTCGCTCGTTAAACTTGTTTTATTTTGGCTGACCATAAAGGAAGAAGATAAAATGTGAGGCTGCGGCACCGTATCACCGAAAACTTTTCTTAGAGTATGGAAGTTGGTATCCCTCCAATGAATTGGCGAGCATAACTGTGACGCTACCGTACACCAAATTATTTTAAAGCTAGTAGTGACACGTCCTTGATGAATGCAGCTGGATCCCAGGAGTAAATGGCACAAAGCACGTTTTTCGGTGAAAATGGGGCGCCAGGATAATCTTTCTAGTTATGTTATTATACCACTAATCGGGAGTATGGTTCACGTGAGATTGCATCGGGAGGGTTCGAGAGCAGAGAATTTTTTTTTTCGTTGGGCTGTAAATCCACCGATCCCCCATCACACACACCCAACCTCAAGTCGACCATTGTGAACTGCATAACCAAGTACCGTACTACCTCTCCAGCTCTTTTCAACCTCGGACTCACCCTCAAACATACTTGTCCACATTTCCTTCAGTCTTGTGACTGTTGCATTTCTATGTATAAGGTTGATTCCTATTATTACTGGATTCTTTCATGACTCGAGGTTCCACAACCCATATAGATACCGACCGGTTAACACCACCTCCCGACATTATTGGTATTTTAATTCTTAGTTACTTCCAGTCACTTTGGCTATAACACGAAACGTTACAAACGAAACTTTACATGTTTTCACCCCCATATTGATTTTGTCACTTTCCATACGCATTTTCGTCGCCCATTCTTCCAAGGCCGTCCCATCTTACCTTTACTTGGTTATTTAGTATGTCCAAATACGCAACTTTACTTGCGTCAACCAACTGCAAGAGAGCCTTCCCCTATCGTATTTTCACGCGTATATTTGAACCATCCTAACTCAGATCTCAAAGACGACAGAGACCCTTCGAGTTCTAGGCATCCAAATATAACCTACACCACTCCATAGCTCCCTTTCGGACAATATTTATATTTGATGTGAGTAGCCCGGCTCTACCACCGATACTCTGTCAAACGCTGCCTATATCTAATTGCACATTCAATAGACAGGACTGAATAAAGTTCAACTGGGTGGCCTCCCCCTATTTATTCCCCCTGATCAGATCTTCCCATACGACCCCGCTATCAACATCAATACATACATACAACTATGCAACAATAGTGTAAAGTATCCTACTTTTAATCGAATAATGTGTAAGCAGATCGTATCATATACCATGACACGAGATACGTCGACAAAATGAATTCCATTTGAGTATTGAGCTCCACTACAACGCCACCGGACAGGGGGGTGGGGTGGTGAGAGGTGGCAATACCTGGCTACTATGATGTTCAAGACGTCCCAACGTGAGCGCCATAGCTTTCCCTTTTAGCGAGTCCCTGCCTATGTACCCCGATGCACTTCGTAACTACATACTCACAACCGAATTTCCACGTAGCACCCATTGTTCCCCTGCTTCCCCCAACCCCCCCTCACACAGCTTAACGGCACAAATTGCACCCTCTGCATTAATGTGCTGAAACAATTTTTGACTTCCGGCAACATAAACACAAAATGCCGTCTGCATGAGAAAGTTAACCTTAAAAAATAACACTCCACACACACACACAAAACTCCATTTGGTTTACAGAGCTTTTCGAATTTCAGATAAAGGGTTCACTACCTATATAAGTTTTTGTAACTTGGTGCTGTTTAGTGATCTATACTGCTGTGTTTCTACACTGCTGGTTTTTCTACTTCATTCTTCTATTTACCTGTATAGTATCTTTTCTCTTTTGCATTTTTCCTGTTTCTTTTTTTTTTTTTTTTTTTTTTTTAAATTGAAGAAAAAATTTCGCTTTCAGCCTCTGATGCATTAGAATTAAGATATATAGTGTAGCTAATTCAGGATGATAGTTTTGATTTCCAATATCTAAATATGGCATCATTTCACCACTCCACTCAATCCAAATGGAGTAAATCAAATGTGTAAAATTTGAGAAAATGTATGTGTGTGCGCGCTCATGCGCCCGTGCCCTCCCCTGTTCCAAAAAAGCAGTCTCTCACATTTGTCATTCTGTGAACAAAGAGGAGGATGGTTGGAAAGACTGGGGTGACTCACAATTCACAAATCATCTGTCATCATCATTATGCACCAGAACCTCACCAGACCCTCACTTTCCTGCCACACTATCTATCACTAATCCTTATATATTAAGTTTAACCACCGTCCTTTTCAGGGCGAACGAAGAAGAAGAAGAAGATATGTTAAGTTTTGTTCTTCTTATATACCCGTTTTGCTGTATTATGTAGGTCTGTCAATTGTGAACACCTGTTCTGCTGGTATGGGTGAATTGCATGCCTGTAAATAATCTAATATTGGTATATATTTTTCTACAGCTTTCTTATACATTTTTCTTTGAAGTAAGTGTTGGTGTAGATTGTTATTGCTTTTGGTGAAGGAATGAATGCAGCTGTGAGTGTTTTGAGGTTTAACTTGTGTGTGCACTTTGGAAAATATGTGTTAGAGACTCAAACATTTAGTTAGAGGCAAATTAGGAGGGCCTAGGAGTATTTGGAGAAAAGAGATAACGAATGATGAGAGAAAAGCAGGACTCACTTAATTTAAATTCATAAATTTCCAGAAGTCATTTTTTGTTTATTTTTTTTACATTTACAGGGAAATCATCATGGTATAACAAGTGACAGAGTTCCGCCAACTTCCAGTCTTCCTTCAGTATCATCTGACCAAGCAAAATCCTACGACACAGGTAGATTTATTCTTACTTTCTTTGTGCCCCCTTTTGGTCATTAATCATTGAGAGGAAAGATGGTTTTTGTTGCCTTTATTATCTTCATTTTCCTCTTTACTCTGTATGTAGAATAGACAGCTTTCCCACCTTGCAGGAAGCGTACACAATGCATTAAAATGCCTTTGCAGCAGTGGTTTTTGTATCAATGTGTTTTGTATGGTGAGGTTGCCAGCCCTGTTCACAAACCTCATGTTAGTCACCTTGAGGGAACAGTAGTCATGTTCTTTCTTTGTCTCATGTGAGACATTGTTATTCACTGCTCTGAGGCATGCCATCATCATCATCAGCTGCCATCTCCACAACGAAGGTTGGCTGTAATGGATCCGCAACGTCTTCTGTCTCTTGTCTTGGTGGTGCGCTCTGATAGACTCTTTCCTGTCCATCTCTTGATGTTATCTTCCCACTTATAGCACTGTCTTCCTCTTGCACGTTTGCCATCAACTATCTCTTCTATTATGGTCTTCTGCAAGATGTTATGCGCCTTTTAATGTGGCCAAAGTATTTAAGCTGCCTAACTCTGATCTCCCTCATTTTCATACCTAGATTTTGTAGGACGTCCTTATCTGTTTTCTTCTGTCAATGAGATGCGCCCCATTCTTCTATACATCCACAGCTCAAGAGTCTCAATTCGTTCTTCCAATTGCTTATTCATTGTCCATGTTTCTACACCATACAGTAGTGCAGAATATATATAACATTTTATGATTCTCAGTTTTAATTTGTGAGTTAACTCTTTAGATGTCAGTATATGTTTCATGTTGTTGCCATAAGGGGTGACTGATATGAGCTTATGCATGGAACTGGCAGCCTCATCATGTAAAATAAGTGCTACAGCCCCACTGCTGCATCAGCGGTTGACTGCTTTGGTGGAGGCTTCCTGTATAAATTAGAGGACCTGCTACAATAGTGGCTTCTTGCTCCATAAGGAACTAAAAGGGAAATAATGATTGCAGGGATATAATGGACACTTCATAGGGAACATAGTTATAAACATTCATACTGGTCGAAAAGATTGAGGAGAAGATGTGTAGAAGATTTTAGAACACATAAGGAAGGGAAATATTATAAATGTTTATACAATACCAAAACCTACCCTCTGTCCTGCTCTTACTGTTCTAAGTCTTCTATCATTTACTGGACGCAGTATTAAGGTCTTTGTCTTGTTGGACTGGCCTATACTGTATTATAGGGGAACAACAGAAGTGATTGCGTCATTAATAGGCTGAACTGCCCATGGTAAACGTCCGGTGTTATGTATTGCGGTTCGCACTAATGACCTGTCATCGAAACATCATTTATTGGTGATGCGTAGATGGCAGGGAGGATAGTGTGATTCGCTTGCATAGCTAGGCGGGGTTGTTGCACGGAAGGTGCAGGGTTCAAATCCTGGGTAAGCCACTCATGTCTGTTGTTTTTCTGTTGTCTAGTGTTCTACTTTTTTATTTCCTACGAGTGACTGATAACATACCTTTATGTTTGTCTCATATTAATGTAGAAGATTTTAGAACAGTGAGGTGTTGTAAGATAAGAGAATAGATAAACTGTGAACATTGTTATCATTATCATCATCACCTTTGAGCTGCGCATGGAGTACAAGCCTTCAAATAAATGTATGCCAAGGTCATCCTGACCTGTGCCATCAGCTCAAGGTCTTTCTATGTCATCTTCATCCCTCTCATGTCTGTCTTCAGTTCTCTTCTCCATGTGTTCCTTAGTCTCCCACTACCTCTTTTACCCTGGGGGTTCCAGAACAAATACTACCTGATAATGGTATCCTGAGGTTTCCTCAATGTGTATCCTGTCCATCTCCAGCATTTTCTACTCGTCTCTTGTTCCATTGCCTTCTTGTTATTACTTCCACATTGGTGACCTTGTCTTAAGACTTCAACCCTTCTATTCTACGCAAGCACCCGTTAATGAAAAAGTCTGTACCATTTTGGTTGTTGTTTTTGTTGTTCTCCATGTTTCACAGCCATAGATTAGGACTGTCTTGACATTTGAGTTAAAGATTTTGATTTTTTATATTTGACTTGATTTCTCTAGATCTCCATATATTTGTCTATGGAAACCTTTAGTATTTTTATTTGATAACATTGTCTGTCCCTCCAACTTTGTCTATATTGCTGCCAAGATATTTGTGTAACACTACAAACATTGTAACTAAAAAAAGGTTAATATCATCATCATTATAATTTTCCTTGTTCTCCCTATGAAGCAAGTGAGGGGAAACTGAGAGGTGGCTCTGTGCAGGACGTGACAATTCCATGGGAGAGCCCAGAACCAGAGTACAGTATTTTAGCTCTGCATAGTTGGAGAGCCCCCTTGGATGGCGGGGAATGCACAGTATGCCACGCACTTCTTACTCCTAGCTTGGAGCCAGATGTGATGATCCTTTAAATGCAAGCCAAGCTGGAGAAACTGGAGATCATGACTTCAACTCAACACATTTCGGAATGACAGAAAAGCCACAGGAAAGGACTAGATCTACGGTGTAGATAGGGCCAAGGAGTCTTCAACTTGGTATTGGCTGCTAAAGAGCGAGAGGCTCAGCAGCCCTAGTTAAACAACAACCTCCTGAAATCTATGCCTGGCTCGTGTCACGTGAAACAAGATAATATAATTTTACCATCCTTGTCCTTAATTTGATTACTCAAAACTCCCTTTAAATGTAACGTGATTCCGAGACAATTTATATTTTCCGTTTCTATCAAACATATTCTTATCTACATTTTTTGCACTCCTTCTCACCCTAAAAACCCCCACCCTGAGGTTGTTTTACGCTTGGCCATGCTGTGGTCAGCTAACGCGCTAGACAGTAATGTTATCTAAACGCACCCGGTCGACCAGAGAAACATTTCACGGGTCCTCGCTTTCAGTGTTTAGAACGAGACCAAAGACGGTGTCTGTGAAAGAAACGGTTCGTTAGCGGCGGGTACCCTCTGTGGTCCCAACAGGGGAATTTCTCTGGTCGCTTTAAAACGTTTGATGACGAGCGGCTGGTACCCTTTGAGGCCTGGGTAACGAGTGTGATCTTTTTCAGAGGAAGATAAACACATCGCGGGTCCAGGTCTTTGGGTTTTCGCCCCTTAGACAAGATTAGAGCATAATGTTAATGCATTTCTCTACCTGGGGAACTTTCACACCACGATTTCTTTTGTCTTACTCTAGATTACGTCTTTCGCCGAACTTCTGTAGAAAAAATATGCATGGCCGTGGGGAGCGTTCCCTTGTTGATCTATAAGAGTAGACTGGTTTTAATAGCCAAAGACATTTCGTAAATTTTCCTGGCCCGCTAGATGACCCATCATGAGATAAGGCAAAACTTTAACACAGTACTAGAACTGTGTTTGCCCTATGTTCTAGTCATTTTTCGGGGTGAGTTGACATATCTTATAATTTATATATTAGATTCATGTTAGCTTTTATATATTGTTAGGAAGTAGTGAATCTTTATTTCTGAGGACTTCACTCACTAGTATATTTATTCAGTGATAAGGTAGCGCCGTCTACAGCCTATTAAGTGGTGCTTAAACTGTAACGGTATATCATGGGTTAAATGTTAAACTTACAATAATAGATATTAGGCGTAGAATCAGTCCACGAGTTGCTTACCATTGGGTTAAGAGTCAGCAAAAAAATTACTGTCATTTCTGTAAGCTAATTGTAGGTGTGGATTTGTTCACATTTACCAACTGAATAGCGAAGTGAGCCATTTTGGCAGGTTATACAATATTCGACGGCATTTGGATTATAGGAGACAGTCTGGCTAGGACTTATTCCTTTTTGAGCTAGATATTTCTTAGTGGCAGGGGAGGAGTTAAAATCAATTTATGCTTACTTGTACGAGAAAAAAATAAAAACTAGAAAAAAAAAAAAAAAAAAAAAAACTAGTCCTATAACAAAAAAACACTGAAAGCAGTCTATCAAGGCCATAGAAATAAATTATTATTCTTTATGATCTAGCCTAACAACTGTAAATTAAGCAGTTATCCAGCAAGAACTATTGCATTTTTTTGTACTCATTTTGTGGAATTTTTGTACTGCTAATATATTTCCAAAGGGGTAACATATCGATTTATTTGTGTAATGTCAAATGCTGTAATCTGTTTATTGTAAATTCATTTAATGTTGTGAGATGAATAAGCATATTCATTTAACCGTGACTACAGGTTAGGTTTCCTGTATGTTGAGATTGGGAGAAGAGGAGTAGATTGTTGCTGTCAGAGCAGTTACTGACAGGTTACCTGGGTGTGTGCAAAAGAATATTAAGCCTATGCGAGACGGCGCGTGTTGATAATTGATATTTTTAAGGAACAGGGAGACATGGTTAAAGACAGCCCTAAACTATCATAGCAAATAAACTACAATAAAATTTAATCCCATAGTGGATGCGAAACTTTCTGTATAAAGTTAGTGTGATTTATTATTTGCTTGATTGTAAAAGGGTGTCTCTTTTTGGGTCTCAAGTTTCAGAGGGGATACCGAATCGCTAGAGCAGACTCCTTAGTCAGGCGAAAGAATGTCTTATACTATTCGATCTAGAGGGTTTCTGTAGGATATCTAGCCCACCGAATGTCACACCCCCGTTCCTGACAATCAAAACGCCTTTTGATCAACGCTCCAAGTTAAGCTCACGCAGTGCAACGGAGCCATCGCTAAATCTGGAATCACCAAATGCAGTAGTAGTTCTCTACTCGCCTCTTGGTTTACCAGCCAGAGCTTCTGCGGGCTTCCTAGAATATCATTTTTTTTGCTAAACCGACCCAGCATGCCTATAGCAGAATTCCATATCATCCCGCCTTTTTTGTGCCTAAACGGGGCACTCAGCCAAGCCACAGTCAAACATCCCCCATCTAAACCAGGATTTAAAGCCAATTCTAGCGCCGGATAAGCACGACCTTGTTAGATGTCAATTGTCCTCAAGTGACTTAGTAAAATGGTTTATTTCTGGGTCTAATGTATAGAACTCTCGCACGTATGAGCAGCCATCTATGGACAGAGTTCCAGCCCCACTCTCGCGCCAGTAGGGGGAGTCACCAACGATAGCGCCTATACATTTGATTTTATTCAGGTTAATTCCATCACCGATAGTTATATACTACGAAAAAACCACTTACTGGAAGCTTTCACCCTTGGTCCCCGAAAACGGACAGGCTGTCGCTAAGTTCATTCATGGTCTGCAGGACGCATAAACAGCGTCCCCCAGCCCACCTCGCGCCAGTAGGGGGGAGTCACCAATGATAATACCAACAAGGACAGTTTATGTAAGGCATAGTTCCCTCACGAAGGATCAACAATCACATTTTGGAACTTCATCTGGTCTCCCGGAAATAGAAGGTCTTAACGGATGCCACGTGCTATTCATGGTAAAACAGAAGGTAATAGAGTCTTCCAGCCCCACTCAGAAATAGGCGCCTTAACAGTGATTTTTATCATGATCCCTAAAACAACTTACTTATTTTTCTTATCGGTCCCGCCACGGGCTGACACCCAGTTAATTTCATCTCTCGCTTCTACACTCATGAAATGGTGATGTTTGCTGTGGTTGTTAACTAATAAAGTTTGACATTCCATAGTTGATCCAAATCCCTGTTGTGATGAAATTATTATCATGCTTTTCTTCATACAATTAAGGGCAAATTACCAAATCACCATATAATCGGCGGGAAATATAATCTATATAATTGTGTGTTTTGGTCAATTAAGATTTTAACAATAATATACCTGAAACATTTAAACTAGCTTACATTTAGAATTGTTACTTTGAGAGGGATGGGTGAAAAAAAAACAACCACCATAATACATATTTAATTTTTTTACGGATGTATTTTTAAATAATAAACACACACCGCGACGGTCCATTTCCCTGCAGGCCTGTCTATTCGTCAATTCGACCTATCCAAATCTCCTTTCACTAATCAATTGCTATAATGACTCTAATACCCCTCATTTACACACTTAATCCATACCAGGCCATTCTCAACACTTCCAAGAAAACGTTGTTACATGAGAACCGATATCATTCAACAAAAATTTTACTTCCTCATTACAGAAAAAGCGATAAATGAATAAGGATGGTCAACCCCCCATTTAACCAATGGTACAAGAAAATTAACGCGGAAAAACCCACTCCCTAAATGTAAAACCTAAAAATTTGTTAAAACCGTCGCCACTAAACAACACACACAATCCCATATCGACACGTTCTGGGTCGTATTAAAGTACTTCTACGTCGTTACTCAAAGTTGAGGCATTCTAGATGGGTCTGATGGTTCAAAGGGTAGCGTCAGACGATTATATTTGACATTTACTCCTGGCAAGTTCTTCCAATGAATAGATCCCATAGGGATTTCATCTTTACCCGTGTATGTGAGATATTTGATCCCAGACGTAACAGCTTTGATTCTTTATACAGATTCATACTAAATTAATAGCGCTGTTCAGCGACCTTTCCATCCATAAGGTTTGTAGGTCCGCCATAGCTCTTGTGAGGGGGGGGGGGGGGGTAAAAATCTCTATTTTTCCATATCTGAAAAGAGTGGGGGGCCCCTTCCCATGCTCAAGTTGGGACACTTAAAAGTCAGGTTTAGGTTAGGAGGGGGATTTGTGGGGGAATAAATTAACTTACTTCTATTAAATTGTCAATAGGTCCATCTCCTATTTACCAAAACTCTTATCTAAAGTGTAATCTATAACATCTGTCAGTCCCACTTTACCCTAGTGTCATTTAACTAACTGTTGTAACAACCGACAAACACTCTAAACTCAATCATAGCACGATAAAGCATCATTATTAACCCCCCCACTAAGCTCCCCGGCAGTGGGTGCAAATAAAGTAAATGGTGATATCGACCCGCGGAACTTAAAATTTATCAGCTCCTGTGAGACAATCCAAAAAAAGAACAAAGGTCGCAAACAGATGGAAAAACCCCAGCAAGATTCTATCTTGCATTCTTAAGATCTAGAAGTCACATCGGAGAATAGGGTATCTTATTCATCTTCCTCGTTCGCCATCCACTCAACTCCACGGTATCTGTAGTAAACTGCGCCTAAGGCTGTATTTCTAAATTTGGGGGTTGAAGTTTTGAACACTCCTTTCTCTGCACAGGATTAAAATTTTATAGACCGGGTTTGCCTTCCCCAACAATCCCTTGCTCAGCGGGACATTATATTAGGCTGGGAAAGGTTACAGGTATCACCACTAACATGCTTGGTTCAAATCCTGACAGGATTCTGATTCGCTGGTACTGTCGCACAAACTATGAGTACAATCGCAAAACTTTGTTTTTTATCCAATAATAACAGTAGCTCTTCATAATCCCACCATACAGATCTGCATTATACAAAAGTCAGTTACATGCCTTATTTCTAAACTTACCTCCATTCCCCACATGGCTGTATTGTTTACTTGTCTGATACACTACCTTGTTAACCCCTCAATACCCTTTCACCCAATAATGCACCAAACATTTCATCTAGGATTATGGGTAATAAAAAAACACAACACATTACATTATACTAAACTATAAATAAAATACCCATTAAGTCACTCAATTGATTACTGACACTCAATTATTGCCTATCCCTCTGATTACTTTGCTCTGATGTACATAATAATAAAGTGACCTTTAAAGAAAGTCTTTTAGTATGGTTTCCTACTATGTTGGTGTATTGTTACATTACGGAGTGATAAGATGAGGGTTTGTTTTTCCAAGGTACGTTTCACTGGGGTGAGGGTAATACACTTCCTGTCCATTTTTAGTGATTATCCTGGGGGGGAGGTTGGTAGGGGGGTGTAATTTCATTTACGCTGTTCCGTAGAAGGCCACAATACCAACATAAGTAATCATGATTAGACTGTTTATATGAGAAATTGATGCATTCTTAAACTCACCTCCTATCCAGTAATAATATCGGAATGATCTGGGTCGACTACCCTCCATCATCATCTTGTGGATCGGGTCGCGGAATGTACTCAAATGGAGGGATCCTATTTTATTCCTCTATGGATTTCAATAATATTTATACACTATATCTTAAAACCAAACCAAACCAGACCCAACCTCCCTCCTACTTATCTCGAGACTGTTCATTATAAATTTACAAAATAAATTATGTAAATCCATTGGGGCTGGAATTTATTTATCAACAACTATTTAAAACTATTTCTCCCACCTTTTTATTTCACAGAATATTTACATTCACACAAATTTTTTAAATATTTCTTCTTTATTTCTAATTCAGATTACCACTTATCATTTAATTCCTAATTTGACACTTATTTACTGTAAACTTGATTACTTTAATATTTATCTCCACCATTAATTTGATTTTATTCTAGTGTATTTTCAAAATCATCCAGATTCCTTTATTCCATATTTTATCTTTACTCACAAAACTATTTCATTATTTACTTTATCCATGCGTAAAAAACATAACTTTTAAAATTTTTTTAGTTGTCCAAACACACATTTTATTATTCACCTCACAAAAGACCTCACCCTAAATAATTATATCAAACAATACTATGCAATACATATTTTTTTAATGATCATTCATGTTATTACCTACCCTTCAACACCCTTTCTGTAACAATAGGTGCTGTTTAAATAATACCATTTAGTGTACATTATGGTTACAACCATTTTTACCTTAACATCTAGGTATGCTTTTCAATGATGTATTACCTTCATTCCCCTACCATACCTTTCATACAGCTACTCCTTATCTCCTTGTGTTTAAGGCTATTACTGTGAGTCTTCTTCTTTCTTAGGACATATAAGCTTTAACCAAACACTGTCAGTTTTGTCAAAAAGGCCAGTGGCACATGACACCTGTGTATCCAGAAATATGTTATTCATTTTATATTTATAATATCACCCCAAATAACTTATCATATTCCAATTTTATTTTCTTTTTTTTGTTATTTGTTTAGTTGTTTTATTTTGATATATATTTTTATATATATACCTATACATACGCTAAACGCACATCACCTTTAAAACCAATACACCTCATAATTATATCCCATATACTCCACCTGATTAACCTCATCAATTCATGTACCTACCACACATCTACAACCCTTTACTACATACCGACATCCTTACCTTCCAGCACAATATTGTCTACAACTTCTCCTTTATCTATAATTACCATCCAAGAGAATCACCACTACTGTCATTAACACATGCACACGCTATACCCCACCTCAGAGCAAATCCCTTAAAACTGTGTGTTATCCCTACGCTGTCATTACCCACCAAGTGTTCTAAACCCATCCAACCCCACCATTAACCCACCCCAGATCACAAAATTATAACAACCTACCCAAACAACCCCCACCCACACACCAGCCCCACATGTCCATCAACGCTAAACAGTCCACACACTCTCCCCCACATCCTAAGCAAATGTACCACTCACCTCTCCTCCCCGGCAATCCACTAACCTATAATCACACCCTTCCAACATCATGTCGCATACTTAACACTCTCCATTATACATTCACCATTCATACTGACCCTAAACTAACCATGATGGCGGCCAAGCCTTCCACTGCGCGCATAATAGTCCGACATAACCTCTAACACACTAACATACCATGACACACACTGACCGGCTCCATACCTAGTCGCCCTGTGAAATTCACCCGCTCTCATATCACATCTATCCCACAGTATCGCTGAACTCATCATCCACATAGTAATCACTTCTAATAGACTCAATCATGATCTCACTTACTCAAAAAACCTGTACAAAATCTGTCCCACTCCCCAACTGTAACTATCACAGATCAGCACCCCACCTTGCGTCAATCACCCACACTTGTACAAACACGCCGTGACAACTAGATGACCTATGGGGGGGGCTCATTTCTCACTCACTTGCGCATATACAAAACTTGCTCCTAAGCTCATACTCTCATAACACCACTAAGTGTCGATCGATTCCCTCAGTGACACCATGTCAGACACTGATCAACTCCCCCATATCTGCGATACTATCGTTCTTATGGGTTTTGAACCAGGGGTAAATATAATACTGTGTCGACCTTCACATTACTGGTGGGGGCTTCCACAGTATATTCGACAATCATTGTGTGTATACTAGACTCTGTCGCGAGATTGAAATACGCATGTTCCCCCCTCTATATTTCACATCACTGCCAAGTCTTACACATGTGTCTAGACATTCCACTAACGGCCTTCAACCCTCATACCAAAGAACAGGGCCTATAGACTAACAGTCTCACGCTTGATCTCATCTCCCCACAACTTCCCTCAACCCCAACACCAGTTACATCTAGTATCTCTGAAACCAAGCCTGTTACCTCACTCTCACTAAACGTTAATGACCAGAACCAGTCTCCTCATATATAGAAGTGATAAGATGCAGACCATCATGACATTACTGTGTAGTCTGCTCTGCCTAGATTAAACAAAACTATCAATAACCTTATACTCTACAAACAGTGTGTGAACCTATCCAGTCATACCACTGCACATCACACCCACACGAATCTCAACTCCAAGTACACTGCCATGTCACTTCTAGTACAAATAACTATCACGGCAATCTCTGCCCATCTCGACACTGTATCATTCTGCCTTACTCATACTCTCCCTTCGCACTGTGCTCAAACCTAGTTTGTATCCTGTCACTGTCACTCTTACACCATCTCCTACAGACTTCCCTTCATAACCCATATTTCCACCGGTGACCGATCATAACAAAAAGGCTACCATATCGTAACACAATAAAAAAAACAACACAATTCACTAGTATAAACCCTTGTGCACCTCATCGCCATTTCACGTCATCATTTCTGCGATAACCTATATGCAATCCTCACACTCTGAGAGGTGATCCGCCTAATAGTGGGTGACCATAACTCAACTTTAGTACCATATCCAACTAAATACGTTAAGAGTGGAAAAGTCTGACCTTGAAGTGTCACCACTAATCCTAACGGAAAGATATGTTGCCCAACACCCAGAGCTACCCTGTAATGCTGGATCCACTGTCACCTGCGGCTGGTGGATCTTTATTCAAATATGAGCCCTGTGGGCTATCATACTTTGTCTCAGCATTCAGAGCTGCGTGAAGAGCATCAATGGCAAACCGAACGTAACTAGCAAAGTTTGTGTGCTCGTAGTTATCTGTGTCTGACCACTTGACCTGAGGATGACATCAACCATGGTGGGGGACCTAAATATTTTCTTTCATCACTTTAAAAAAAAAAAAACATCTGATACTTTTTTCGATTTGAACTAATTGCACATCATTTTTGCTATTTCACATGCGGCGGGGCGGGGGCTGGAGCTAGCTACAGGAGAAGACATTATCTGAAAAATCTGGCACTCTGCTATCAACACACTCGCTTACCTTGAAATAGATCCATTACGACTTTTACAAAATAACCTGTGCAATACATGCACCAGGACAGGGGCTATGGGTTATGACCTGTACAATTCAACGCTAACAAGGTTAGTCATTGCGTTTTCAGGTAAAAAAAAAACCCAAAAAAAAGAGCGATGTTTCAGGTATGGAAAAAAGCACGACTGTCGGCCACTTATTAACAGTGTCTCAGAGTTCTTTTAAAAGGTCCAATTAGACCCACCTCAGAAGTACACAATAACTGTTAATTTATCAATTAAACTACACCCGCTTTACCGGAAGGCACAAACTCCACAACATCAATCCAATAAAATTCAATAATATCCTAAGAAGAAAAATATAACTCATAACAGAAATTAAATTCCACTAATAAAAAAACAAAACACTTAAGCCTACTAAAAATGCCCCTCTGAAACCGGCGAGCGAAGCGCAAGATAGATTCACTGACTTAAGAGAAAAGCCTCTGACTACTATCAACATTGAAAATCAACTACAGATTTGACTCCCTTACTTTCTTTTCTTTCATCCCCCAACTTGCGAACCAAACAGAACACCCTAAAAACCCAAAACCCCCCCCAGCCCTTCGCAGCATTCTTGCCTTTTGCCTGTATTATATCATACACTCCTTATTCCCATTACATCCTCTCCCGCCGTTTACTTTACTCTCAGGAGGAAACTCTAGAGAGAGATCGAGCGTCAGCAACTAGGAACCTCCCAGCTACTGATCTCACAAAACCGCTAATCACTAATGTCATAATTTGAGCTACTACAGTCCACTACTCATTAATACCACTACCCGCAATCTAAGGAGCCTATGTGCATAAAACGCATCCGTATCGTCCGGACACTTACTGAACCCCGCAAAACCACAACTGTGCACTACTAACGCTAAACCCTCTAGACTTTGATCACACTACATAAGTGTGTCGACTCCACTAAAATCATCTACATATACCCAATTGCAAGATCCCACTCATGAACCTGTCTTGCTGCTGTACTAACAATGACATCTCTCTTCACTCAGCATCTGTACTCCCCCATGTGATAGATGTCCTCATAACTAAATCCGAGCCCCTCCCTATAATCTCACCTCTGCTTAGCGACTTTATACTTAAAAAGTGCCACTCAGCCCTAGCATCCTCACCAACAAACCTGCTGCACCGAATCACGATGCCTCCCATACTGCCCCAGATACTAACCCATACTACCCCCCCACCATATATGAATCTCACTGATTCATGCTCGTTAGAGACTAATCACATAGATCTACCACCAAATTACAGGTGCTTCTGGGCTTATCATTGTCGTGTGTATCTGTTCTACTATCTCCCTCCAGATTTTGTGATTCACATAGCTCCTCTCATCAATCACACCATGATGTTAGTGGATTAGCCCATGGTACGTACCTTGACAGCTCAAACGACTAACCTATGGGCACACATGTGTTATAGACGAAAATCCAGCCTCCATGATCAACCCATATCCTCACTCTAATATCACAGAACAGGATACGCCCAGCCCCTGTGTGTCATGTCCTATATCTGTCTATAACGCATCCGCCAAGCCTACTTAATAGTTCAGACACATGCACCACTTGTCTGTATCTCTTGTCCGTATCCTAAGTTGATATGATAAACCTTGTGGAGACATCTCAAACCTCTACTACGTCGGGTTCACCTGTGAAAAGAACATCTTCGATTAGTCGAGCGTGGTACAATCACTCCTACGTTCGTCACCTATGCAGTCAACGTACTTATACCTTTACCGCCGGAACTTGCCATCGTGAAACACATATATCAAAACGACAAAGCTTCAAGTCGGAGATCATCTCAGAAACCAGCGCCTACCAAAACACGGGAACCACATCGCCCGTTAGCGCACACCCACTCAGTTCTAAAAGCCCGACTCTGCGGTGTAGATATAACTGTGCTCTAACTGAGATCAGTCCCACTGGAGAGTGCTGTAGTCTGATCGCTTAATTCTAATAAATACGCCAAATTCACCCTGTGATGCGAAAGACATCGTGCCGAAGCAACCCTATAACCTCACCGTATACAGATCCTTAGTAAATCGTACTCAACTGCACAATCCATATCTGAGTTATGACACTATAATCAACAGGCTCCTACGCGTCATAAGTGAAGAATGGTATTATCTCACTCCCGGGCCTGGCACTATATAGGGCCTAGCATCAACATACGTGTAAATCCCCGACCTGACTTATCTTCAGGCACTCAGACACAATCTCTCTACAACCCCTAACAGTAAAATCCCCACATTACCGCCCCAAACATTGCCTCCCCATCCATCACGCTTTTTACGAACACATAATTTATTATTTTATACCGTGCATTTATCGCCGCCGGTGCAACCGCACCGCACATCTATATCTGACTCCACTACTCTATCTGTCCTCGCCCGGAAGTCTCACTAACTTAACAATCAGTCGACTACCAATCTTTACTGTGCGTGCACTAGGCACCCCCATTTTACACGCCACAGTGGCTGCCACAATCCTTATCAGGATCTCCATAACCCCTCCGCATCACCATTTCACTTGTATATTCCCACTCACCGAGACTCATCACAACTCAATCTACCCTAACTCACAAATAAAACACATTCTCCATTCTTCCCACCCCCCCTTACATGTTTCTAATTTACTGCATGGCATCCACCACGTGATCAAGGAGTCAAGACCAGTAGTTTACTCCACCCCCCCCCCAAAACCCCCACAATCTTCCCTAACCCCCCATCCGACTCCCCTTTCAGCCCACAACTCGAATCTCAAAATCTAACCTCACGACTTAGCACAACATTGGATCAAAACATTCTCCCTACATAACAGACTACACAAGCCTATGCTGTCCTAAAGCCCAACAAAAACTAATTGGAAACTCGCACGACCCAATTTAAACCAACAGCTGTAATCACCAACCGTAAAGCCAAAAAATTTTTTTACCTCCTCAACGTCCTCGAACGAAACATCAGACCAGAGAACGCGAAAAAGAACAGGGCCTCTCTAAAAAAGCAAAACACAACACATACATAAAACAAAAAAAAAAAAAAACAAAGCAAAAAGTCCTGCTAGTACAACCCCTAATTACCGAGAGGCCTAACCCCCACACCCACCAACCCCCCCCACGCCCGCATATCAATACCCCCACCCTCCCCCATCCTTCAAACTCCAAACAACATCCCTCCAACCCCCCACCCGCCCCCTCCACACCCCCTGCATTCTTCAACCTACTTCTGCACCCCCCCCCTCGCCCCCCCCCCAAATAAAAAAGCTACGCTAACCCCAAACCCCCCCCCTCCCCCTCCCAAAAAAAAACAAGTAAAAAAATAACAAAAAAAAAAAAACAAAAAAAAAACTAAAACACACCAAAAAAAAACAACAGCTGCACTCCCGAAAATATTTACTTACAAGTCTTAATATTTTCCATCGCCATGATTAAAATCCCCCCCCTCCACCCCCCCCCCTAACCCGCTCCCCCCCATTCCACTCTCACCCCACCCCAGTAAAACCAGGCATACCACACCAACATGCACATATCACACATTACAAATGCTGACATCGGACAATAAAGAGCCAACAAAGATCTGCTACAACAACCTCTATATACCATAATTATACCCTTCAGAGCCCGGCAGAATCATGACATTGAAGAAACTCTAAGGAACATTAAAACTCTCCTCACCAAAAATTCTTGGGTTTTAATACCAAGCAACGAGTCAATATAACAAAAATCAAAATGGTTGTCTCAGTTTCATTACATAAATACAACATAACATACCAGTCCACCCTTAGACATTATAATCAATACTTTTACCTCCAGCAATCAACTCATCCCTGAAATCCCTTAAATAAACCAACCTTTTTAACAAAATAAAAAGATAAATACCAAAATTAGCACTACATTATATAAACCCCAGAAAGGGATCAATAATTACCAACACATCACCAATAATTTACCCTATTACAGCTATAAACTTCATACCACAATAAGTGCTACATAACAACATATCATACCTCCCTTAAAAAACTTAAATTTTCAGCTATCCACTACCCACATTAATACCCACCATCCTCCTATAATTCAATACTGTGGTGTTGTACACACATATCATATATCTCTTAACTGATGCGTGTCTTGTACAACTATTTATCCTAATAATTCTTTAAACTGGCAACAATCTAACTCCACCATTCACTGTACAGGTACTAGGATCCACCATAGAAAATACCTCATAATCAAAACAAAAAAAAAAAAATAAAATCCGCTAATTAGTGACAAACCAGCAAGTAAGGCGAGCACCAATGCCCACCCCGCCCCCCCCCTCCACCTTGCGAGTGAAAAAAAAACAATCTCAGCATCTCCATAACAAATACTCTTACAACGTCACAGTCACAAACCCTGCTCCACGCTGTCACCCTACGAGAACTAACACAATAGACTACCCAACAACAAAGGACACAGTCGTCAAGAGCCCCGAGAACGCCCTAAGCTTAAACCTAATCCCCCATATCAATTTTCCACCTAAACTCCCACACCCCCCCCCCCCCCCCCACCCCCCCTCCCCAAACCACCACCCCACCTTTTTCCCCCCTCCCAAGGACCACGAAATCTCTCAAATTTCCCCTCTTCTCCCCCCCCCCCCCTCTCGCTCCCCCCACCCCCCCCCCCCCCACCCCCCCCCCCAAAAATAACACCCATAACACCCCCCCCCCCCCCCCCCCCCCCCACCCCCCCCCCCCCCCCCAAAAACCCCCCACCCCCCACCCCCCCCCCTCCTACGAATTTACCTCTAGAAACGAACTACCCGCCAGCTCCCTCCCCCGAGAACCATAGAGGAGGAACCCAAACCCCCCACCCCCATGGACCCATAACATTCCCCCAAGATACCCCTCCCAAGACCCTCCCCGCGCACCACCCCCCCCCCCCCCCCCCCCTGCCCACATCTACACAAACCCACACCCCCCCCCCCCCCCCCCCGCCTCCCCCCCCCCCCCCCCCCCCCCCCCCCCCCCCCCCCCCTCCCCCCCCCCCGCCCCGCCCCCCCCCCCTCTCCCACCCCCCCCCCCCCCCCCCCCCCCCCCCCCCCCCCGCCCCCACACCCACACCGTCATCACCTGTCCCCCCCCCCCCCCCCCCCCCCCCCCCCCCTTCCCCCCCCACACACACCCCCCCAAATCCAGCGTCCCCCCCCCCCCCCCCCTCTATACCTCCCCCCCCCTAAGGATTGCAGGCCCCCCCCCCCCACCCCCCCCCTCTCCCCCCCCCCCCCCTCACCCCCCCCCCCCTCACCCCCCCGCCCCTTCCCACCCCCCTCCCTCCCCCCCCCCTTTCCCCCCCCCCCCCCACAACCCCCCCAACCCCCCCCCCCCCACCCCCCCCCCGCCCAGCGAGTGAATTGCTACCTATGCCCCCCAAGCCCACCCCACCCCCCCCCCCCCCCCCTCCCCACACCCCACCACCCCTCCCAACCCCCCCCCCTAAAGTTGGGTCCTGTACCAAACTGTTGCCCACTATATAACATCAAACTCAAAACTGTATATCCACTCATATGTCCCATTAGTCTGTCTATCCCGTCCCCCATAAAACCACGGACACCACGGTATCAATAAAAAAAAAACACTATTCTGATACATTTTCAACACCTCCATCTGACGTACCTAACATCAATAACTGTAATCTAAAACAGTAATGGGCCCAGTTACTGTTTGAGTTTTGTCTTATGCCTCTCCGGATTAGAGTTGTGGTCCTCACATTTAACCCCCTATTCACACCCACTCATACATCTGGTTGAAATAGCACAATACATTCAAAGATGCCACTAAATCTCTTTCCCCCACCTGTCTTCTATAAGTGTGGAAACCGCAAATTGAATGTCTGCAGTTCCACTCACTCACTCACCATCCACAGCACCAATATCCCTGCACAGTTCATTCTAGCCGTTGTTCAAAGATTCCATTGCTCTGCACTCTTATCTTCGACTCCATGATAATAGGTTAAGAGTCACCCACCACATTCATCCTGTCTTCAATTCCTATCAACTACCTCAATGACCAGGCCTCTAATCCCTTTCCCCAGTAGCCGGTTGTGTATGTCTGAGTAGTTCAGCTCCTATGTGCATGCCATTAATCTATACCCATAAACTGTTCTAATCCCTTCCAACCATCCTCAACCAAACTTTCGTCCCACCATGGCACCATGTATCCAATTCCAACTAACCAGATTCCAACTCGGCCAACTCTCCAGCGGAACCCTTTTTAAGCTGATGTGAGACCCCACCTCATCTTAACACCCCCCAATACCCCAAAAACTGTTCTTCCTACTTGTATAATTACTGTCCGTCTATGATCTACCGATCCTAGACCACTATTGTCTCTAAGGTATTACACCATCACCCCCTTTTTATTGTCGACCACACCATAGGCTCCCTGTCGTGGCTATCACTCCGATACCTGGGTGCACACTTGTCCATCCTTCCCACTGCCCACCTTTTGCCCTCACTTTGCCTTGTCACGTTGAGTACGCAGGCGTATCAGAGAGATGTCACGCGTACACATTCAGCCCTACACGCACGTGCACTCCACTGCGTCTAACAGCATGTGCTCGCGCCGTGCCGGGCAAGAGTATCCATGTCTCATGTCTCCACACCCCTCGTCAATGATCTAACACCTGCACCAACAGGCCACAGTCTGTCTCGTCGAGGCATCAGCTCTCATCTCACCGACATAAGATCTTTTTTTACTCAAGTTTTTTGCTCTATTTTGTGTTTGTATCTTCTTCATCGACGTGCTACATGATTAGGCTTGTCATTGACGCGCTCCCACGCAGTCCTTTGAATCTGCCATTACACCTTGTTTATAGTGTATAGTTTGTCTCCCAGTATTATCTGTAATCTCAGTTTATCTCCTATTATGATTTATGGTCTTAACAGTTTGTTTCCCATTGTTATTTGTAGTGTGCAGTTCATCTCCTATTGTTATATTTAGTCTCATAGTTTGTTTTCTATTGTTATATGTAGTCTCATAGTTTGTTTTCCATTGTTATATTTTAGTCTCACAGTTTGTTTGTCATTGTTATAAGTAGTCTCACAGTTTGTTTTCCATTGTTACAGGTAGTCTCACAGTTTGTTTTTCATTGTTATTTGTAGTCTCACAGTTTGTCTCCCATTGTTATATGTAGTCTCACAGTTTGTTTTACATTGTTATCCTAAGTCTTACAGTTTTGTCTACCATTGTTATCTGTAGTCTTACATTTTTTTCCCCCATTGTTATCTGTGGTGTACAGTTTATCTCCCATTGCTATCTATAGTCTTACAGCTTTCTCTCCCATTGTTATCAGTAGTCTTACATTTATCTCCCAGTGTTTTCTGTAGATTACAGTTCGTCTCTCATTGTTATCTGTAATCGCACAGTTTGTTTCCTGTAGTAGCTGCAGTTAATCACCACTGGACTACATATTACTATGTGGTCAATTGAGTCAACTGAAAATTAATGGCTGATCACGTATGTTGTTGCTTGTGAACTGCATTTTATCACATGTAGACTGCAGATGTCTCCTTTATCTTTTAAAATTTAACAATTAAATGTCTTGTTCTGATTTATCAGGTGATGATCCAGATGCTTCTTGTGATGGACCAATCAAATTGGAGAAAAATGACAAGTTGGAGATAGAAAAAGGAGAGAGAACTGGAGGTGAAAAGTCAGCAAAATCTGGGTCAACAGGGGAACCGCCTTTCAAGAGGGCACGGTATGAATGGGACATTTTTTTTTTTTAAATTTTAGTTTAAGTACTTTTACTGGTTGTGATTTGTCTTAAGTGTTTTGTTTATTGAAAAGGAAGGAAAAGCAAGTTTATTAAGAGTCTATTCGTTATTGCTGGTTTGGTTGACAGGCAAGTTATATTCTTGCTAACTAGGGGAGTAGAACAGTTGTAAACTGCATTCTAAGTGGAAAAATGGAAAGCTTTATACATAAGATCAGCAACCAAACTAAGAGGATTCAAAGAACAGAACAATGGCTACAAGTAGCATTCTAAGTAAAGATACTGTATATGTAGTTGAGCCACAGAGAGGCAAAGAGGAATATACAAGCAGAGTAGATATAACCAAAGTTTTCTACAATAGCATAAGATAGAGCAGTGCTCCGCAACCAGTGTGCCGCGACACAGTGTGTGCTGTCAGGTGTGCCGTAACACCAGGCAGAATCACTATATTATTGCATACACAATTACATGTTATGGTAAAATATTAGGAAAGAATCTCATATGTAGCCTTGTTACGGTATATGATATTAACGCCGTCTGCTAAAGGTTACCAGACGTGCAATTGTAAAGGTTAAGACATTTAATATATTGCGATAGATGTTTCAATTACTGAACGCTTCATACACGATCGATTATGACGTGTATAGCGTTGTTTAGGACACAGTCGGTAACCAAGAAACGTGACCCTTTGTTACTTGACCGCCAAGCTGAATAGCTGCGTTTTTCTAACCTTCCAGTTCAATGGCATGATATAGCCATTTATATGTGTATTTTTGATGGACCAGGGTCAGTCCTAGAACTCAATATGAGAGGGAAATATATGGAGGTTAGTATTTAACTAGAATTCTCAGAAGGAGAAGAATAATCGTCAAATCCGTATGAATATATTCAGACTCGCAGTCTCACTGTCGGCAGGTAGCCATGTCTATCTGCTCGTGCATATAGCTGTGACGTTCTGACGACAATACTGCATTGTATCCTCATAACGGACATTGACACATAACCAGCAGTCTACGTTGTTGATTAATTTATGCATTACTTATATGGACTTACGCTCTACCCCTATTGGAATTGATCATCATGTATGTATCACTGTGAATAAATGTATGGACTCAATGAACCGACTTATCACGTCAATGGAATTACAAGTTCAATATAATTGCAACTTTCAAATGTTTGCCCACACGTTTTTTCTACCCCACCCTGCATTCGCGTAAAGCAACACCAATTGACACGATGAAAATCTTGAATGAAACCATATAAGAACTCAACTAACATGGCCAGAATTTATAACCACTTTATTGACATTATATGGAACATTGTTGTCAAATTGAATGTTCCAGAACAACAGAGAAGATCGCCTTCAACAAGCCTACAATTTTGCAAATAAGAAGTTAAGTTATCATCAAAAGTTGTCTTATGATTGCATCTAATTTTGTTGAAATATTTGCCATACGTACTTGTTTAAATATCATAGTGTGCCATGAAATTTTGAAAGGCACTTTAAATGTGCCGCGAAGTGAAAAAGGTTGCGGCGTACTGAGATAGAGAATGAAAGTTTAAAAATTTGAAATCTAAAATGAAGTTTTATTAATACAGAAATTTAAAACTCCAGAAATATGAAATAAATATTTATTAGTACACAAAAGACAAACATGAAATTATGTTAATAAACAAAGACAAAACTCTAGAATTATGATACGAAACTGTTTTAATACATAAAGACAAAACTCCAAAAGTGTAAAATGAAAATTTTATCAATACAAAAAGACTAAATATCATTTCACAGCTTTGTAACTGTTTTTCTAGTGCCAGTATTAAACCCATGCCATCTTACTGTTTAAAAACAGAGGTCTATATCTATTAGGTTTTGATAAGAAGAAAAAAGTTGTTTATCTTCAGATCTCAAACGCCTAGTCTCATTGCTATTTAACACAAGTCCTTTCTCACAAACTGAGATGAACCTGTGTTCGCTCAGTTGGCCTGACGATTACATGCTTACTGTTTTAATGAATGTTAGCATTGTAATCTACTGATGGAAGCTCGGACGTTTCTTAACTTATTATCACCTGTTCACCAAAAAATTATGTACACATAAGTACTGTTACTTAGACGATGAAGGCTGAACTTATGCGAGTCCAAATTTTTTAGTCCATTGTAGTTTTTTCAACAAAGCCAAAGAAGACATCTGGCCAGGACCTTCAGAAATGCTTCTACTTAAGTGGAATTTGATTTTAGTGAATTCCGTCTAAGTGGACTACACTGTTATTACGATATTTATTTATGATTATTTACATTTTGATAACATCCTTTTGTTGTCTTATGTTATTATTTACCTTCTTTTTAGTCAGTTTCTTTTGTTGTACGAACTATGTTATTTTTGTTTTCAGTTGCCCTTCTTCTTTCTCAGAATTAGATGTTAGTTTTTTTTTTTTTTTTTTTTCATTCACTGAACTTGTTAAGACATCGCTACAAGATAAGGAACCTTCTTCAAGACCGTCCCCTCTCTCTGTAACTACATGGGGCAGGTCAAAGTATGGTTGTCATCAATCTTTATATGTGACTGTTAATGAATGACTTGTTTCTCCACTTCATTATTTTCTAATGCAACACTAGAATTTCTGGAGAGTACTACTTCTAGCAAAATACACTTATAACTGGTACGAGGGACGGTCAGAAAGTAATGCCTCGTAATTTTTAATTTCATTCAACAGGCAAGAAAACAGATAACATTCACATGTAAATGTAGCCCCAAGTCTGAACTTCAAAAATTTATTTCTCAGTGTAGTCTCCGTTATTTGTTACAGTTTTTGTCCATCTTCTCACAAGGGCATATATCCCAGCATGGTAAAAATTTGTGTCCTTTTTCCTAAACCACTGGCATATGGCGCATTTAAGGGTCTCGGTGTCCTCAAAGTGATGTCCGTAAAGATCTTCTTTCAGTGGTCCAAACAGATGGAAGTCAGAAGGTGCAAGATCGGGACTGTAAGGGGGATGTGGTAATAATGTCCAGCCAAATTCTGCAATCACATCAATGGTGCGTTTAGCGGTGTGTGACGTGGCATTATCGTGCAACAGTAGTGCAGTTCTCTGATCTTTTAATGGGTAAAGTCGCCGAAGACGACCTCTAAGCTTCTTCAAAGTTTCAATGTAACGGTCTGCATTCACCGTGTTTACAGTGGTGCCACCTGTTACTGAAACAGGTTGGTAATGCTATACAGTGCAGAAGAGTGTTTGAGGAATCCTGCTAAATTTGCAAATTGCACACCGATGCAGTATTTCTTCTCTTCTTCCATCCTTAGCCACCGACCGTCAAAGCAGTCAGTGGCCATTACGCCTAGTGGCGTCTTAGGGCAACAGCAGATAGGTTTTCTTTGCCATTGTTTCCCATCACGCCTAGTGGCGTCTTTAGGGCAACGGCAAATCAACCCATTTGCTGTTGTTTCCGTAATCGAAGTGACTGGCAAACGGGTGATCAGCCCGTTGATGATGCAGTATTTACATACATAAAAAATAGGAGGCATTACTTTTTGACCTTCCCTCGTATTAGTGAAATAATTTTGCTGGTATCTGCAAACCCATACTTTTGAAACAGTTAAGAAACTCTGAACAAGTCCACACTATTCCATTTTTTTTTATCTGTACATATTCTTAGCACACATTGGTTGTACTTTTCATCAAATAACCATACTATGGCTGGCTTCATTCACACCACTTCACCTCCCAGTGGAATATCAGTACATTTACGCCATACCATCCTGTCCTTTGCCATCCATTCAATGTCTTTCCATGTCTTCATTAGCAGTTTTAAGTCTATCTCTATTTCCCTTGTCCCTGTGTGTGTGTTTTTTTTAGTCTTCCCTTTTTTCTCTTACCTTGGAGATTCCAGAATAAGTATTGCCTTGTCATGTTGTCAATGGCTTCCTTGATGTGTTTCTAAACCAGTGCCAGCTTCTTGTTCTCACCTCTACCACTGGTATTGTAGTGCCAGCTTCTTGTTCTCACCTCTACCACTGGTATTGTAGTGCCAGCTTCTTGTTCTCACCTCTACCACTGGTATTGTTTGGTTATTTCCATCAGTTCCACATTGCTGATCTTGTACCATTTTAATCATTCTGTTCTGCCCAAACACCCTTTGAAAGTCTGTAACTTCTTCATGTTCATTTTTTTTTTTTTTTTGTTCTCCATGTTTCAGAGCCATAAAATAAGACTGTCTTGACATTTGAGTTGAAGATTCTTATTTTTGTGTTGGCCATTGAATCAGAATTAAAAAGTATGTGCCAGAGTTCCAACATTTTTCATTCTCATGTTGTTTCCATTCAGCCTTCCTTATTACATACTTTTCTTACATACCTCAATTCACTGGTAACAAACTTGAATCTTTATCACCTTATAAAGTCTTGTTATTCCTTCTTTAAAATTGCTATTATCTTTCTTTTTTTCCTATTTTTTTTAATGAGTAGTTCTTTTATTTTGAGGAATAATTTAAGTAACATTTTGTTTTCCTTCACAGAACCCATGGCAAAGCAAGCAGCATCCAGCTAGATGATGGGTAGGCATTAGTTTGTACACATAAATGAAGAGAGAGAGAGAGAGAGAGTTGTCCTACAGTTTAGCAGACTAATAAGGGGGGAGAAACTGCTTGTTACACTTGATTGTTCATTGTGTGTGTGGGGGGGGGGGGGGGGGGGGGGGGGGGGTGGGGGGGGAGTGTGTTGGGGGGTGGGTGTGGGTGGGGGGGGGGGGGGGGGGGAGGGGGGGGGGGGGGGGTGGGGGGGTGGGGGGGGTGGGGGGGGTGGGGGGGGGGGGGGGGGGAGGCGGGGAGGAGGGGAATAGTCATGCAAACACAGTAAACCAGCTAAATATATATTTTCTTAAGTTATCTTTCTCCATTTTACATGCCTGGTGGTGAGATGCACTACATTTTGCTAAACGGTATTAGTTTGCACACTGCCATCTTGTAGGGTCTGTTGCACACAATTCCTCTGGGGATGAACCCATGTGACAAGTGAATACTAGGCACTGTGCTACCAAGAACCCACCAGTAGACAATGCAGCAATGTGGAAAACATACTGTTTGCTTGGTCAGATATGTATAATGAACAATGTAAACTAAAGAAGATAAAAGAGTAAAATGAATTGGTTTTCTTTTTTTTTTTGGTTGGGGGGAGGGGTTGTTTGATAATAGCTCTGATCAGTAGTAGCTTAGAACACAACATTTTTTTATGCTTAATGAGGCTGTCAAGTGCAGCTGGTCCATGATATGTAGACAGTTATGGGGAATGAGTTATAAGATTGTGTGAGGATGGAGAGATTGGAGTCGCGAGAGGTTTGAAAAAGTGACTCCAATTTCTTACTTCTTCATGCACAGTGGTCATCATACATTGTACTATTCAAAGGTGTTATTTATTGGTTAGGGTGTGCTTTTTCATGACACAGGATTGTGTTCATTGCGTCTGAAATTTGCTACGTTCTTTATCAACTTATAAGTGCTTTTGCAAACTAAAGTGCACAAAAGCAAAAGAAGTTGATTCATTTAAACCTTGCTGACTGTTTTAAATTAATGGAGTCAAAGGTGTTATTGGTTAGGGTGTGCTTTTTCATGACACAGGATTGTGTTCATTGCGTCTGAAATTTGCTACGTTCTTTATCAACTTATAAGTGCTTTTGCAAACTAAAGTGCACAAAAGCAAAAGAAGTTGATTCATTTAAACCTTGCTGACTGTTTTAAATTAATGGAGTCCATTTGCTCATAGTTTCTCTGTGGACTCTTTTAGTAATAAATTCCAAACTTTTTAACTGGTTGTTTTTTGTTCTTAAATTAATAATGTTGGTCAGATAACTCACAAACTGGGACGCATTATTTATTTTAAAATAGGGAGAATGAAAAAAATATAGAATTGGAATATATTCTACTATTGTAGCAGTCTTTCTTCTTTTCAGTGTAGCAAGTTGTTACTGTTGTTCGCTTTTATGTGAAATTAAAACTGTGGAAATAGATAAATCATTTATGTAGTTATCTTCAATAAAAACTAGTTAACTGTAATCATTTAACAGTGGTTATATTTAACAACAAAGTTTCGGAAACTTGGGCAAGTTAACCAGTGGAACTTTTCAGTATGTGAAAGAGTGGAAACTCATGGTTGTAAACCTGAAGAAGATGGAGTGGCGGTTATGTTCGATGAATGCTTCATGCCAAGCTTTTAGCTGCTTGAGCATGTACTGTTTTCATTTGTTCTTGATGGAGAGTGTTCATTAGTGTAATGTGTTTCATTGAAAGTTTGCTAGTATAGTCTATTTTTTTTTTTTTTGGTGTGAAAACATTTGTTATGTAAATAGCCGTGTTAGACATCTGTAAATTTTTTTTCTTCTAAACACAACCTGACTGTTTTTTCAGGTTTGATAGTAATAATGAAAGATCAAGTGAAAAATCGACAGCAAATAAAATTTCAAAGTGAGTATTATGCTCATCTTTAGCGGTTAGGGCGTAATATGGTAGAACTCTGATTATCCAAATTAATTTGTGACAGGGGTTGTTGGGATAATCAAAATGTTGATAATTGGATGAAAGAAGAAAGAACATTCTTATCCATAAATCACAAATTTATAAATCAGTCTTTATTAAACATTAGAGCTTTCTTACATACAATAAGTCCTGACATTAGATTTCCAGGTGATTTTTTTAAATTTGTTTGTATAAGCTATTCGTATATTGCTTTTACTTTGTTGATGTCAGTTTTTTGTCATTGTTTCTCTGTTAGAACTGCCATCATTACCTTCAATTTCAGAAACAAGCTGGAAAAAATTGCCCACTATACTTTTTAGTGTCCAAAATTGTGACTGTCACATTCTTTCTGCGATTTTCTTCCCTGATTCTCCCTTTTTCAACACATTAATTATTTCTACTTTGCCATTGTCACAACATGTTTTCGTTTACTTGACAATATAAATTTTGTAGTGTCCATGAAAATTAAAATAGGTTTGAAAGTGAAACTAAACACTAAACTGACCACACTACATCTAGGAACAGACTGAAATAACCACGCTGGCAGAGTCAGCAAGTGGAGAGATGCTTAGATCACATATCATGCCCACGTTCCTTGGTTTTGATGATTCGGTTAATTGGTAATGGATAATTTGGAGTTCTACTGTACTTCTAGTGATCAAAATATAATTGAACCTGCTGAGCATCACAAATTCATCGATTAAATTACTACTTCTTGTGACAAACAAGCATGTCTAGAGAGTAACCTATCTGCTTTTAATGAAACACAGACGTACTACGTATTCTATGTTTATGCTTTATGAATTCATGGAGCATTCGTTTAGCTTATTGTCCTCTTTTATTTGTTATGTTCAGGAGTTTCTTTACTGTTAAACATTTCCTCTTGACATTGGAACATTTGTTTGAGTTGTTATGTCCAAAACTGTTTTAATTAATCTCACCTATTTCTCTTTTCTCATCTAGTGACTTAAAACCCATTTGTGTCAGTTCTTCAATCAGCGTATAATGCAAGTACCATCATGGCAATCTATTTCTTTTAAACTTGTCTAAGTTTTCCGATTCTAGATCTTCAAGTCCTTGAAAATTGTGATTGTATTGTGAGCAGGTACTATGTATTCCCCACCATCCATTGGGGGCTTTCCAAGTATGCAGGGGTAAAATGCTGTGCTCTGGTTTTGGGTTCTCCTATGGAATTGTCACATCCTGCACAGGGCCACTTTCCAGCTCCCCTCATCTGTCATCTCTATCTATCCACTGGGATTCTCCTGCACATAGTCAGCCATTTCAAACCCCGAGATAAGTCTCAAGCTCGAGTGAAAACCCCCAGCTTAGTGTTAAATGCTGGGTTTACGACTTCTTTCACCACTGAGAGAATCGTCATGTCAGGCCACCCTTGTGCAGATACTTGATCCCTGTACATTAGCTAGGCAACTTGAGGACTCAAAGGTAGCCTGTTTCCAGAATGCACTGGGTGGAGGTTCTTCTGGGTCTTGATTAGCAGTCTAACCCTGAAATTCATGCCAGAGCAACATGAATTCATTTGCATCTCTTTTGGCTGGTATAGAAATGGTTCTTTGCCGATTTGCTAAGAAGGTTGAGGGAACTTGGTGTAAATTATTTTTGTATGCAAACAGTTTTTTCCCAGTGTACATTGTTGCAGATGAGACTTACAGTATAAGCAAGATAGTGGATGAATTGTTTTAAATTTTCTTTCTTAAAATCAGATTTGCTGGCTTTGGATATTTGTGATTCTAGAAAGGTGATATCCCCTGATTTGGATATTGTCTTTAGTTTGCTGAATATATTCCTCTTGACTTGATATTGTCACACTATGATTCACTTAAAGAATAAATTGCCTTTTGTGTTAGTCATTTTTCTGAACACCAAAACAATCAACGTCCTTTTTCTCTACTTTTTTCAATCGGTTTGTTTTCAGTACATAAATTTGATCATTATTATCCCATGGCACCACTGATCACTGAAAGCTTTTTGAGTTAGTCTGAACGTGAAGAATGATTTGTCATAATATCCATTCCCCACATTGTATTCAGAAACAAGCAGGATGATGATGCAAACCTGACTCCTGCTGACAAAGCTGAACGTGAGAGAGTACGCCGACAGGCAAACAATAACAGAGAAAGGTACACTCGGGGGAAAGAACTCTTTTCTAGAAAATGGCAGAAGACTTGTGAAAATGTGTGCTAAAGATGGCAGGAAGGTGTTTTCGCTAGATTAAACAAGCAGCGGATTTAAATTTGAAATGATATTATGAACATTTGAGATGATAAAAGAGTAAAAAATATAATAACTTCAATTTTTGTGTGTGGAATATGTTGATTTCCTGTAAAAGTTATAGTGAAGAGAAGATCATTTTACTATTTTTACTTTAGGGAGCAGCAGAGATTTTGTTCATTTAAATTGTTCACAACCCAATGCCTAGAATCCGGCTTTTGGCTGGGATCATGTGTCTAGACGCAGGGACCAGTAGTGACATTTATGTCATGAGGTCCTTTGTGTAAGAACATAGAAGACCACTACAATGACACATGGTGTCATTGGGTCTTCGTGTGTTGGGACATGTGGTCTTGACCAGAGCCGGATTTGGGCGGGGACAATGCGACCTCATGCGAGGAAAAAAATATGCGACCTCAAGCGAGGAAAAAAAAAAAAAAGCTAATGTTAGATCGTAGTTTTAATAGAAGTTCATATCATTGGATTATGTGTCTGATAAATCCACTGAGCTTCAAGACACCAACCTAGCCATAATTTTAGCATGCAGATATATACAAGTCTTCTGTTCTTTTTTTTTCTGTTGTCTGTGTGGTTTTCTTTGTTATGCTTGCTTTCATTATTTAATTTCTTCCAACACCATTTATATGTTATGTAATATTTTCTCTTTCTTTTTTTTTCTTTTTTTTTCCTTTTCTACCTACTGTCTGTTTATCCCATCCATCATTGGCCTACCCAACCTATTGTGCAATTTTCCACTTAATGTTGCCTAACTCCTGCACCCCAAATAAACCTGCGTTGGTGTTTTGGCGACTGAACTACTCATCCCTATGTAACTGCCTGGACTTTCTGTGACTGGGAAGCAGAAACGGTGAGGAAGAGGATTTGTCACCTGCTGCAAAGACTGAGCGGGAGAGGTTAAGACGGCAGGCAAATAATGCAAGGGAAAGGTGAGGGCCCCATGGTTCTTGCAAGCTATTTTGGGATCTTGTTTAAAGCTGACATGCAAAAGAAAAATGGCTGTGAGAATTACAAAATGATCATGGTGTGTTTTGTCTCAGATCATTTTTATGTAGTGAAATGTTAATAGTAGCTGTACATTTTTGTTTTAAACCTTTTTAGTATCTCATCTAATAATATTTCTTAGCACTGTTTTCTTTATATTATTTCTCAGTACTCTTTTCTTCTATTATTTCTGCAAAAATAATAGAGTCGGTTTTATAAATGAAGGATACACTACATAACAGGATGTTTCAAAGTCCACTCTTTATCAGCCACAGTCACAAACACTTAATGTTGTAATAAAGATGGCAGGAAGGTTTTCCTGAAAGGTCCTGTGTTCTAGTGGTATGCATATTTGTAAAACTCTCCATACTAACCTTTATTTCTTTGCTTAATCTTCCAGTTTTACAGTTCCCATATTATATTATTTCTGGAATAGCAAATAAGTCTGTATTCCTTAATCACACTTTACAGTTGTTGTTTTTTTTTTTTTTTTCAAGCTCATAGTTTTAATGTATAATTTATAATAGTATTTGTCACATTCTTTGTCTATTATTTAATGAAGTAATCATTGTTGTAAAATCCTAGCACATATTTTGATTTAATCTTTCACGTGTCTTGAAAAATTTTATGAAGAACAAAATTTGAAATAAGAACAGCAGGGCAGCAATGCCTTTTATTACAAATTCTCTTCTTCCTGACTGTTGACTGGATTATGAAAAGAGTAACACAACAAACAAATGGAATTCAGTGGACTCTTAACACAATAGCTTGATAATCAAAATTTTGCTGATGAGAGATCACAGCTGCTGGGTTTGAAATTCACAGAGGCAAGCTATAAATTAAATTTGACTAATGATAGCCAGATTGCAATTGGTGATATATCCCTACAATCTTGGCAACAGTATAGACAAAGTTGGAAGAACAGATAATGGTATCAAAATATTAAAAAAAGGCAAAAGTTGCTTTCAGTGTGTTGAGAAATACAGAAAAATCAGAAGAAATCAAGTCCATCCCAGAAATAAAAATCTTCAACTCAGATGTCACGTCAGACCTATTGCATGGCTCAGAAATACAAAGTACATCAAAAATATCAACCAGAAAGATACAGACTTTCATAAGTAGGAACATGCATAGAATAGAAGGATTGAAATGGTATTACAAGATCATTAATGGATAGAACCAGACAAACACCAGTGAAACAAGTTGTGAGGACAAAATGCTGGCCTTAGATAGGGATGCACATTGAGAAAACCAGTTGATGGCATTGCAAGGCAGTCCTTGTTTTGGAACTCACAGGATAAGAGAACTAGAGGGAGAAGAGGACTGAAGACATAAAGGGATAAAAGTCCTTAAGTGGATGGCACAGAACATGAGATCTTGGAGTATGGGTTTTGTTGTGTCCTTGTATGTTTTTGTATGTGTGTTCTCTTTCATTGACACTTCCTTTGTCTCCAGGCACTAGATGATGGTTTTACTATACATAAGGTTGTGTAATTAACTGACATGGTAGATAGCTCAGAGATTCTGATATCAGATCTATAAAATGTAGAATTGTTAACTGACATGGTAGATAGCTCAGAGATGCTGATATCAGATCTATAAAATGTAGAATTGTAAAATGATAAAGACATTTGCATTCAGCAAGCACCTATTGTTGTTTTTTTTTAATTTTTTTTTTTTTTATTATAAGTATTTAAAAAACTTGCATTTGTTAACATTATAAAAAGAAAGCTGTCTATTTGTTAACATTGCAAATTGATGGTTGTACTTCTCACTCACCCCCCCCCACCCCCTCTAAACCCCCCCCCCCCCCCTAATATTATGAGTAGAAGTAATTTTTATGTTATGAATCATCTACAAGGTCAAGGGTCAGATAAGAACACTGATCAGATATTGTATGTCTTGCTTTTATTTTCTGTATACAGGGTGAGAGTGTAATTTTTATTTGAACCGTTTACAATGATTGAACAGAGGATATGATGCCATTTTCACATATCTGCAATTTTACATATTATTTAGACTTCAAAACAAAATATATATCCTAATTATAACCTTCAGGGGTTGAACGAGATATATTTTTCATCATCAAGTTAAAAAAAAAAAAAAATGAACCCTTCTTGCTAAAATATGTTTGTTTGCTCTGTTGCTAAAACAAAAATAGAGTAATGATGATGCCTTGAATAAGGCCACTACACGAAGGAAGCCACTACACAAAGGAAGCTTATTCCCCATATTGGAAAGAAGTAGTTCACATTTTTTTGTTATGAGAAGAAGAAAGCTGGACTACATTGTAACAACATGAAAGATAGAGGGAAGGAAGAAAGTAGATACTGGACAAAAATGTTGCAGCTTCAATCTTATTTTTCTTCTTCTCTCAAGCACGTCTCACTGAGTTCTTTTTATTCATTTCTTTAACTGTCTTACTGTGGTCTTCTTTCCTCTTTATCTTTTAAACCCACGTCAAAGACATTTTTTTTGGTCCTTTAATGGCTTCCTTTCTGTTCCCTCTACATCTTCTTTAGTATTTAAACTTGTGTAACAGAAATCTCTTTGTTTCTTTCTCTTTAATGTTACTTTTGTCATATTTTTTTTTTAGTCATTTAGCTTTTGAATGGATATTGCAGCTGTGTGGTTCTTTGTTTTCTTACCTGGTTTTCTCTTCTTCTGTTTAGCTTTTCTGTCCACATGACAGAAATCTGTTTGTTTTAATTCTGTGTCTCGCTTACTGCCTCATCTTCCTTCTTGTTGTTAAGTTTTCAATCCCTGAAGGTTCTTTGCTGCACTTTTCTCTGTCTGAAGTCTTCTTTCAGATTTCTTTCGTCCTGTCAGTGGTCTGCACATTCCATTTGTTTTGTTTATGTTTGAGCTTTCCCCTTCTATTTAAACATCTGTAGCTTACATAGACATCACATGAATGTTGGCATAGAAGGAAATGACAAGGCGGATAAAGAAGCTAAGAAATGTAGAACTAATGGAAACCAAATAAATGTGGGGGCTGAGTAAAGCAGAGATTAAAAGCTTAATGAAAAGAATAATAAGTAACAAATGAACAGTGGAGTGGGATGGAAGCCTTAAGGGCAGACATGCATATAAATTGTTCAAGACTCCAACAAGAACATGTCAGGTATCTAGAGAACTGAAAATTCCTAGCAATAAGAAACTTCTTAGACTGCAACTATGAATGGGTTATTTTGTAATAGAAGAACTTTACTGTGCAGAGTGTCTAGAAAAAAAATTATATAGAGCATTTCCTACTAAAATGTAGGAAGTATGAACAACAGAGAAAACCAATATTAGATTATTTACAGGCATGCAATTCATCCATAACTGTGAAACAGGTGTTGAGAATAGATAGACCTATAGAATTGCACAATTTAGTAAAACAGTATATAATAAGAACTAAAATTAATATATGATCAATAATGGTGTGAGGATAAGGGATAGTCTTATGGGGTGCTCTTATTATGCATGTATATCGGAAATCAGATTTTATTATCTTGAATTTACTACATTATATATTCTAATTATAACCCGTCACGGGTTGAACGGGATACTTTGTCTTTTAAAAAAGAAAAAACATGAAAGGCTCATAAAATTGAATTAGAAAACACTTAAATGCATATTTACTTTCAAATACTTATGGATGTTGATCATATCAGATGGAAAATATATCACTAAAGTTAAAAACAGAACTTGCCAAAGGAAAATAGCATTTCATTTTTTTTTTAAATAGGATATGTAATAAAGCCTTGTCAATTAATGTAAGGAAAAGTTTTAAAGTGTTATATTACAGAAATGTTATTGTATGGAAGTGAGTCAGGGAGATAGAACAGTTCTTTAAGAATGAAGTTTTTAGAGACAACGGAGATGCTATTTCTCAGAAGAACATTAAGAAATGCATGAATAACTGATATAGCAAATAAAGAATGTTTGAGACAAGCTAACAAAGAAAGAAATACAATGACAAAGATAAGGAGAAGGCAGTCAGATGCTGTTGGGCAGCTGAAGAGAAAATCTTACAAACATGCTCTGTGAATATTATAGAGAACAAGAGAAGTAGAGAAAGGCAAAGAGAAAAGGTTGTAAAAGTTAGCCCTGTATATCTCCCAAGGGTCATGGGTCATGAGAGACCCTAAAGAAAGAATAACACTAACTGTTACCTCAGGCATGTCGTATGAGGTAACTAATATGAGATTGTGTATTGGGACTGGCAGCCTCATTATGTCAAACAGACTGCAGAAACTAAAGCTGCAATGATGGCTGCATGCTCCATATGGAGCAGAAAGGGAAAGAATGATGATGATACTAAAAGTTTGACATAATGGCGTGGGAAAGATATTGATAAAGAACATTAAGGATTGAGATTTTTGGAAACACTTGGCTGTCTCTGGGTAGTTTGCCTCAAGATGATGATGAGCATATTTAAAGTAGGATGAGACCCGATGTAGTAGGGTCTGAAAGATCACTGGTTAGATATGAAGCAGCTCAATTATTGTTTTCAATTGTAGAGAGAAACTTGAATCCTAAAGCTGCATGTCTAAAACGTAGAGAAGAAGAAAAGACAGAGGAATTGCCAGGACGAGCTCTCTCTTCTGAGGATTTATCACAGCAACCTGGGTTAGCCTCCAAGGTGAGTGGTGAATTTTATCTACACTCATAGCGGGGTCTGAAGAAGTGTCCTTTATTTGATGCACAGCTTTCCTACAGATTTCTGCCATACACTGCCTGACCAGGACAGTAGATCCCACACCAGTTCCTGAAGATTAGAGGCTTCTACTTTGATGGGACAAATATGTTCATGTTGCCATTGACTAAATTTACACATTCTCATTGGCATCAAACTGCTTACTGAACGTCACCTTGATATCCTCATTAAACCCCTCACATGAGCCTAATTGCTGCAACTGTACCTATATCAGATAATTCGGCATGTACTGCTCACTTGCCCGGATCTCACCACAGAAAGACTAAAGCTGGCCCTCTGACGGTCACAAACACTGTATGGCAGAACTCAACAGCTACAAAACACATGCAAATTCTTCAACTTGGCGGCAAGGAAAGCGATGAGCTCAGCAGTCCTAGTTAAAATAGAAGAAGAAGCTCAGCAGCCTCAGTTAAACAACATCCAACCACAATCCCCTCATAATCTAACAGTTTAACAGATTTATGTATTTACCATTCCATCAGTATTGCAGTCTATCTTTAGAATGGTTGTTTTACTGGACAGTTATATGCATGGAGGCATATCTGGAGTCATCCTTATATGGACCACCAGCTATGTACAATGCTGCACTATACCTATGTGGAAGTGAACCTCTGTCTTTGAGGCTAATTACACCCTCATTGATGCTTGCAATCATCCACACACTTCCAGGGATTCCCCCTGTGGTGAAACTTGTTGAGAACCCAGCATTGCACACTAAGCTTGGAGAAGTCACTTGAGCTCCTGACATAACTCTTTGGCTTTGACCTGGTTGACTGCATGCAGGAGGATCTCACTATGGACCCAGTGATAGGCAGGGGGAGCTGTGAAGTGGCTCTGGGCATGACGTGACAGTTCCTTGGGAGAGCCCAGAACCAGAGCACAGTATTTTAGCTCTGCATAGTTGGAGAGCCCCCTTGGATGGCGGGGAATGCACAGTATGCCACGCACTTCTTACTCCTAGCTTGGGACCAGATGTGATGATCCTTTAAATGCAAGCTCAGCTGGAGATACTGGAGCTCATGACTTCAACTCAGCGCATTTCGGAATAGCAGAAAAGCCTAGATCTACAGTGTACCAAGCTTGGTATTGGCTGCAGAAGAGTAAGAAGCTCAGCAGCCCTAGTTAAACAACAACAACTGGACAGTTATGGCATATTATTTGTTTTTGTTTTTTTTAATTAATCACTCTTTTTTTAGAGTGTCCAATTGAGAGTGGATAGAGCGCTGGTCTCTCGTGGCAAAGGTGTCAGGTTCGAATCAACTGGTCACCCCCACCTCTCGATGCTGAACCTAGAATGATGAAGTCTCTAACACTTCACTCCCCTACAGCAGTATCTGCTATGGGACTAACTTTTTTACTCTTTTTTTTAAATTATTACTAAGAACAGAAGTAGAGACAAATCTGGCAGTTCTGTCTTTCTCTACAAAAAAAAGTTAATCATCTTTTTTGTGACCTAAGGCATGGCGTTAAACCATACTTTTTAACTCACTGGACTTATTTAATATGCCTGCCACCATTCTTTACCCATGTAAAATATTTTGTTCCAGATGTGAAACTTGTTTACATGCCAGAAGTCTGTGTAGTTCCCGCTAGTCTTTGAGGAGAAATAGAATAGAACCACTGTGCATGTTATGAAAAGATGATAAATATGAGGTTGTGTATGGGGCTGGGAACCTCATCATGTTAAACAGATTGCGACAGAAACTACCACTGCGTGAGCATATGCTTTTGAAGCTGGCTTCCTGCAAGGGGACCAGCTGTAGTTATGGCTGCATGCTGCATAAGAAGTGAAAAATGATTTAATAATTATGATGATGATGAGAAGCCAGAAGTCCTGCAGACAAGGGTTGTGGGTAGAAAATAGAAAGTATAACTTTGTATTAAATCTTTCATTTCTGTTCATTTATTTATTTATTTATTTTTTACAGTGTCCACCTGAGCCAGGGAAAGGCTGGCATGCGTGGTAGCATCTCTTGCCAGTTTGGATAATCATCCGTCTCGTCGTCCTGCACTGATGTGTGTATTAGTCTGCCTTCCAGTTTGTGTGTGAGTCTGAGGGTGTGTAGGTGTAGATACACGCGAAACACGTATTTCGGTGTGTTGCATAGTCATCTTTATCTCTTGACTTGTTAAAGATACCTGCACCACAAAGTGTTTTTCTCATTTTTAATGTTGTAGAAAAAAGAAAAAGTGGTTCCACAGATTGGAACAAGCCCACAGAAGAGTACAAAGTAAAAGGTAGCCAGAACTGATTCATATTTCTTTACAAGTTTCTATAACAGAATACAAGTGGTACATTCCTAGTACATTTTTTTCCTCTTGTAATACATGTAGGGAACTAATGACCACCTGTTAAAGTTGCACAAAGAAAATATAGAAGGTAAATTGTTTTTGTTCTTTTTTTCAATTCATATAGCCCCATGTAGTTCGTGATCATATTTTGATTATTTCTGTACTTATCTAGGGAATGACTTTCCAGATCTTTTGCCAAATCTGTAGATGGCAAATCTTAAATACTGCCAGTATTTTGTTGCTGTATGCTACTAATTTTTTTTTCCTTATATCCTTGCTAGCACAGTTTTTTTTAAATTTTTTTAAAGCTGATGTAGGGTTACTAAATATATAAATGAGTAAAAATCAACCAGGCAACACAGGCACATGACGATTTAGACTTGTGATTAGAGGTTGATTATACAATCCTAAAAAGTAGGAATGAATTATAGAATACCAGAAGAGTGTGGTTAGATCAGATATCAGATTATACCTTTGAGTCACAATAGTCTATAATAAAAAAAAAAAACATTCAACAAATGTCTGCTTCATGTTTGCATCAAGTTTGTACACACTTCATAACGGGTTTAAAATATCCAGGATGCTGCCAAATTGCTACATGGGTTTGGTTTTAAAAAAGACTGCTTTAGAACGCAATGAAAATTAAAAATGGTTTGCACTGGAATTTCTGGACATATGAAAATAATTGCAGAAGACGTAGAATGGTATAAATGTCAGGTTTTTGTCACTATATCAGGTTCAATGTGTTGTGTTTTTCAAGAGGAATATTCAGAATCTCTTGACAGCTAGGATGACTTATGAAAAGTGTGTTATACTAGCTAATGATGGAAGAAATATAACTACAGAGATAATGAAAAGATAACCTTCCTTTCATCATCATTATCTTCCTTTGTGCTCCTTACAGAGCACTGAGTCACTACTACAGCTGGTCCCCCTTGCAGGAAGACTGCACCAAACATTCACATGTTCTTGTAGTGATGGTTTTGGTGCCAATTTGTTTGACATAATGAGGTTGCCAACCCCATTTACAACCTCTTATTAGTCACCTAGTATGACATGCCTGAGAGAGCAGTTGTCCTATATTTTCTTTGTCTCTTCAGAGAACTTCAGGGACTACACAGGGCCAACCTTCCCTTGACATGTAGTAAATAAGGAGCAAATGTTAACAGCAGGAGAAATTTGTGGCAGAGAAGATAGATATCATTTATCTTTATTATGGTACAGTTAGTCTTGTTCATAGTCCTACTTTCTTCATTTAATCTACATGTATGTTGGTACAGTTAGTCTTGTTCATAGTCCCACTTTCTTCATTTAATCTACGTGAATGTTGGTACAGTTAGTCTTGTTCATAGTCCTACTTTCTTCATTTAATCTACATGTATGTTGGTACAGTTAGTCTTGTTCATAGTCCTACTTTCTTCATTTAATCTACGTGAATGTTGGTACAGTTAGTCTTGTTCATAGTCCTACTTTCTTCATTTAATCTACATGTATGTTGGTACAGTTAGTCTTGTTCATAGTCCTACTTTCTTCATTTAATCTACGTGAATGTTGGTACAGTTAGTCTTGTTCATAGTCCTACTTTCTTCATTTAATCTACGTGAGTGTTGGTACAGTTAGTCTTGTTCATAGTCCTACTTTCTTCATTTAATCTACGTGAATGTTGGTACAGTTAGTCTTGTTCATAGTCCTACTTTCTTCATTTAATCTACATGTATGTTGGTACAGTTGGTCTTGTTCATAGTCCTACTTTCTTCATTTAATCTACGTGAGTGTTGGTACAGTTAGTCTTGTTCATAGTCCTACTTTCTTCATTTAATCTACGTGAATGTTGGTACAGTTAGTCTTGTTCATAGTCCTACTTTCTTCATTTAATCTACATGTATGTTGGTACAGTTAGTCTTGTTCATAGTCCTACTTTCTTCATTTAATCTACATGTATGTTGGTACAGTTAGTCTTGTTCATAGTCCTACTTTCTTCATTTAATCTACATGTATGTTGGTACAGTTAGTCTTGTTCATAGTCGCACTTTCTTCATTTAATCTACGTGAATGTTGGTACAGTTAGTCTTGTTCACAGTCCTACTTTCTTCATTTAATCTACGTGAGTGTTGGTACAGTTAGTCTTGTTCACAGTCCTACTTTCTTCATTTAATCTACGTGAATGTTGGTACAGTTGGTCTTGTTCATAGTCCCACTTTCTTCATTTAATCTACATGTATGTTGGTACAGTTGGTCTTGTTCATAGTCTTACTTTCTTCATTTAATCTACATGTATGTTGGTACAGTTGGTCTTGTTCATAGTCCCACTTTCTTCATTTAATCTACATGTATGTTGGTACAGTTGGTCTTGTTCATAGTCCCACTTTCTTCATTTAATCTACGTGAGTGTTGGTACAGTTAGTCTTGTTCACAGTCCTACTTTCTTCATTTAATCTACATGTATGTTGGTACAGTTGGTCTTGTTCATAGTCCTACTTTCTTCATTTAATCTACATGTATGTTGGTACAGTTAGTCTTGTTCACAGTCCTACTTTCTTCATTTAATCTACGTGAGTGTTGGTACAGTTAGTCTTGTTCATAGTCCTACTTTCTTCATTTAATCTACGTGAATGTTGGTACAGTTAGTCTTGTTCATAGTCCTACTTTCTTCATTTAATCTACGTGAATGTTGGTACAGTTAGTCTTGTTCATAGTCCCACTTTCTTCATTTAAACTACATGTATGTTGGTACAGTTGGTCTTGTTCATAGTCCCACTTTCTTCATTTATAGTCCCACTTTCTTCATTTAAACTACATGTATGTTGGTACAGTTGGTCTTGTTCATAGTCCCACTTTCTTCATTTAATCTACGTGAGTGTTGGTACAGTTAGCCTTGTTCATAGTCGCACTTTCTTCATTTAATCTACGTGAGTGTTGGTACAGTTAGTCTTGTTCACAGTCCTACTTTCTTCATTTAATCTACATGTATGTTGGTACAGTTGGTCTTGTTCATAGTCCCACTTTCTTCATTTAATCTACGTGTGTGTTGGTACAGTTAGTCTTGTTCATAGTCGCACTATCTTCATTTAATCTACGTGAGTGTTAGTACAGTTAGCCTTGTTCATAGTCGCACTTTCTTCATTTAATCTACGTGAGTGTTGGTACAGTTAGCCTTGTTCATAGTCGCACTTTCTTAATTTAATCTACTTGAGTGTTGGTACAGTTAGTCTTGTTCATAGTCCCACTTTCTTCATTTAATCTACGTGAGTGTTGGTACAGTTAGTCTTGTTCATAGTCGCACTTTCTTAATTTAATCTACTTGAGTGTTGGTACAGTTAGTCTTGTTCATAGTCCCGCTTTCATCATTTAATCTACATGTGTGTTGGTACAGTTCATAGCCGCATGTGTGTAGTGGTACAGTTCTGCTCATATTTTCACTTCATTTGTGTGATCTACATAGGAGGTATTACAGTTAGTATTGTTCATATTCAAAAGAAAATCATAGAGGCAAAATGTCAGGGCTGACTAAGAAATTAGAAATCATCTGGGGTGAAGAAATTATTCTCTTTAATCACGTCTAAGACATGTCATACTGGGGAGGTAAAATTAGTTGCACATGCTCCAAAAGCTTTGAAAGGTGAAGAGAGAGTTTATGTGGCCTGTTATAGAAAACAAAGGGCTTCCATTCCTGATTTCACAGCCAGTTTTCCACTTATATATACATCATATCAGTAATTCTCTTGTTAGATTGGTGATATATTTGCTAAGTTGGTGGTTATTACTTGAGACAGTGTAAGTAGTGTCCTTACCAGTGTGTGTGTGTGCAACATCAACATTTGTTATCATTTTTCTTTCTGTTACCAAAAGTACATGGAGCCACTACTGCAGTTGGCTCCCCTTGCAGGAAGCCTGCACAAAGCATCTATATATTTTTGCATCGGTGGTTTCTGTAGCAGGTTGTTTTACATGATGAGGTTCCCAGCCCCCATGCATATGTGTAACATAATGTGTTCATAATTATTCGTTATACAGGGTGGGCCATACGTTTCAGTGCCACAGAATGTATTTCGTATTGGGCAGTTTCATTGTTTAGAAAGACCCCATCCATTACTATATTTAAGTATGTGAGGCACACTCATATTGTTACTGTCTTGGTTGTTGTTTTTGTTTTTTTATGTGCAGCAGTTGTGTGTAAGGGTTTTCTTGTATTTTTTTAAATGTTAATTTTTGGGACATTACTTTTGATTGTTAACAATGGAGTGTGACTTCATTTGTAAACCCTGGGACGTGATGTGAGTTGTAAACTGCGTGAAGAGATATAATTCTGTAAATCATGTTTGCACTGTGAGATGTGACTTAAGTTATACATCTGTGAAGTGTAATGAGTTTAAACTCACAGGTGTGACTTGAGGTGTAATGAGTTTAAACTCACAGGTGTGACTTGAGTTGTAAACTCTGTGAAGTGTAATGAGTTTAAATTCACAGATATTACTTGAGTTGTAAACTCTTTGAGTTGTAATGAGTTTAAACTCACAGGTGTGACGAGTTGTAAACTGTGAGGTGTTACTTAAGCTGTAAAACTTGTGAAGTGTGATTTGAATGATGTGACTTACATCAAAATTCAAAGTATCTTCTTCTTCTTTGTAGATTGTCAGACATCATGTTAAACATGTTTAAAGAGGTTAGTGCTCAGTACCACCATTCATGCTGCTTGCTTCTTATTTGTGCCATCTTCATCAAGCCAATTACTTTGCACTGTTTCGTTTGGCCTGTGGCCCAGTTCATGTAATTTTAATTTACATTTCTATTGGGTTCGCCTTCCTTAGCCCAGTTCATGTAATTTCAATTTACATTTCTATTGGGTTCGCCTTCCTTAGCCCTTGACTATCCCCAGCCTGTCTGCAAGGCAGCAGGTTTGTGTCTTCCTTTGACCACCCTTTAACCTATCCAGCTTGGGAGACCACCAGCATAGCTCTTAGGGTCATGGGGGACAGCTACTCTACCACAACATGGTGGAGACACAAAGAGTGGCAGAACTGAAGGAATAACTGGAGCTGTTGTATACTTTTGTAAAGCCAGTAGAGTGTTAGATCAGTTGTAAATCCAAAAGAGTATTATCTCAGTAGTAAACCTAATAGTATATAACTTTACATGAGAAGCCTACATAGTGCAAGACTTCACACTGTAGAATGTGACTTCAGCTGTAATCCCTATGAGTCGTAATGTATTACAGTCCCTCTCCATACATACATTCATATGTGAAAATATGTGTGGTTTTATGTGCTTCTTTGTTTTTTTTTTAAATTATAGTGATATCTATACATAAAGAAAATCTTATGAAAACATTTTTACTTTATTTTGGCAAATTCATTTAAATGATGCATAATTATACATGGCAGATTTTTATTGTTTATGATTTTGTGAACAGTTTACCTAAAAGCTGATTTAATATTTACTTGCCTTTGTGTTTGTATGTGTGTTCATACATGTACAAGTGAGTGTGTGGGTGTGCGTTAGTTGTGAATTAAATAATATAGTTGCTATTGATTTTGTATTCATGATTTTTGTTTCAGGTTTTTTCTTACTGCTGATCCTTCATATAAGCATTATATTCTTACTTAACTGAAGTCACTGATAAAAATAACATATGAATGAAGCAGTTATCTGGGTGCATTTGCTTGCAGCATAATTTTGTCTTGAGGAGAGCAGACAGTCTCTACTACTAGAAAATAAAAATGCTGCTAATTCTCACTTCAGCAAAGCACTAAATAAGACATGCTCCACTAACTCTGAACAAGATTTATCAGAAGTAGTTCACAATAATCTTTTTTTAAAGTGCTAAGTAAGACATGCTCCACTTACTCTGAACAAGATTTATCAGAAGTAGTTCACAATAATCTTTTTTTAAAGTGCTAAGTAAGACATATGTCGATGGCAGCGTGCTAAAGGTTAAAGTGCTAAGTAAGACATATGTCGATGGCAGCGTGCTAAAGGTTAAAGTGCTAAGTAAGACATATGTCGATGGCAGCGTGCTAAAGGTTAAAGTGCTAAGTAAGACATATGTCGATGGCAGCGTGCTAAAGGTTAAAGTGCTAAGTAAGACATATGTCGATGGCAGCGTGCTAAAGGTTAAAGTGCTAAGTAAGACATATGTCGATGGCAGCGTGCTAAAGGTTAAAGTGCTAAGTAAGACATATGTCGATGGCAGCGTGCTAAAGGTTAAAGTGCTAAGTAAGACATATGTCGATGGCAGCGTGCTAAAGGTTAAAGTGCTAAGTAAGACATATGTCGATGGCAGCGTGCTAAAGGTTAAAGTGCTAAGTAAGACATATGTCGATGGCAGCGTGCTAAAGGTTAAAGTGCTAAGTAAGACATATGTCGATGGCAGCGTGCTAAAGGTTAAAGTGCTAAGTAAGACATATGTCGATGGCAGCGTGCTAAAGGTTAAAGTGCTAAGTAAGACATATGTCGATGGCAGCGTGCTAAAGGTTAAAGTGCTAAGTAAGACATATGTCGATGGCAGCGTGCTAAAGGTTAAAGTGCTAAGTAAGACATATGTCGATGGCAGCGTGCTAAAGGTTAAAGTGCTAAGTAAGACATATGTCGATGGCAGCGTGCTAAAGGTTAAAGTGCTAAGTAAGACATATTCCACTAAATATAAAGAATAGCTCACAAAAATCTAATTTTTTTTTTTAAGCCACACGCTTCCTCCTCCACTGACTGAAAAACAATTCACAAAAATCTCTTTTTTTGGCTCTTTCTTTTAATTAAATGAAGCGCCCGCCGCCCCGGCACTAAATCAGACGTAATCACTAACTCTGAAAAACCATTCACAAAAATCTATTTTTTTTTTAAAAAGCCCTCCCCACACAAACACAAAAAATATCTGAAAAAGATAGATTGTAAACTCGTGTAACCCTGAAAACAGGTTAAATAAGTTCTCTGAGATCAGGAAAGTTCAGGCAACAGATGGAACTAAACTATGCAGCAGAATCAGGAGGGGAACAAATTCATGTTCATAGTTACATACTGATGATGTTTGAGCGTTAACAAATTCCAAGATCTTCTGATTACTTGTAAACATTTTTAACTTGTAAAGGATTATCAGTGTTTTGGAATAACAGTTTTTAAAGATGACTATATTTCTGACATGCTTAGTCTGTCATATTTACTTATTATTACACATTTTTATTGCATTTACCTTCACTCACCAACCCACCCTTTGATCATTTTTTTTTTTTTTTTTTCGGAGAAGGAGTTTGCAAGAATCGTTATATTAAGATCACGTTTTAAAATGTGGCCATATCTGCTATTGCAGAGTCAGGGAAAAGTGGAGTATCTTGTAAATGTGGACACATGGGCCTTTCACAGTTGAAACCATTTGAAATGAAGAATAGTAGGCCGTCTTCTTCGACATCATCCAAATAAGTCGCCATCATCGTTAGGGGTTAGAATTAGGGTTAGGTTTAGGATTCCTAACCCTTACCCCTTTTTACTCTGTTTCTAAATTCTTTTTTTAGGGCTGTATCGAACAGACAGCCCACTGTGCTTCATTTCAACTGTTGAAACCTCATTCTTGGGTTGTTATGTCTTCCTGTGTAGGAAGCTTTGTTATAAGACAAGTTTATTAATTTTGTTGCTTTAGTCTTCATGTAAATAAAAGTTTGTGTTTTATTCTCAGGCATAGTGTACCCTCATTGTATCATATGTGCCTCATTGAACTTTATACTTGAAGTATTTTCAGTGAGGGAGCAAATTTGGTCAGCATTTTTTTTTTTTCGAGTGTATGATAACAGATAAGCAAATGTACATGATCTTCCATACTCCATTGCATTGAGTTACCTCCACTTATTTATAGCTTCTATAAAGTCTCTTGATTTATTGTCAGATTTATTGTTTCTACTATTGTCATTTTTATTAAATAAAGTGTTCAGGTAGATGCATTACTGATCTGAATTCAGTCTGTTTCTGTACCTACCATTTCAGATTTTATGGAACTGGTTGATGAGTTTATAAGTTGCAAGTATTACTGTAATCTGAATCTTCCACAGATCCTCATGTGTTCAAATACTGTAGTCATTTTTTTGTGTGTGTGCCTATGTATCTGTCTTTAGTTGCTGTGTGACATTGTTTATTGCAAAACGTTTGTCATGTCAGATAAATGGGTTCTCTAAGTCTTTGTTCTCTGCAGCCCCCAGGGTAAGGTAAGGTAGTCTCATAGCAGATACTGCTGTAGGGCAGTGAAGTGTTAGAGACTTCACTATACTAGGTCCAGCATCGAGAGGTGGGGTGACCAGTTCCCTTCCTCACTGCCTTTTCCTTCCCCAACTCAAAGAGCAGAGTCAGGTACCCATTTACAGTCCCCACGGTAGATGAGAAAAATCTTTAAAATAAATGAAAAATACAAAATAGTGTATGTGTGAATACATGAAAAATACTAGTATATCAGTACAGGGATGTTTGGCAAGATCATATTCAGATGTGCTGAATCTTCTTCTTCTTCGTTCGTCCTGAAAAGGACGGTGGTTGCGTTGTGTCTGTTTACGCCTAAGCTGTGATATCTGCACCTTTCGGTCGACACATCCGACTTCTGCACGGCATTTTTTAGGACCGGGTTTGCCTTCCCATTTCGATCCACACTCGCTCAGCCAGCCTGCACAGCTGCAGACTGTTTCCAGGACCACCACGTGGAGGTGGAGTGCGGTCTTGACCAGCTGTGGTTCGCTGGTCCTGACGCAGGCAGTCAAGCTATGAGTCGCTGACTGCGGTCTCTATTGCTGCGTCTTGAGGTCCCAGATGTGCTGAATATAAAGAAGAATTTGGGGGAAAATGTCGGATGTTTTGAAGAAGTCGTTGCTGGGATTGCCTACAAGTCCTGGTTGTCTACAAAGCCAAGCTTCATATGAATATAAAGATTTCTGTATAAGAATAATAAAAATAAGGATGTGTGCTATCACCATATCCAACTAAGATGATTTGGCCATGTCTGCAGAATGGGAGAAGATCGGCTACCACGACAAGCATGGGAAACAAAGAGCCAGGGATCCAGACCTCCAGGACGACCCAGAGTCCGCTGGGAGGACAACATTAGACAATCTTTGAAGGACCAAGGACTAGAATGGAACCAGGCCAGGAGGAAGACAGCCGATAGAATAGTATGGCGCTCTCTCTTACAAACCTCTACACCTCACGGTAGAAGGGGAACGACTAAGTAAGCTATCGCCATAACATTTATATGGACTGAGTAACATCAGAAGCAAACCTAGAAGAAAACCCCAAAGTTGAAGTTAACCCAGAAAATGAAGAATATGACCCACTGAATGAGTTACTTTTTGTAGATGGTAAGGATAAAGTTAAATGTATAGCAACAAACCTGCAGTCGGCAAGTGAAATGTTTAGAGACTTCACCATTCTAGGTCTAGCTTTATGATCTGGGATGACCAGTTCCCTTCCTTGATGCCTTTGCCTTCCCTAATGCAAGAACAGAGTCAGGTACCCATTTACAGTTGGGTAAGACTTGCAAACAATTAAAGTCTAATGCATGAAAATGAAATGAAATTGTAAAACCATTCATATGCACTTAATTCAGCCTGCGGAAGATACAACATGAAGATCAGCACATCAGAGACTATGAAGATCAGCAGATCATCAGGCCCACTTAACATACATGTCAACAACATCAAGCTTAAACATACCAAGGATGTATTTTTACAGAAAAGGGAAAACTTGTGGGAGAAATTGAAACAAGATGTCAAAAAGTCAGCACAGTGACATATCGTCACTACTCAAATATCAGCAGGGACCACAGCTGATAAATAGTATATTCTTACCAACTCTTTGCTGTCAGTGTCAAACATGATCCCTAACCAAATCACAGGAGAGGAAAATCACATTCTGTGAGATAAGATGCTTAAGAAACACCATCCAGTGTATAGAGACAGACAAATTTAGTGGTTTGGCCATCTCATTTTGTGAATGGAGCCTGATAAATTACTACAATGCATCTTTAATGGTATGAACAAAGCACAGTATACAAAATAACTAAAATCATCAGTGGAAAACGAGGTGCAAACAATATTACATTAGTAAGAGATAAGCAAGGAAATCTCATCACAACAGTAGAGGGACAGGAAACAAGATGGGCAGAGCATTTCTGAGAAACTCTGAATAAGGAATCACCAGAGACACAATTGAATGTTCCTGAGGCTGAAAATGATCTAGATGTTAATACAGACATCCCACGAAAAGAGGAAATCATCACAGCAATCAAAGGGTTAAAGAATGGAAAAGCTCCTGGTCATGATAACTTAAATGCAGAGCTATTTAAGACAGACCCAGAGCTAGCAGCAGAACTATTAGAACCACTATTTGCACAAGTCTGGAAAACAGGGACAACACCAACAGAGTGGAGAAAAGGAATAATTGTCAAATTGCCCAAGAAGGGAGATCTTGCAGACTGCAATAATTGGAGAGGAATAACTCTTCTCTCAGTTCCCAGCAAAATACTAGGCAAGATAATTATACAGAGAATCTCAAAAGCAGTAGACCACAAACTGAGGAAAGAACAAGCAGGATTTAGAAAGAACAGAAGATGTGTAGATCATATATTTACCCTCAGGAACATTATAGAGCAGTGCTCAGAATGGCAAAGACAGTTGTACATTAATTTCGTTGATTTTGAAAAGGCTTTTGACAGTATACATAGGGACAGTTTATGGAAAATACTGAGGGCTTATGGAATTCCAAGCTGCATAGTGTCAATCATAAAAAGCCGTTATGCCAACTTTACGTGCAGCATTGGGCAGAGCAACCTAACCTTTGAAGTGAAGACAGGAGTATGACAGGGATGCCCCTTATCAACCACTCTATTTTTAACAGTCATAGACTGGGTGATGCGCCAGACAACAGAGGGCAATCCAAGAGGAATAAGATGGACTACATTTTCTACATTGGAATATCTGGAATATGCAGATGACATTGCACTGCTAGCACATTCACATCAACACATCCAGGAAAAAACGGATAGACTTAATAAGTATAGCCAGCAGGTGGGCTTGAATATCAACCTAAAGAAGACAGAGGTCATGACGCTCAATGTGAGCAACCCTGAGCCCATATCAGTAAGGAATCAGCAACTGGAACAGACAGATGCCTTCACATACCTTGGATGCATAGTAACACCAGACGGCGGAGCAAGCAAAGACATCAACAACAGAATGAACAAAGCAAGAACAGCCTTTTTTAGTCTAAACAACATCTGGAAGTCCTCAGTACAGCACAAGCACAAAATTAGGATTATATCAGAGCTGTGTGCTCTCTGTGCTTCTCTATGGCGCGGAGAGCTGGAGAGTTACAGAGAAGGAAATGTCGAAATTGTCCTCTTTTCACACAACATGCCTAAGAAAAATTCTCCGAATCTTTTGGCCGAATATCATCACCAACCAAGATCTGCTTACTCGGAGCAAGCAAGAGGACATGCACACCATCATAGCTGGCAGACGCTGGAGCTGGGTTGGCCATGTCCTCAGAAGAGACCCCGATGCCATCACAAGAACAGCTATGCTATGGACCCCTGAAGGAAAACGAAAGAGAGGCCGACCAAAAACAACTTGGCGGAGGACTGCGGAGGCTGAGATGCAAAGAATGAACCAGAGTTGGGGCACTGTACGAAGGATGGCCGCCGACCAAGCAAAGTGGAATCAATTTGTTGTTGCCCTACAAGATGCCACCATGCGTAATGGCCACTGACTGCTTTGATGGTCGGCGGCTAAGGATCAAAGAAGAAGAATCTTTAATGGTACGTAAAGAAGATTTGGTTGCAGGGTATGGGGAAGACCAAGAGAAAGATGGATAGACATCATCACAGATATCCTACAACAGCACTGACTCACACTAGTTAATGTGACTTGGCTTAAGTATGCAAAACTCAGCTCCCTGCTATGCTTCATGACACCAGTGGCCTGGGAAGAAAAAAAAAAGTAAGAATGATATAAATTATTTTCTGATATCAAGTTATTTCTTGTAAGCTCAGCACCATAAATTTCACCCCCCCAAAAAAAAAAGGTTAAATTTCAACAATAATACAAGTCTGTATCGTTTCACCCAAAAACCGAAATATTCTGAAAATCGAATGTTACTTTTGGCCTACCTTTGGGTGCTTTTTTAACAAATTTTGGTTGACTTTAGGTTTTTTATTTTTTAACATGTTTTGCGCGACACCTGGAAACCAAAAACAAATCTGATTTCTAAAACAAAACTGTCCCCGATGAGTTCGGATAAAAGGATAACGGACGTATAATATATACTTATTCATTCATTACTCTATAATATGTACTTATTCATTCATTACTCTTCTGCTCTCTGCAAAGCATAGACCTTCATCAAACTCACGCCAAGCCTTTATGTTCTGTGCCGTCTAGTCAAGATCTGTCCATGTCTTCTTTGTTCCTTTCTTGTTTGTATCCAATGACTTTCTCAGCATGTTTGTTGGTTTCCTTCTACTCCACTTATCCTGGGGGTTCCAGAACAAAGACTGTCATGTATATCATGAGTTTGAATATATTAAATAAATAATAAAGCTGGACTTACGTAGTTGAACCGTGTAGTTTTCACGTTATGTGTTGGAATTGTAAGTGTTGTCTAAATGAGTTGTTATTTTGTGTAACTTTTAGTCTATGCTGTTACTGGGCAGAAAGAACATTTGTAGTTTATTTCATTCATGAATGATTGAGATCCCACAAAATCAGTTACTTATGAAGTATCATCATCGCCCCGTGTAGTCTCTGGTGAGACAAAGCATTACTACTACTCCTTTGAGCATGTCATACAAGGTGACAAAAATGAGGTTATGCATGGTACTGGCAACCTCATCATGTCAAACAGATTGCTACAGAAGCTGCTGCTGCACAAGCAAGTGAATGCTTGATGCAGGTTTGCTGCAAGGTGACTGGCTGCAGTTGTGGCTCCTTGCTCCATAAGGAGTGCAAATGAGAATGATGATGATCAAAATCATCTCTTTTTTTTCACTCGTTATGAAACATGCGTCCCTAACGGCAGCTGGTCCCCTTGCAGGCAGCTGGCTCCACAGTGCAGTCTCCTATTTATTATCAAGACTTAGAAATCTTTGCATCCATTAAAAAAAAAAAATTAAAATCGACAGTTACTTGTACCGTTATACTTCATGCTGCTTGGAAGTGTTAGATTCAAGGAAAGTTTAATGTAACTTGGTCTGTGTTCTTCTTCTTCTTCTTCCGTCCTTAGCCACCGACCGTCAAAGCAGTCAGTGGCCATTACGCCTAGTGGCGTCTTAGGGCAACAGTCTGTGTACTGTTTTAAAATAATTTTACTGTTATTACATTGATTCATCTTCGTGTGCAAATTTGTGTTTTTTTTAACATAACATGATTATTTTCTACAAAATTCTGGTTTGTTCAGAAAACACTCCAGGTGTTTCTGATAAGACAAAGAAAGATTAAGATTATTGCTCCTTGATGGATGTCCTACAAGGCAACTAATGTCAGGTTGGCAACCTTATCATGTTAAACTGATTGCTATTGGACCACCACTGTAAAAGTATTTGGATGCTTGTCGAAGGCTTCCTGCTAAGGAACCAGCTTCAATGGTGGTTCCATAAAGCATAAGGAGCAAAGAAGAATATACTGGTTATGATGTTCAGAAAACACAACTACAGTAAAAGTGCAAAAATCTGGATGCCAGAAATCTGGAGCACCCAAGAATCCAGACTTTTTGAAAACTCAAATTGTTTAAAATTTCCGGGCTTTCATAAGTGTTCTATGCACAAGCATTGCAGCAGACGCAACTGAACTCACGGAAATGAATGAATAAATATACTCATTTTGATAAATGAAGCATTCTGTATTTGTTAATGAATAAACCAACAAAATTTCCTTGTTTATGTCTTCGTTATTCTTCCTTAAATTTGAATTTTAAAAGTACGAGGGGCGTTCAGAAAGTAATGCACCACATCGTTTTTCTCAGCTAATAATGAAGATAGAAGCATGAAACTTCGCACACTTCAACTATGGCATGTGCAGATTGTGTGCACCAAATTGCACCGCAACCGGCCAAATAATACGGCTGCCCTAAACCGTTGAAATGGAGTGTGTTAGCAACTTGCATTATAAACAGCGAATTCTGATAGAATTTCTCGTTGCAGAGAAAGAAACTGTTGTCAATATTCACAAGCGTCTATGTGATGTGTATGAAAGTTTTGCAGTCGACAGGAGTACAGTCAGTCGCTGGGTTCAAAGAATCAAAGAATCAGGAAGTGGAGATACGGAGCTGCTTGATCGGCCGCGCTGTGGACGTCCTGCCACAGCCACCAACGCAGAAATGTTGAAATGCGCTGAGGGCATTATTCTTACTGATAGGCGAATCACTACTCAACAATTGGCCTTACAGCTGTCAGTCAGCATTGGTAGTGCAAATGCAGTTATAAAAACTCGGATTTTCTAAGGTTTGCGCAAGATGGATTCCTCGAAGTCTCACAAATGACCACCGATTGCAAAGGAAAGCAATTTCTTCTGAATTGTTGGAGCGTTTCAATGCTGATGGAGAGAACTTTTTGGCTAAGATCGTTACAGGTGACGAAACCTCGGCACGTCATTTGGAACCTGAGACAAAAAGACAGTCAATGGAGTGGCATCATCCGTAATCACCAAGAAGAAAGAAATTCAAGACAATTCCTTCAACTGGAAAGGTCATGATCACTGCCTTCTGGGACATTGAAGGTGTGATTCTTGTGGACGTTATGCCAAGAGGAGAGACAATCAATTCGCAAGCTTACATTAAGACATTGAAAAAACTCAATCAACGTTTTCGCAGAGTTTGGCCGCACAAGAATCCAGCAGACCTGCTTCTCCTTCACGACAATGCGCGCCCTCACACAAGTCTGGCAACATGGGAAGCAATCACCAAATTGGGTTGGACTGTACTACCCCATCCACCCTATAGTCCCGATTTGGCACCCTCTGATTTTCATCTATTTGGTCCACTTAAAGATGCACTTTGTGGGACAAGGTTTGAAGATGATGAAGGAGTGATTCATGCAGCGAAGAAATGGCTACATGATCAAGACAAAATCTGGTACGGACTAGGAATACATGCACTTGTTTCGCGCTGGCATAAAGCCGTACAAGTTGATGGGGATTATGTTGAATAATACCAATGTTTACATGACATATCCATGTAAATTGTGTATAAATTTCATGCTTTTTTAATAAACAGCTCCTGAGAAAAACGATGTGGTGCATTACTTTCTGAACGCCCCTCATACTGCCAGAGAATCTGAAAATCCAGACCGAGCAGTCCGAATTTTCTTACTTTTACTGTAGTTAATAATGAAGAGTGAGCTTAAAACAAAACAACTGAAAGGTAAGATCAAAAGAAGCTGTGCCAAGAATTAGCATTTATTACTTCAAATATAGATGTAGAAACGTTTGTAGTATATCATGACTTTGTAACATGACATCTTGTTTACAATAGTCAGTGCAGTTTGAAAGTAACCATTTATAGTGTGCCATACGTAGTTCCCAGGGGTCTCTCACGAAGTAATAGGACTTCTGCACCCTCAGACATGTTGTACAGGGATACTAATATGAGATTGTGCATATGGGGATGGCAAGATCATCACGTAAAACAATTTGTCACAGAAACCACCGCTGCTAGAGCACGCGACTGCCTGGTGCAGACTTCCTGCAAGAGGACCAGCTGTAGTGGTGGTTCCATGCTCCGTAAGAAGCTCAAAGGAAAACGACGATGATGATTTATAGTGTGGCATCAGTCCTATAAACTCCTGTAGTCTTCATTCCTAGAAAACTTGACCAGAATACATGGTATATGTGTAGAATGTTGTGTTATCAAAAGATTATGGTTATGCTATCAAAATGGGGAGCAGCGGTAGCATAGTGGTTAGTGCACTGGCTTTCTAGCTCAATGGTTCGATCCCCAGATGAGGTGGGATTTTTTTAGGCCGCAAATGGCTCCTGGGTCGACCCAGCCCCAACTGGGTACCAGAGCCACTCTGGGAAGGTTAAGGCGGCCGGCCTGATGTTGACCACGTCACCCCTAGTGTGCCGATGGTCAAGAAAATATGGGCCTAACACCATATTCCCAATATGCCTCAATGGGCGTGTAACGGGATCCTTTTACCTTTTTATCAAATGATTATGGTTATGTTACCGAAGAACTTCTTTTGTAGTAGTATGTACATGGGCAGTCGGTATATGTGAGTTAACTTCTTCACTAATTGCAGTGAACAGAGGAAAGCCACCATCCTTACTTGTTGAAACCAAGCACACAATGTCACATTTCTGTTTACTGTCACATTAAGTTGATGAGGAAGTGTGTAATATCACAGTACTTTTACTTCTGAGTGTTTACTGTCACATTAAGTTGATGAGGAAGTGTGTAATATCACAGTACTTTTACTTCTGAGTGTTTACTGTCATGTTACCTTCATGAAGAAGTGTGTGATATCATATTACTTTTACTTCTGAGTGTTTACTGTCACATTAAGTTGATGAGGAAGTGTGTAATATCACAGTACTTTTACTTCTGAGTGTTTACTGTCACATTAAGTTCATGAGGAAGTGTGTGATATCATATTACTATCAGATTTTGCCTTCATGAGGGAGTGTGTTATAACATTACTTTCCCTTGCAGTTGTTTATATTATCTTGATGAGGAAGGGCGTGGAATCACTTACTTTCACAAGTGAGGTCTGATATCACATTATCTTCTCTGCTAAAGATATCACATTATTTTTGCTATTTCTGAAGTGCATGTACGATTTCCTATCACAATCAAGTATGTAGAATTGCATTACAAACGCAAACGCTATTATCTACTCGTTTGTGGTTGTCTTCATTATCTTAACTCTTCATTTACGACATAATCTTTATTCAGATCACTTGAAAAAGGGAAAGCACGGGAGAGGTGGTTCTGTAAATAGAATTGTTCACTGTATATGATAATTCCAGACATTGTATTCATATTACTTTGTTAGTGTTTGAATAATGTGGTAAAACATTGCTAGATCTGTACATAAATAAAATAAGATCAGTTTTGGTCTGACTTTTTTCTTTTTTGTTGCCAGGTGAGTAAAACCTGCCCTGCCTTATACTGACTCAGTAAAAGTTTGTTGTCTGCTGTCACTTGTATAAAAGAACTTAGTCTTATAAGACAAATGAGTTTGTGTTTGGTTATTTCTTGATGTGTTTGAGAGTGTAAGTGCCTGTGGGGGAAAATAGTGTAGGGCATAAAGTACCGTATATACTCAAGTATAAGTCGAGAAGTTTTTTACCTTAAAAAATGAGACCTCAACTTAATCGTGGAGTCAAAAATAAAGATTCATGAAACCAGTCAGTGTTGCCCCCCGCCCTTCCCGCCACATATTGGTATTCTTCAGATATAAACTTGCTGCATCATTTAATGTTTTTAACAAAATATCTTAAGTAATACAGTAAAAAATGGGTTGAAATGAAGAGCATTGGGATGTGTTCTTCGATGTCACCCTTGTTAGGATTAAGGTTTTGGGTTAGGTTTAGGATTCTTAAATTAGTTTTAACTCGCCTGCACAATTGTTGCCTCGTTGCTCGAGAATCAATACGAATTCGTGCCCTTCAATTGAAAAGGAGTGAAAAATATCTCAGCACGCCAGAAATATCGAAATTTCTTGAATCTGCAGGCTAGTGTGCTGTTTTATTTTTCGCTGTCTCTACACCAACACACAGAAATTACCAGCAGCTTTGGAGGAAAAATAGTCTAGCTTTTAATAAATTCATCATTGAAGCATAATTTTTTTTTTTTTTCTACGTAGATTTATAATCAGGTCATTCATTTTGGACGCCCTTTAGATCCAAAAGTCTAGGGGTCAACTTATGGTCAGATCGACTTATGGTCAGATCGACTTATACTCAAGTATATATTATAGATTTGTGACAAAGAACTCCAAATTTATTAACTCGTTAAGGACATGTACGACAGGGATGCCCCTTATCAACCACTCTATTTTTAACAGTCATAGACTGGGTGATGCGACAGATAACAGAGGGCAGTCCAAGAGGAATAAGATGGACTACATTTTCTACATTAGAAGATCTGGAATATGCAGATGACATTGCACTACTAGCACATTCACATCAACACATCCAGGAAAAAACGGACAGACTTAATAAGTTTAACCAGCAGGTGGGCTTGAACATCAATTTAAGGAAGTCAGAGGTCATGACGCTCAATATGAGCAACCCTGAGCCCATATCAGTAAGGAATCAGCAACTGGTACAGACAGACACCTTCACATACCTAGGATGCATAGTAACACCAGACGGCGGGGCAGGCAAAGACATCAACATCAGAATGAATAAGGCAAGAACAGCCTTTTTTAGCCTAAGCAACATCTGGAAGTCCTCTCAGTACAGCACAAGCACAAAATTAAGATTATATCAGAGCTGTGTGCTTCTCTATGGTGCAGAATGCTGGAGAGTTACAGAGAAGGAAATGTCGAAATTGTCCTCTTTTTACACAACATGCCTAAGAAAAATTCACCGAATCTTTTGGCCGAATACCATCACCAACCAAGATCTGCTTACTCGGAGCAAGCAAGAGGACATGCACACCATCATAGCTGGCAGACATTGGAGCTGGGTTGGCCATGTCTTCAGAAGAGACCCCGATGCCATCACAAGAACAGCTATGCTTTGGACCCCTGAAGGAAAACGAAAGAGAGGCCGACCAAAAACAACCTGGCGGAGGACTGTGGAGGCTGAGATGCAAAGAATGAACCAGAGTTGGGACACTGTACGAAGGATGGCCACCGACCGAGCAAAGTGGAGTCAATTTGTTGTTGCCCTACAAGACGCTACTAGGCGTGATGGCCACTGACTGCTTTGACGGTCGGCGGCTAAGGATCAAAGAAGAAGGACATGTTGATCACACTACAAGGCATTTCTTGTTCTGGAATCTCCAGGGTAAGAGAGGCTGGGGTAGACTAAAAAACACATGGCGAAGAGAACTGGAGATAGAAATGAAAATTATGTGGAAGGCATGGGAAGAACTTGAGCTGATGGCAGACGACAGGAGGACTGGACATGTGTTTGTTGAAGGTCAGAGCTGCTTGAGAAGTTAAAGGGTGTTGGTGGAAGCATGCGGGTTTTCTTATGTTTGATGCAGAAATAAAACCATTAATTCTCACAGAAAGTGGTATTCTTCTCATTTTGATGCAAGGAATTTTGGGTCGCTTTGCATTTCTTTCCAAGTTTTTTTTTTTTAAAGCACAGTAATGTATTGATAGTTGTAAAGGCAAGTGAATGGGATATTAATAAAATTAAGACAAAACAAAACAGAAACTTAGTTTAACTATACGGGCGCCATAAAAATCGTCTCCGAATATGGATTTCTCGTCATTTCAGTGTTAATATCAATGTGAAGGTTGAGTATTGTGAGACTAGAATATGTCATTTTTGAAACATCATAATGACTTTGCATATAAATATTGCTATCTTTGCTTTGGTCTTCTTTGAAAAATTATTTTAAAACGATTTTTTTAAAAAAAATGAGATTTGCATCTTTAGTGCTAAAAATATAGTAGGCCTACGGTGTGGGGAAACAAAAATAGGCCTTGCTGATTTATCGACCGCAAAATCTTACTGTAACCGGCGATCATTAATTATCCTTATTATCTATCCCTTATCCATATCCAGCGTCCCTAATGGGCGCTCTGTCATTGCCCCTGTATGACCAGGACGGTAGATCCACACCAGTTTCTGAAGATTCCAGGCTTTTGGGGATGTTTACCATTCGTGATTAAGCTTCTGTTTTGGACCTTCCGAAACATATACTGAGAATCTGACACAATAACTTCCCTGTTTGATAAGAGTTTCAACCACATCAGGGCTGCAGTAGCTGGCCTCTATCCCCATTCTCATGCTGGAGGCTGTTGTCATATAAGCTCCGCTCAATAAGGAAACACCAGTGGCGTAACTACTGGGCACGTCCAGGAAGCCTCATCACCTAGTGGGCTCTGAAAAATAGTGAACGAAAGTCACCCTTGCCTTTATATATCTCTTTTTATTTAATGTGTTCCTGTGTGAAACGTCATAGCATGCCCAGTTTCTGGAAACAGAAATGAGATTGGAAGGAAAAAGAATACGTGGGAAAATCTCGAGCAGACGACACAGAACAGGAGGACCTGACACAAATGTGTTGAAGGCCTATGCTCCATGAGGAACAGAAAGGCAGAGATGATGATGTTGAAGAAGTCAAGTTATATTTTTGCTGAATATACGCGTAGATTATAGTTGTTGAACACTGAGAGGAGGAACCTGTCCTACCAAGCGCGTCAACCGGGTGGTGTGAGTCATGGACAATTAACAAACAAATAGGGAAATAAAGAAGTAGAAGACTAAACAACAGAAGTGATAGGCTTACCAGGAATCGAACACAGGACCTTCCGAACGATACGGGAGCGGACCGTTACTGTCCACGAAGCTCTATTTTTGTTGGGTCTAGTTGGCAGAGAGGGTAGGCGGAGGTGTCGTTTGGAAGGTCCTGGGTTCGATTCCTGGTAAGCCTGTCTTTTCTGTTGTACCGTCTGCTACTTCTTTATTTCTCACGAGTGCCTGAAACATACCTTTGTGTATTATTTATTTATTTACTGTTTACGGGCCTCGGAGTTTCCCTTCCTTATTTGTAAATGTGTGTTCTTGTAAGTACCGTACCTGACTCTGCTCTTGAGTTTGGGAAATCAAAGGCAACAAGGACCCTCACCTCGAAAATCTGAGACCCTACTAGTAATGGTGAAGTATTCGCACCTCTACATCAACCGGTGTTCGCTGATCACCGAGGAGGTACGGGCAACATTGGCGTCTACCGGCAGTCCTTTTCAGGCCTTTATTGTGTTAGCAGATATCTTCTTCTTCGTTCGTCCTTAAAAGGACGTTGGTTGCGTTGTGTCCGTTTACAGCGAAGCTGTGATTGATATTTGCGCCTTTCGGCCGACACATCCGACTTCAGTACGGCATTTTTGGGACCGGGTTAGCCTTCCCTCTTCGATCCCTACCCATTCAGCCAGACTGCAGTGATGCAGCCTGTTTCCAGGACCACCACTTGGAGGTGGAGTAGGGTCTTGGTCAGCTCTGGTTCGCTGACCCTGATTAAAGCAGTCTAGCTATGGGTCGCTAACTGCATTCCTCACTGTTGACGCCTCTTATATACTATTAGTCCTTTTCAGGACTTTTGGTTTGGATTTTGAACCATGCACAGGAAAACGTGTCTGTCATGTACAAGGGATACCCGGTTAAACCCTTTGTGGCTTATAATTAGGGTGTATCCATAGTGTTCATCATTCTATATAGCATATTACATTGGCTGGCATGTCAAACTACCCCCTGGTCTCCTGGGTAGTGAGATCAGATACCTAGCCTTCTCTGATAAGGGCGAAAAAATAGGAGGTCCCGTGTGCAAGTTGCGCACGTTAAAAATCCGTCGACAGTTGGAAATCGTAAAGAGTAGGCATATCAGGCCGCTGCCCTGGCAAAAATTAGAAACCTACCCACCACAAAAATGTTTATAGAATGTGTGATTCCTATAATACACACATTGGGATTCTCGCCGGTGGTACGGAGTTCGTGCATTGTGCTGAGATCCTCCTTGTGTGATCTAAGGGAGGAGATCGGAGCAGTCCGTATGCAATGAAGATAGTCCTTCAAACCAAACATTGGTTGTTTTTTCTTGTGTGTTGGTTCTTCCAGGCTGTCATTTATCTGCCGTTTGTTGTAGCATTGTGTCATGTCTACGGTGTTTATAGTGTATCCCCTTCCATGTTTCTAGATTGATTTCTCTTTACCCTGTTGCGTTTTAGGGGGGTTAGTAGGTTATTTTTATTACATGTGACACTCATTTAAATGTATCTACGGTACATTTGTACTTGTTGCTGTTAAGTTTTTTTTTTTTTTTTTTAATTGACGTAGTAGCTATCAACGCTGCACAAGCTAATAGTCATTTTCATGGCTTTTTCTTGCTAGCTGATACAAGCTAGCTGTTATTTTCAGGGCTTAGTTCTTGTCAAAGTTATAGTTCCGTTAACACAGTTAATTTATTTTTGAATGGCAAATAATGCTGTGATATAACCGACGGACTTAAGTCTAGGTGGAAAGTCACGTGCCTCGCCACAAAAAGAAAAATCAAGGGGGAAAAAAGTGCAGTATATGTGAAGTTTATAACGTTTCACTCCCCTTCGGTAACTGCTATGAGACGACCTTTAACCTTTTTACCTTACTTAGTGTTTTCTACCGTATCGTGGCGCTAATAATAAACTGGGTGCTGACTGTTGAGATAATATCTAAATAGCAATGACAAGATAAGCTGTTTGTTGATAATCTGAAGTTGTTGATGTTTGTGTAATAAATATTGGAGTTGTGTGTGTAACGGGTGGGGTTTGACAATAAACACTATTATTTTTTGGAGTACCGTATGTCATGGATTGGTTCTGTCGGTAGGTTCTACTTTTCTGTTCTTCTGTCATTGTTTTAAATATATTCTTTGCTTATAAAAATTTCAAGATTAAAGGTGCCGTCCACATATGATAGCAGGCGATTTGGGGGGGGTGGGGGGGTGTAACTAATTGTGACAAGGTTGTGGGGATTGACGTCACCAAAAATACGAGTGTTGTTGGAAAAAAAAAAAAAACTATATTTTTATAATTGCAATCCTCATAACGACTATCTCGTGGACAACTGACTTTAATATTATAAGCGCATCTGAAATATCGGATAATCGTTATATTCTTTAACTGGTTTAAATTGTTTCTAATTATGTTTTTTTTTTCCACACGACGAAAAAAGATTTGTAACAGTCATTAATTAAACACTGTTTTACTTAAAATAAAGAGGGGGGGGGGGCCGCAAGAGATGTGTGACATCGCATAAAAGGGAGTCTGGGTTTTTGTGACGAAATCGAAAAATGGCAAAAGCGGAGTCTGGGGTTTTTGCAGACGAAATGTGACGTGCCGGCGCCAGGCTATTTTGCGCCCTACGGAGGCTAACTTGGCACCCTCCCTCCCCCCCCAAAATTAAATAAAAATTTGCCAACTTCAATTATTAAAAACGGTTGTGCCGCGAGAGGCTATTTTGCGCCAAGCTGTCCATACGTAGTGCCGGCGCCAGGCTATTTTGCGCCCTACGCAAGGCTAACTACTTGCACACCCTCCCTCCCCCCAAAAATTAAATAAAATTTGCCAACTTCAATTATTAAAAACGGTGTCGCGAGAGGTTTGAGATGTTATAAAGAATAAGATATCCTGGACATAAAGGTGTATCAGATGATACCAGGATAGTGTCAGATAAGAGTCTGGTCTTATCAGTAACACCCCCTTCTCTGAAGAGAGTAAGGGTGTATAGACACAAAGGTAGGGTCAAGCTATGTAAGTTCCCAGAGAAGATGGTGATGTAGTACTCTGAGTCCCTAACCGCTACCTCTCCTGATCCGCCTCTGTGATTATGGTACAGTATTTAATATTTGTTCTGACTCTGCTAGGGGTAATTTATATAACGATATTCACCAACAAGAACTATAATTCAACTTAAAGAATCTAAGAAAGTCTTCTAGTGAATATTTACAATTTAATCAAACAGTTTCTCTTTTCTGTTTGGAAAAGTGTTAAACTCAAATATTTTACAACATTAAATAAATAATATTAGTTAACAAATGTTTTTCTCTTGGGTCAACATGTCTATCATCTTGTAGACAACTTTCACTTGCTTGATCATTCACTGGTAGGATTGTTTATTATTATTACTATAAGTTTATAGAAACACTCTACTAGTTTAGTCATCACAAACTGAAGCGTATATGTCTTTATTGAATCTGGATAAGCTGTACAGTTGCATTAAGCAACTTATCTTCGTCACTGCAGATGGCTCCCTTATATGCTGGATATGAAATTCAGATGAACTCGTTCCAGTAGTTACGAACGTGATGACGAGCCTGATATCACCAACTGGCACTGCATACGTTGCAACTTTTGTAAGAGCAGCCTCTTCTGATTTGAGACTTGTGTTAAAGGATTAAACCTACAATGAATTCAAACGCAATCCCTGTATTTTTATATCCATACCCCTCTTATGACACAGATGGGGACGATAGACAGTTTCAGATAAGCGTGCTAGCAGATGCACCAGGTATAGTGTAGTTATAAACAATCATTTCAATTCAAAGTGATCACAGTTTACTTCTACCTTCTGAATTATAAGTATTTTCCCATGATTCGCCTCCATACAATAATTTGGTTGTGAGTAAAACTATTAAATAATATGTCAAACGATACTGTAAATCAATCCCTTTCATCCTTTTTTATGTTCCTGATAGATGTCTCATTCTATTCACGAAATACTTCTTTAAATACCTTTCCCAACTTACAGACACAATTAGCCATCTTTCTCAATATTTTAAATATCTCCGAAGGCGGGCTTTGCCTCTAGAAGTACACATGAGCCTGTAAGTTTCATCAGTAGTCACAGTCCAATCCTAACACATCTTATACACATCGTATCGCACAGTTAGATTAATCAATATAATTACACACAAATATATACATTTATATATATAAATAGATTCGTTCCTACCCTCAGGTACACACACAGACTAGCCCTCAATGGTTGAATAAGGTCTGCTAACAACTGCAGAAGGCAAACGCTGCTCTGCTTTCCCCGCTCTCTGTGTTTTTTTCACATCGTGACTGACCGGAGTTTGTTAGGCAAGTCTATTTATAGTCTGACCTCGGATGTACGAGATGGAATCCCCCTAAGAATGCAATAACTATCCTAAAATGTGGGTACCGTTTGTCCTTTTGTACAATGTAGGAAAACTACTTTTTTAATTATCTCCGTTATTCCTGATGCGATTTTAGTCAATTAACGTTTATCTTATACTTCGAATTATGCTTTACATATCTATATAATAATTATTTTGGTTACTACTCGCATTTTCTGTTATGCATAGTTTAAACAGCTAAACTTAGGCTAACCTGAAGCTTCGAATGCATTTAACCTAAGATTTCTCCCGTCCTATAATAGTATTAGTAAAAGTATTACTACTTACGGGTAGAGTAACATCCCTAATATCGTTTTGATAACCTCTGCCAAGTGGTACTTTTTCTATACTTCTGTAGCAAAATTCCGAAGTTAATCATGTTACACAAAATAGGGTCTGGCCATCTTTATTCTCCCAGCAGTTGTAAACACGGGACCACAAAAGCGTTTTCATTGGTCGGTGTATCATATCTTGTTAACTATGTATGGCGCGCCGTAGGACCAGAGTTATTAGAATTCGTGATATGAAACAGACGTCATTTCACGACAAACGGATGTTTTGAAGAAAAACTGAAAAGCATAAAACTTGAAACTACAAAATTTATTTTAAATTGCAAGAATAAGTAAAACAATAATCTTTGATTATCTTTCTCAGATAGAAAAGAAACTGCTTTAGCACACGAATCATTTTGAATAATCTTGGGAATTGTGATGTTAAAATTTCAGTCTGTTCAAAGTTTCAATTTCAGGCACATCAAAATCTTACTTCGCGTGCCTTTTCCTGCAAATTTTGTCACTAATTCCTTCATGTCAACTTTAATTGATACAGGGATAGTTACCAAGGCAACTAGTCTCTTTTACAATATTGTTGAGCGTATGTACGTTTTTAGAAGTTTGAACTTGGAGAAACTGCGTTCACCACTTGCCACTGACACCGGAAGTGTGGGAAGGATCCTTAGAGCAACAGAAACACTAGGCATGTTACCCAGAAGTTTGTTTGTTTGTAGTAAGAAGAGAAGTACTCTATTGTGGTGGCATAGACTTTGGAAGTCTTCGAGCTATTGCTAAAAGTTCACATATTTTTTACATCAATATCTTTGTTTCCATTGTGCATCAAAGATTTTTCAAAATTCGTACACTGTTGCAGACTTTCAGACTTAGTTAATTGGGCTGATATTATGTTTCACTTCATGTATTCTAAATTCATCTGTTCTGCCATCACGGAGTATCTTTCTGCTGCAACTTTGGGTTTATCTACGTTATTTTTATAATTTCGTATCAGTGTTTCTTTCATTAAACCTTGTATTCGTATTGACTGACAGTGTTTTATTATTGCTATTGCAGCTTGTATTGAAGTGTTATATTCTTGAACCAACCTTGAAGGTTAACGGTCAACAGTCATGGAACGTAATTGAAACTTGTAGAACACTTCAGGGAACAAGTCTCGTTCAGACGACTAAACATATTTAATACCGTTCATCATTTTCATCATGAATACTTAACAAGATATTACACATTAAAGACACTTGCTATCACAGTTCTAGAGTTCATTTCTTGCCAGACATTGTACGTCTGTGTGTAACCGTTTTCATATAGTTTATGTCTTTGACCAAATCTATTTTATTAAGCATTTGGTATAATTATTATATTTCTGATTAATAGTGACATAAAGGAGTGATTCACACATCCAACAACTGTGTCTATTATATTAATTCACTTTTGGCATTCATAGCCGGGCTCTATCAGCCTTACATATTCTACCTGCGATCGTATTTCACGACTTTCGCGTTTAATAATTATTGCGGTTAAGACTACCGACTTATATAACTCCGGACTCAATGGTCCTTACACATTATAACTTTACTGCTTTACCAGCATTACATTTACGGTTATACACTATCATAAGTTAGTGGCCATGCCACATATTCTAAACACTGCCATTGGGCTCGAAGGCCACACAAAGACTCCCCGTTACTAGGTCTAACGCGTCATACATCGCCACACGCGAACTATTTCCTTTTATTTAGTAGGAATGTTACATGGTGCGACCATCCGAATCAAGTTCAAACCAAAATGCTCGCTGACCATGCAACAATCCTCAACATCATCCCCCTCGATCCCAAACGTGACACTTGTGGCACGTGTGAGAGTGGTGGAAACGAAGCACAAGTACGTAAGTAAGTAAGTATGTACGTAATTAAGTAAGTATTAAGCAATGATATTGATAATTAATCCAAGTACTTATGAAGAAATTACAAAAATGTCAAACAAGTATCATAATGAATACTAGAACAATCCAAATAAAAGTCATGGGTTATTGTCCATGTGTCCTGTATAGCTCCTAGATAACAGATCTGCGAGGTTATTGTCACGTCCAGAAATCGGCAGAATGGTAACGGAGAATTCTTGAAGAAGTAAGTACCAGCGGTGGATTCTCGCATTTCGCATGGTCCTGGACGTGATGTACGTTAGTGGGCTGTGGTCGGTTTGGATGTAAAAATGCGTGCCAATCAGATACTTCGACAACTTTTCCAGGCACCAGATCACAGCGAGAAGTTCCCGCTCCCCGGTTGCGTATTTTTGTTCAGTTGGGGACAGTTTGCGTGAAACGAAATAACATGGATGTGGCATACCCTCGTACCACTGTAGTAAACATCCCCCGATGCCGTAATTTGAAGCATCTGTTTGAATTACAAATGGAATGTGTAAGTTTGGTAATAACAGAATAGGTGGAGTCGAAAATAATTCCTTGAGTTTTACTAAAGCGCTATGGCATTCCAATGTCCATTTAATTTTATTTGGACTACCTTTGGCAAGCAGTTTAGACAAAGGAGCAGAAATTTGTGCGAAATGAGGAAGGAATTTGTGATAAAAGTTTATTAAGCCTAAGAGGCTTCTAACTTGTTTCTTAGTATTAGGAATAGAAATATGAAAAATTCGTTTTTGACAGTTGTGTCATCAGGATATAATCTATGGTTACCTATGCGGTGACCAAGAAATGAAATTTTCTAACAACCTATTTGGATCTTGGAAGGTCGCACAGTCAAACCGTGTTGGCGTAACATAAGAAGAAGAGAAGTCAACCCATTAATGTGGTCTTGCAAGAATCATGAAATAGGCAGATGTCGTCGATGTATGTGATGACATCTTTTCGATCGCCAAGAAGGCGACGCATCATGCGCACAAAAGTCGCAGGAGCGTTTACAAGCCGAAGCACATGTAGTTCCATTGGAAAAGTCCAAATGGAGTTGTAAACGCAGTGAAAGGCTTGGCATGATCAGTTAGTGGTATTTGCCAATATCCTTTCGACAGATCTAATTTACTGAAGAAAGTAGCATGTGAGACTTGGGAAAGAAGATCTTCCAACAAATGCATTGGTTCAGCGTCTGTAATTGTAATACTGTTTAATCGCCGAAAATCAATACAAATACATAAAGAATCATCCTTCTTTTTCACAATCACCATTGGAAACGCGTATGGTGATTCTGATGGAGATATAACTCCCAAACGTATCATATCCTTCAGTTCTTGCTCAACTCTATCCTTGTGATGTAAAGATATAGGATTGCGTCTTAACTTGATATGATGGTAGTCCGTAAGAATAATGTCATGGGAGATAAGTGATGTATGACCTGGAAGGTCTGTAAGTACATCATCAAAAGAAAGAAGAATATCTCGAACATGACTTTGTTGTTCGGACGACAAGGAAGATGAAATAGTAACATTTTTCCAAGACTCAGAAGATTGTAAGGAAGGCAATGAAAAATACAAAGGAATAGAAGACGTAGTGTCTTCATCATGAACCACTGCGAAAGAAGCACGATGAGGCGAAGAATCAGAAATAGAGTTAATGACAGGAATTAACTCTTGAGGTCTCTCCACTGCCAATTTCATCATATTGGCATGGGAAGTCTTGATTTTACCTCTTATATTTAAAGAATAGTCAACATCTGTAATACGTCGAATGATTTCAAAAGGACTGTGACGTACGTCTAGTTTGACAAGTGAATTCTCCCTGATAGGATGGATGATTTAAAGGGACTTTTAGCTTTTCATAACATTAGAACCCCTGAACATTTGTTGTAACTTTTCGTTTGCCAGAACTCATTCCACCGGGACTCATTTAGTATGCGGCACGAGATCAAAGAGACAGACTGAGGGATTTCAGGGGAGACTATCGGCGTTATCAAAGACAGTAGTGGTCCCTGCTACGAGACGCAGTTGCTTGCCGCTATTTTCGCGTCTCGATGTCAATCGCAGAACCGAGCGAACGGGGAAAGCGAAACGGGCAGCAGCGAGCGGATACGAAGACCAGGGGGCGGCTTCTTCTCTTGATTTGGCGGTCAGATCCCCAAAAGTTCGTGAGATCAAATAAGCTGTCAAGTTTATCATGTCCCACTCAACTTACATTCCATTTTAGCTAAATAGACCATGAAGACTAGACACGTTATCACTCGCTGGCCAGACCTTTACAGAAGCACTAGCTTTATTGAAATCTTGTTATAGATTTCCCCCTGGATTTTATATATATATTTGCAGTGATTTCTATTCTGTGCAAAGCGAGTGATCGTAACCTGCGGTCCCAGCTAAATAAAGAAAGAAATAAAGAAATCATCCTATAAACTTCCAGTCATATTGAAGAAACATTTCTTTTAAAATATAATCTTGTGGCGGTCCTTGCGACCTAGCTGTCAGAATTAAATGAAATAAAGCCCACCCAAGAACATTTTAAGGAATAATCATCAAATTACCCTTACAAACCTGTAAGATAAACTGGAAGGTAATCATCGCCAGTAGCGATATCATATTTACTGTTTACTGTGAGAGAGTACATATTTTCCTGACTGTGACTGAGCCTAGTTTTTTTTCCTCAATTGGATTTAATAAAACTATCATCACGCATTGAAGGAATTTTACCATAGCGGAGGATTAAAAGAGTCCACTTCATTTTCACCCCTGTGTCGAACTATGTTAGTGCCATCCCATAGACTCCTTTTATATATATAATAAAAACACGAGAACTCTTAGTCTTCAAGTCTTGCGATAAGTGAGAATATTTGTTACCAACAAACCCTCGCAAACATCTGGGGCGGGACATCGAAGGACTAGACAGTTCATATGTCAAAGAATACTTGCTGTTTTTATGGATCGTCTGAGGCTGCATTCGGTAAGTGTGTGAGTATATGAGTGTGGATCCTCACGCGTGTGCATGAATGACAGGAAATTTAATCGTTTTCTTTTGTAAACCTGTTGTTAACTTTCTTGCCTAGTAATATAATTTTTCTGTATTCCCTGCATTGTTCCTTTAAGGGGGAGTTGCTAATTGGTTAACTCTGTTTAAAAACCCCCTCCTTTCCATTTGCTTAGTAAAGGGAAGAACAGCTGGGAAAAACAGCTTTTTTTAAAATCACCTATACCTAACGTTGTAACCCCTCTTTCAGAGTAATTAACTTCACTGTTAGGTTAACGTACCTATGTTCCTGATATTATCTATCTCTGGACTGGGTTTATCTTTGTCTAATAAGCGGGAAGGGCTTAGTCGATACCAATCTTCTTCACCCCTCCCAAATTTGTTATTTGCATTTGTGTACTTATGATAATTTATGTAATACCTGATATTTGTTAGTGATTGATGTTTAAAGTGAATAAAATCACATAAACTCATTTAGTACGGTGTTGGACATACCCACAGCCCAACATTTCCCCTATTCGTTTAATATAGTTTGTATCTACATCGTCTGTGTGTGTGAAAAACACCAAATCGGTGTGCGCGCAGATGCGAGTCTGGAAAACTGGCAAATAATTGTTTGACCAGGAGAGCGGAAGAGAAGATTGAGAGAAGCGATTTGTCGTAAATAAGTCTGTCTTTACTCTCCTCCAGCACGCTGTGAAGCAACTATTTAATATCTACATTTTCTATCACTGAGCTTTCCATCATCATTTTCCTCTCTAAACCGGACCACTATTTCTAAGACTCTTTTCTCTCAAAATAAATTTACGACAAGGACCTTGCCAAGATATTAACAATTTGTTGTCATTGTGAGGAAGCAATAACCAAACTTTATCCCCTGGATTAAAAAACCGTAAAGTTTGTGACTGATTATGAAGTAATCTTGCTCTCTGAGTAGCAGATTTGATACTATTAGATGCATAAGTGCACGCATCAAGGATTCGTTGTCGAAGGTCAATGACCAACTCAAAGCTGTTACTAGTAGATGCATCAGCTGACGATCCAATCAACAAATCTTTTAGTATCATCATTGGTCCGCGAGGATTTGAACCATTTACTAGCTCGAAAGGAGAAAAACCTGTACTTTCGTGAGGAACCTCTCGATATGCAAATAAAGCTGCAGGTAAGAGACGGTCCCAATCATGAGGACATGCCTCAGTGATCTTGCATAGTATCTGTTTTAAAGACGCATTGTAGCGCTCACAAACACCGTTCTATTGGGCGTGATACGCACTTCAAAACGAATGGTGAATGGATAACATAGAATCCAATTCTCTCATAATATTAGAAGTAAATTGTGAACCACGATCTGATAAAATATCTTCTGGAAAACCAATACGACAAAAGATGGAAAACAAAGCATCAGATACAGATGCAGTCGTAATAGTTTTCAAAGGTATATCCTCTGGCCAACGGGTACAAAGGTCTATACATGTTAATATATATCGAAAACCATTATCATTATGTGATGGAATCGATAAAGGACCAACAATATCCACTGCAATTTTCTTAAACGGTCTCTCAGGCACATCAGTAATTTGTAAGGGTGCCGTATGGAATCTGCCCTTACGCGATATATTTTGTGTCTCTATTAACACCATTCCAATAAAATTGTGACGTAACTCTAAATAAAGTTCTTCTAATGCCCATATGACCTGCCATAGGAGAGTCATGACCTGTTTGTAATACTAACGGTCTGTACTCTTTTGGAACCACAGCTTGATGTATAATAGATATACCATCATCAAAATATCTGGTTAATACAGCTTTCTTAATTTGAAACCAATGTTTAGATGATCTTGTGTATTTAATGACCTTTTGCTCTGCTAAGGCAAATAAACGTTGTAGAGACGGATCATTTTTCTGCTTCTCTGCAAAGGCAGCTGGTGTTTCAGCACCAACGCCCTGAGACATAATCTTATCTATAATATGAGTAAGTGGTGTAACCGTGTCTGTAACTAACTGGTGTGCTCTAGTTACAACAGCATTTGACACCAGTGGGTGTGAATCAACCCACTGTCGTAGATTTTTGATAGGAAATTAAGACTTTGGTTGGTCCCTTCTGAATAGATAGAATCAGTGATAGCTGCAGTGAGAGTTAATACAGAAATAGATCTGTCCACGAGTGCAGTATTAGCGAATCAATAGAACGGTCCCCTGGAAAAAGACAAGATTCTTCTCTCTCTCTCTCAGGCCTATCTTCTACGACACTTATGTAAGAGTCGGACAGACTATTGACAACATATGCTAATATGTAATGAACATACCACTCACGTGCACACACACACCAGTGACAACAGGTAGACACACAGACGTGGGAAGACTATCAAAATGATTACATATATATATTCTGAACGAGCTGACCAACACGCTGCTTTTAGTTTCAAAGGGAAGTTTTTATTTATCAGCTAAAAATTTCGTCACAACACATAAAATTCATCAAGAAAAGAAATTAAACATATACACGTGGTCAAAACAATAATCAATGAAATTGCTACAAGAAATGATAGACCCCAATATGATCTCGTCCCCTCAAGGTAAGCCCACAGTCCCGTTATGAGTAAAGTGAAAGCCAGGAGATTCAATGATACATATGAGTTTGTCTAATAATTTTTCTTTCTTTCCTCGTAAACAAATATGAACCGACTTAGATGTAGTAGGTTTTAACCTGAGGGAAGTCAAAAAAATATTCTTGCATTGACAACAAGTTTCATAAATGGAATTACAAACATGGGTGAAATTCACATACCTCACACCGTCTACTTTCACTCGGTTCTTTCATCAGGGCCCTGTACTAATTACATACGTGATGTAGCTTGCCGTCTGGCGCAACCTTGGTAACATTCACACCCTTTGTCTGTTCTGTCGTTCACTGAAGCGGATCCCAGCTCTACAGAGTGGTTTGCTGGTTTTGGTTTTTTCTCAGAAATTTCTCCGGGGAGCATCAGCTTCAGGCGTCAGCTATTTCAGACTAAAGTTAGTGTATCTTGACTCACGAAGTAAGAATTAGGGTTAAACGAGCACACAATGTCAGAACACGAGGTTTCCCTAAATTAGGAAAATGACCGGTGGGCAGCTTCTCTCAACAGATAATCAGGGTTCACCACACATTTGGTCAAAAAAATATGTCGGCAAGTTTAATGCTATGAATAATGTTACTTGCCACAAAGGCTGTACTTTAGAATATCGTTTCTGGAAGGACTAATTCAGGCACACTGGGCCCGTTATTTCAGTTCACGTTAAAGTTCTTGAAAAAGCTTACGACCAAGTCTTTAAGGGAAAAGTTTTTTTTAGTCTTCACAGGATAGGTTCATCAGTACGTAACGCTGGTATAGTTAGGTTACCACAGAAATCTCTGTATAAAGAAACATATATATATGAAATATTTATACATCCTATGTTTAAGGGTATACTTATATTTTAACTGCGGGCGTAAACCTTAACTTATCATTTAACACCTCCCGTGAAATAAGTTATAGTCATAAATTTATCATCATGAATTAGAGATATATATAAATATATTCTCGTCACGACTCATGAGACATCTAGTCTAGCAGTTATAAGTTAGTTTGAAAATTATGTTCTCGTCTGATTATTTAGCAGTTAAATTAAATTTAGTAATAGCCGACTGAATTTAAGCTGGAAATATAATTTATCCTGCTTTCCACTGAGACACGTCACTAGAAATTAATACAGACTTATAAATTATTCGCTCTGCACCAGATCTACCTAGAGAAATAAATAGCGATTTAGCACTTTTAAACACTTCACAAAATACTAGATATACTAGATAATAATATATGATACCTCAAACACAGAATTCCTAAGAACTAAACCACTTCGATCAAACTAAAGGCCATCTCTTTTAACAGAGATTTTTAGAAATCGAACGAGGCTTGTTCTAGTCTTGACTGCGAAGTTACTGAGTGATAATGAAATCTAACTCATTCTAGTATATATGAAAACCCAGACAAAGAGATGAACGTTTATTTCGCAAAAACGAAATAATTTCCCCTTTCTCATAACAACTACGTAACTAGAAGAGGCTGTCGTAAACTGCCACTTTCTGCGTGTCAGTTGCGAAATCTCAGACAACCTGTCTCCAATGCAGGGCAGTTTTCACACTACAGCTGACCATGGCCCACAGTGAGCGCCGTGTCAGTTTGGGATTTTTCAGACAAATGTCTGAATACTGACCGGTGCAGATGTAAAGTATCACACCTCACCGGGACTTATGCCGAGAAGAAGCTCGCGCGCTCGGTGAGAATGTAGACGATTGTCTACGTCCTATGTTCAGCGAACCGACTTATCACGCCTTCTGACGCCCTGCAGCCCTGACATCTACGTAATATCGTCCTAGCGCGATTCTCAGTTTTGAGAAAGAAACAGGTAAAGTTTAAGAATTACTGAAGAAAATATTTTTCGCAACCGAGTGATGCGAAAAATACAGGAAAAATAAGTATGGAAAGAATATAAATGAAAGGATTAGGGTGAGAGAATAGGAAGAAGATGTAGGTAATTTAATGATATAAAGACCCACGTGACACCCACATTGCAATCTCCTGTGGAGTGCAATCTTTAACTCCTGGTATATTCCCGAGGATTATCTCAGCAACAGGATCCCTCAATCCGCAGGCATCCATTGTGCCTGTAAAGAATGGTGTATCAATGTGAACCCATGCCACCGGGAACTATTCTACCGTACCACCAAAAGTGACACAGTTAACAGATTTCCCTGTAAATGCGGAGGTATCAATTAGCGATTTCCGTATTCCGACAGTGGTACATCCGGTTTCCCTCAAAACTGTTACTTTCTGTCCATACAAGAATCCTTGATGTAGTGTGAGACGTCCCAAGTTCTCACACGAGAACATTGCAGGATTGGTGTGACCACAACGAAGTGTATTGCTAGTCTCAGACGCATGTTGTGATTGACTAACATAACGTGTGTCATCTCTTACAGAACATGCATTAGCATGATTAGTTCTATCTTTATCATCATCCTTATTATCAATACAAGCATTAGCATGCCTATGTTTACTTTTATCTCTAGAGGGAGCTTGGAAGTGACCTGTCTTTTTCTTGAAAGACTTATTCTTACTATAAAAATCTGAAAAATCATCATTCTTGGAGTCCCTACCATATGAAGATCTATGTTTATGATAACCCTGGAGATATGAATCATCATAATCTCTGCCTTTGTGATACCCACGATCATGAGGTGAATAACCTCGATAACCTCGTCGATAAAAATTTGATGGCGAACGTTGACGAGGGAATTTGTAAGCCCCCTACATGATGGACGAAAATCGGGACGATGACGTCCATCAACGCTCTTCGATCTAGGTCGGTGATCATAAGATCTATGATCGTGGTGAGCCGCACACGCAGGCATAGGATCCCGAGGAGAAGATCTGTGGATATCCTTGTTTGGATGTGCTGTTAGGAATTGTCTACCTAAACGTTCATATTCCTGAATGGAATCTGGTGTTCTTTCCTGAAAGAATGACTCCAGTTCATGACTACATGCCGAAAGAACCTTATCTCGTAATGTGAGATCCATCAACCCATCGTATGTTTTATTAATACCAGATAAATCTGCTAAAGAAATGCTTAATAGATGCAATAAATTCACCAAAGTCAGCATCCTTACTTGGCTTAGCCGCATGGAAACGATCACGAAATCCAGATTCAGTTAACTGGAAACGTCTGAGAAGTGTTTCTTTTACGACATCAAAATCGTTTCTGCTCTTTTCATCTAGATTCATGAAGCACTGGAGCAAGTCCCCAGTTAAAAAATCAACCAAAAGACTACTCCATCTCTCTTTAAGTACATTCAAACCTGTTACCTTCATGATAAACCTAGACAAGAAGCTGTCTACACAGTCGCGATTCTGGTCGAAATGAGGCATCTTCAAATTAGGATAAAACATAGTTGAACCTGCTGAAGTTGTAGAGTGATCAGATTGCAATTTCGCTAATTCTAAAGCTTTTTCTTTCTCTGCATTAAGTCGTAATGATTCAAGCTCCATAGCATTCATATGAGCTTGATCTAATTGAAGAAGTTCCATTCTTCTTATTTCCATTTCTTTATCCCTTTGAATCATCTTCTCTTTCTCTAACTCTCTTTCTTTATCTTTTTGAATCATTTTCTCTTTCTCTAACTCTCTTTCTTTATCTTTTTGTTCCCTTTCTAATTCTCTCTCTTTATTTATTTTTTGTTCTAAATTTATCCGTTCCATCTCCAATTTTAAAGACATTTCTTTCTCTTTAAGTTCTTTTTCTTGGGCTAATTCAAACTTTCCAAGTTCCTCTACCCGCTTAACAACCTCACGTTGTTCTATTCTCTCAGCATGAGCTAAGTGTTTCTCATACTTAGTCTCTGCAAATTCCTCAAGTTCAGCTCCTGATTTACCCAAACTCTTACCCATGTTGATACATTCTTCTAACGTTGACATGGTTATAGTTACAAGTTAACTTACAATAGTATATTATCTATCCTAAAATATACAACTAATATATAAACTCTGAAATCAATCAATCTGTGATGTAAATATATTTTTCTATGTAAACTAGAGACGACCACAGGTGACAATGAAAGGCACAAGAAAATGAAACACAGTGCAGTGATATCTCAAATTATACAACACCACGTAACGAAGATAAAGCAACCAAAGAAGACTCAGACATGTTAATCAGAAAAAAGAAAACATTAAAATAACATTACAAAAATAAACAAGACAAGTTGTCGTGTAATATACAAAGAGACAAGAGTTTTAGATTAACAAACGTATAAACTTAGACACTGCAAATTAAAAATGGCGAACGACATGACGTCACGGCTAAGCACGAATAAAATGGAGTTCGTATGGCAAACTGATGCGTAACACTTCTATAGTGAAACAAATCACTAGACCCTCAGTCAACAATCTTCTTCTTCTTCTTCTTCCGTCCTTAGCCACCGACCGTCAAAGCAGTCAGTGGCCATTACGCCTAGTGGCGTCTTAGGGCAACAGCAGATAGGTTTTCTTTGCCATTGTTTCCCATCACGCCTATTGGCGTCTTTAGGGCAATGGCAAATCAACCCATTTGCTGTTGTTTCCGTAATCGAAGTGACTGTCAAACGGGTGATCAGCCCGTTGTGATTCAGTCAACAATACAGACCCTAAAAGTCGTTGAAATCTTCTGAAATTTTCCTAAGACAATCCCAGAAGATGACAAGCCCTTACCAACCACCCACGAAAATACAGATAAATATAAATTGTGAACACATAAATGATAGTATGAAAAGCAAGGACGATAATGAAGTGACCGTGGACTAAAGGCCAAAGCTAGACCTTTATGGACAGGAATAAAAAGGATTAACGCCTCAATGAAAACAAGGACTCATCTGTTTTTCACTCCTGCCATCGTGAGTAAACCCTGCACCAAGATGCAAGTCGTTGTTATAGTTCCTAACGTCCCGTAAACAGCTGATGTCCTGTTAATAGAAGAAAATTCGTCTCGGCCTTGATGGTGAACAACGATTCTCGTACCTCGTGCCACAATTGATCCAGAACAACGATTACTGTAGAACTGTTCTACCCTGATTTTCTGGTTCAGATCAGGATCGATATTCACAGAGGTCACGATAAGTTTTACCACAGGAAACAGCGTTGAAACTTCTGGCCGTTGATGCAGAAATGTCTCGACATTTTGACGTTAGAATGCTGACATGCGCACTCGATTTGCCAGCTTGCCTTGGATGAATTTTCTCACGTTTGACCTTCCACTGAAACTTCGACTATATTTGACTCGATTTCTTCAACCGTAGCGTCCTCGCACTTCTTGGATCGTAGATGATTGATATTTTGACAAAAACGTGTGACAGAGGAGATCATCCCACTTCTGACACCACTTTATGTTGCAGACTTTCAGACTTAGTTAATTGGGCTGATATTATGTTTCACTTCATGTATTCTAAATTCATCTGTTCTACCATCACGGCGTATCTTTCTGCTGCAACTTTGGGTTTATCTACGTTATTTTTATAATTTCGTATCAGTGTTTCTTTCATTAAACTTTGTATTCGTATGACTGACAGTGTTTTATTATTGCTATTATTAGCAGCTTGTATTGAAGTGTTATATTCTTGAACCAACCTTGAAGGTTAACGGTCAACAGTCATGGAACGTACCTGTAATTGAAACTTGTAGAACACTTCAGGGAACAAGCCTCGTTCAGACGATTAAACATATTTAACACCATTCATCATTTCATCATGAATACTTAACAAGATATTACACATTAAAGACACTTGCTATCACAGTTCTAGAGTTCATTTCTTGCCAGACATTGTACGTCTGTCGTGTAACCGTTTTCATATAGTTTATGTCTTTGACCAAATCTATTTTATTAAGCATTTGGTATAACTATTATATTTCTGATTAATAGTGACATAAAGGAGTGATTCACACATCCAACAACTGTGTCTATTATATTAATTCACTTTTGGCATTCATAGCCGGGCTCTATCAGCCTTACATATTCTACCTGCGATCGTATTTCACGACTTTCGCGTTTAATAATTATTGCGTTTAAGACTACCGACTTATATAACTCTGGACTCAATGGTCCTTACACATTATAACTTTATTGCTTTACCAGCATTACATTTACGGTTATACACTATCATAAGTTAGTGGCCATGCCACATATTCCAAACACTGCCCTATGTCGAAGGCCACACAAAGACGCCCCGTAACTAAGTCTAACGCGTCATACATCGCGCCACACGCAAACTATTTCATTTTATTTAGTAGGAGTGTTACATGGTGCGACCATCCGAATCAAGTTCAAACCAAAATGCTCGCTGACCATGCAACAATCCTCAACATACACGCCTTAAGTACATCTTCAGTAGATTTTTGTGTGGATACTGTATATATCATACAGGAAGCCAAATATGGAATTATATTGTTGTAGCTGTTGGAATCTCTCTTAAACAGTGTCTGTGGCCTAATCTAAGACAACATAGTAGAAATCTACGTTGAATTTCTATTATGGCTCTTGTGGTGCCTCTTCTTGGGCCTCTTGCTCAAAATGCCGTTTCTTTCTCTTTGTTCTGTTGGCAGTATCTCTAGCACCTTTGCAATCTCAGTAGTATCTATCAAAACTTGTTGAAAAACTTCATCATACCTGCAGCCTACAGGGTAATTCTTGGTCACTTGCTATTGGCTTGTAGATTAATTTAAATCGGCTTCCTTATATTGTAGAATCTTGCTTGTAAGATCGACTTCAAAGGGATGTTGTACTATGTATCAAGGGTTACCACAAACTTGAACTTACAAAGTTCATCAGCAAGGGCCTTAGAATCAATCCGGGAAGTGTTTCCAGACAAACATTTTAGGCGTGTGTCATCAAAGGTCTCCATTGAAGCATTATATATATTACTAAACAACATCTGGAAGTCCTCTCAGTAAAACACAAACACTAAATTAAGATTATATGAGATCTGTGTTCTTTCTGTGCTTCTCTGTGGTGGGGAATGCTGGAGAGTAACAGAGAAGGAGATGTCGAAATCGTACTCTTTCCACACAATCTACCTAAGGAAAATTCTCCGAATCTTTTGGCCGAATACCATCACCAATCAAAAACTGCTTACTCGGAGCAACCAAGAGGATATGCACGGCATCATAGCTGTCAGACGCTGGAGTTGGGTTGGCAATGTCCTCAGAAGAGACCCTGATGCCATCACAAGAACAGCTATGCTCTGGACCCCTGTAGGAAAGCGAAAGAGAAGCCGACCAAAAACAACTTGGCGGAGAACTGTGGAGGCCGATATGCAAAGAATGAACTAGAGCTGGGGCACTGCACGAAGGATGGCCGCCGACCAAGCAAAGTGGAAGCAGTTTTTTTTTTACAAGACGCCACCAGGTGTGATGATCACTGACTGTTTTGACAGTCGGCGGCTAAGTATCAAAGAAGATACATTACCAAAATGATATCTCGGTGGTTTTAAGTTTACATACATTCATAAAATGATAATATACAACTATGCACAGGTTGATGTAATCATCACTCACTCCTTGCTCCATTCGGAGTCTGGGGTTACCTCTGCTTTTGGTTCTTCCATGAGAACTAGCATGAAGCAATCACCAGCGCTTGCTGTGGTGGTTCATGAATGTATCCTTTTCACATGCTGAGGTTGCCAGCCTAGTATGAATCTTTAACACCACTAGCAAGTATAAACATGTCAAATTCACAGCATAAAATTTATGTTTACAACTTACCCCAATAGGGAAGATAGATTTCTTGCTCAGTAGAATAGTCTTGGCAACTTAACACAGATGCCTCGAACACACGTCTGGGGTATTATTTCTATTTCAGAATCCCTCTGTGACTTGTGAGTGGTCCTGTAGAATTCTGAGTTCCGTATTAATATTGGCAAGTTTTCTACTGATGTACAGAGATGCTCTTTATACGTTTTGTCCGGTCCTATAAATTCAGACTCCAACTCTATTTCTTTCTGTGGCAAGGTCCGACCTGTTCTACGTTGACGATTTCGGGAATGCAGTGCCGTATGTCAAACTTCTTCTACGTTATATCGTAGGTTCTAGGCCCACGTTTCCACCTAGCGTTTTCGGCAAACTTATAAATCTTATAAAACTTATTACAAACAATCATAAAAATTGTTTATTCGCTCCTCAAATGCCAGCCAGTGCATTCAAACGTTCATATTATGACAACTTTTCCTCATGTAATATTTTCCATGACTCATGCGTTTGAAAAATTCAAACAGTCATCGTCCATACATGGAGTTGTGTTATCCGTAAAATATTTACTTATATCACACTTGCTGCTCACTCTTCAACATGTCTTCCAAGATTGCGATTATCTATAATCACCTATGCCAAGTAATTCGGAAGTCTGATTACATAATTTATCAGACTCTGCCGACCTCTTATATCACATGACTTGTCGCAAACCGACTGCCTGTCTAGACAAATCGTGGTCTATACAATTAAACCCGTATTGCCAGTCCATTCTGCTGTCGAGTCGGAAGTGATTATGCAGTCTTAAACAAACACTTCATGCTCGCATCTACCTGGAGTCAGTGTTGTATTAACACGTTTAGTGATACAATTAATCTCTCAGAGATGGGCAATTGTCTGGCCTGTCATGCGTCGAAGCGTGAAACGTGAACAATGACAGCTGGAAAAAAAATTTAAATATTTTAAACACCGGCTTTTAATGCACTAAAAACCCAAAAATAATTTTTCAAGGAGTAAAAATGTAACATCAAATTGACAAAAAGCCTGGAGCGCTAATTCTATATGAAATTAACTTCTGCTTTATACTTCATTAGACACCTATGGATAAAATATATGATGAGCGCTTAAGCGCACCACTCTTTTTGTTAATTTGACGTTACATTTTTACTGCAAGCTATAAACTCCTTGAAAAATTATTTTTGGGTTTTTAGTGCATGTGTTCAAAGTACATATTTTTTTTAATTTTTGTTGTTTTTAAATTTAAGTCAAATGTAATCGATCCGCTAACGACATTATCAGTTTGCGATAAACGAGTTCACATAACAGGAGGTGTATTTCATTATTCAGTATATTACAGTACAGGCGGGTTTTCGACCAGGTAGAGGCACTAGAGATCATACATTCAATATGAGGATCATCACAGAAAAGTGTAGAGAATTCAACGTTGACCTACATACTTGTTTCATTGATTACACCAAAGCTTTCGACTGTGTACAACATCAGCAGTTATGGACTATTATGGAAAATATGGGATTTCCAAACCATCTTATACAACTCATCGCACTGCTGTACCAAGAACAACAGGCAGCCATAAGAATAGAGGGGGAAACATCAGAATGGTTTGAAGTACAGAAAGGAGTAAGACAAGGCTGTACCCTTTCCCCTTACCTGTTTAACATTTATGCCGAGAATATCATGAGAAACGTAAGAGATGACCAAGAACACACAGAGTTTGACTCATTTAACATCGGCGGGTACCAGATCCCAGAAATCTGATATTCTGACGACACAGTCCTCCTATCAACCAACCCAGAAGGACTTGAACAATTAATTCTGTCCACCAAAAAACACAGCGAGGCCCAGAGTCTATACTTAAACGCCAAGAAGGCCAAAGTATTGACAACAGACAAAGTAAAGACCAAACCAGAAATTGAAATTGATAACGAAGAACTGGAAAGTGTTAATGAATTCAAATACTTAGGATCAATCATCAACAGCTCTGGCGACTGTGCAGTAGAAATTAAAAGAAGACTTGCAATTGCGACACATAAACTAATACAGATGAAAAACCTATGGCAAGGCACAAGCAAAGAAACAAAGTTACAACTGATCAGAGCATGTATATTTCCAGTAGCAACATACGGCTGCGAGACTTGGACACTCAATAAAACAGTTGCAAAAAAGGTTACATCATTCGAAATGAAATGCTACAGAAGGATGTTGAGAATACCCTGGACAGAAAAAAAGACCAACAGAGAAGTACTGCACTCACTAAACGTACAGGAACATTGGCTCCTAAATACCATCGCAACAAGAAAGCTGAAATTTTTCGGTCATATAAAAAGACAATAACCTGGAAAAAATAGTGATGGAAGGCATGGTCCCTGGAAAAAGGGGAAGGGGTCGACCTAGACGACGGTGGACCCAGGACATCACAGAGAGTTTGAAGTTGTCTTTGGCTGATGCAGGTCGACTTGCCCAGAATCGTGATGCGTTCAGAGCAGCTGTAATGGAGACAACGTTCTGGAAATAATACGTCACATGATGAGTATATTACACGGAAAGTTAATTTTTTTTTTTTTTTTTGGATAAGAGTTGTAAATTACATTTTTTAAAATGTATTTGTCAGTTGTGTATAAGTCGGGGGAGGGGGGGGGGAATGAAGTTTCAAGAGAGACAATCTTGTTGGAAAGAATACACCGAGATTATTTGCAGTTATCGTCCATTTTATTGATTTTTTTTATACAAACAAAATTAATTAATATTAATTTCAATTTTATTAGTTTTATTATTTTTACGACTATTTATTCTATTGTCATGGGGAATACACAACTATGCCAATTTTCAGAGCTATTGCTCATCTGGAAGTGATTGAAAAATCGATTGCAAGATTTGAAGGTGACAACAGGGTGACGTACGTTGCGAGTTAAAGAAAAGCCTGTTAAAAAAGGTAACAATTCTGAGTAGAGGATAGGCACGAAATTATGTGCGTTAAATATGCCGAAATAATAGATAATAAAGGCGATGAGAGGAAATAACGAAAAAGCAAACGAGCCGGATTGTCACAGTAAAAATGTCGATTCTATTATGCACCACTGATATGCATCTTCCCCACAGAGGAACAGTTATGAGAAATCTTTGAGGAGAGACAAAAATGTAACAAGATACTTTACTGTAAATAATAACAGCTACGCATATGACATGTCGCATACATCAACTGCTGTGTTATTAGATCTTTGATTTTTGTAAGGGGTTATCTCTGGTGTACAGATAGTGGCCGCTAACTACGTGTACAAATTCACGTAGAAACAAGTCTATGAATAACTCGAGCCTTAATTAGCTTCGCGCGTTTCGGAAATCAAAATGTCTTTATTGATGAGAAAACAGCGTTGAGGTAATGAAGATGTTAAAGATAACGAAAAGTGTCAACTCTTTATCATCATCATCATTCTGAAATCTAGAATCATCAGGCTAAAAGAGGTGAGAGAGATCAAAGAATACACAGAGAAGAGAACTGCAGACGGGGATGAAAAAGTCTTCTTTTTTTTTTAATAAAATTTTGCCTTGATTGACGAAGCTCGCTCCATTCAACAAAGGTGTCGTATTTTGAATCTGTCTAACAACACGGTCATATTTACCGCGCTCACTATAGGATAAATGGACCGATAGAATAGCCAATCAGGATGCTCCTTTTCTAGTATGTATAAAGAAACCTTTTTATGTTTGACAGAAAGGGCCTATTCTGTGTATTTGATAGGAAGGAATTATTTTATTTCTTAAAGAATAACGATATATCCAGGGAAATACACAACTATTATAACATCTGGCTGCCATCACCGGTGTCAATACCTTGTTGAGGTATGGCGGCTTGCGTACCCTGATTACCCCCAGAGCTATGCCAGCGGGAGTTTTACTCCTGGAAGGTTCTACCAAGCTGGACAGGTTTGCACGGGCAGGGGTCAGACTAAAGCAGACACCCTGGTCCTCCAGGTTGGGGGTTTTAGCATAGGGCTGACACCCCTGTCTATGTAAAAAAAAAAAAATTGAAGTTACGGAAACAACAACGAATAAACAAACTTTGCTGTGGGACGGACATCCGGAGTCTGAGGCTCGTATGACTGTCAGTGGTGAAAGCCGAAAGGAAGCCACTGACACGAGAACGGACGTCCTGACCGCAAAACATGATACAAGAATAGGATTTTGGAATGTCAGGACAATGAATGAGACGGGTAAACTAAAACAGGTCACGGCAGAAATGAGAAACTATAGGTTATACATTCTAGGGATAAGCGAGAGCAGATGGACAGGGGCAGGAAAAGTTAAAACAGCAACAGGAGAAACAGTACTTTACTCTGGAAGAGAGGATGGACAGCACAATGAAGGTGTAGCCATTATTCTACAGAATGGAATAGAAAGGACATTACATGAATGGAAACCCATCAACAACAGACTGATAAGATTAAGATTGAGAGGTAGATTCACCAATACTACAATAATACAATGCTACGCACCAACGAATGACAGCGATGAAGAGGTCAAGGATGAATTCTAACAACAACTGCAGAAAGAAATGGAAGACACACCTAGATATGATCTTATTATAGTAATGGGAGACCTCAATGCGAAAGTTGGTACACACAATACATATAATGAAAGAGTAATGGGGAAATGCGGCAGCGGAACAGCAAACGAAAATGGGGATAAACTAATAAGTTTCTGTAGTATTAACAACCTGGTCCTTGGAGGAACACTTTTCCCACATAAAGAAATTCACAAATTAACATGGGAATCACCAAATGGTAGGGACAGAAACCAGATAGATCACATCATGATTAATTCTAGATGGAGACATGCATTACAAGATGTGAAGGTAAGAAGAGGTGCGGATGTGGGAAGTGATCAACATTTACTGGTAGCAAAACTGAAAGTGAAACTAAGAAGGGCTGGACCAACTGTAACTGCACAGAAAAGGTTTGACATCAGCAAATTGAAGGACCCCCTTACCAGAAAAGCTTTTGCGGCTGACATAAAGAAACGATATCAATTTGCCAAACGTCAGGAAAAGACATTGACTGATGATATAGACCAGAAATTCAACACCATTTCAACAATATATAAGGAAAGCAGCAAATCATGCTTGGGATTCCAGGAAAGGAAAAAGCAAAACTGGATAACACCAGAAACATTAAACATCATAACACTGAGAAAGGAAATGAAAAGAAAGAAAACAGAAGCGAAGTCCCCCAGGTTAAAGCAACTATATAGCGAACAGTACAGTCAGCTGGACAAGGAAGTTAAACGCCAAACCCGAGACAACAAAAGGAACTTCCTAGACAATCTTGCACGACAGGCAGAAGAGGCAACACTGAGAAATGAACAAAGCACAGTATACAAAATAACTAAATTCATCAGCGGAAAACGAGGTGCGAACAATATTACATTAGTAAGAGATAAGCAAGGTAATCTCATCACGACAGCAGAGGGACAGGATACAAGATGGGCAGAGCACTTCAGAGAAACTCTGAACAAGGAACCACCAGAGGCACAATTGAATGTTCCTGAGGCTGAAAACGATCTAGATGTAAATACAGACACTCCAGGAAAAGAAGAAATCATCACAGCAATCAAAGGGTTAAAGAACGGAAAAGCTCCTGGCCATGATAACTTAAATGCAGAGCTATTTAAAACAGACCCTGAGCTAGCAGCAGAACTATTAGAACCACTATTTCCACAGGTCTGGAAAACAGAGACAACACCATCAGAGTGGAACAAAGGAATAATTGTCAAATTGCCCAAGAAGGGAGATCTTGCAGACTACAATAATTGGAGAGGAATCACTCTTCTCTCAGTTCCCAGCAAAATACTAGGCAGGATAATTATACAGAGAATTTCAAAAGCAGTAGACTGCAAACTGAGGAAAGAAAAAGCAGGATTTAGAAAGAACAGAAGATGTGTGGATCATATATTCACGCTCAGGAACATTATAGAGCAGTGCTCAGAATGGCAAAGACAGCTGCACATTAATTTAGTTGATTTTGAAAAGGCTTTTGACAGCATACATAGGGACAGTTTATGGAAAATACTGAGGGCTTATGGCATTCCAAGCTGCATAGTGTCAATCATAAAAAGCCTCTATGCCAACTTTACATGTAGTGTTGGGCAGAGCAACCTAACCTTTGAGGTGAAGACAGGAGTACGACATGGATGCCTATTATCAACAACTCTATTTTTAACAGTCATAGACTGGGTGATGCGCCAGACAACAGAGGGCAGTCGAAAAGGAATAAGATGGACTACATTTTCTACATTGGAAGATCTGGAATATGCAGATGACATTGCACTACTAGCACATTCACATCAACACATCCAGGAAAAAACGGATAGGCTTAATAAGTATAGCCAGCAGGTGGGCTTGAACATCAATTTAAAGAAGTCAGAGGTCATTACGCTCAATGTAAGCAACCCTGAGCCAATATCAGTAAAGAATCAGCAACTGGTACAGACAGACACCTTCACATACCTAGGATGCATAGTAACACCAGACGGCGAGGCAAGCAAAGACATCAACATCAGAATGAATAAGGCAAGAACAGCCTTTTTTAGCATAAACAACATCTGGAAGTCCTCTCAATACAGCACAAGCACAAAATTAAAATTATATCAGAGCTGTGTGCTCTCGGTGCTTCTCTATGGTGCGGAATGCTGGAGAGTTACAGAGAAGGAAATGTCGAAATTGTCCTCTTTTCACACAACATGCCTAAGAAAAATTCTCCGAATCTTTTGGCCCCAATACCATCACCAACCAAGATCTGCTTACTCGGAGCAAGCAGGAGGACATGCACACCATCATAGCTGGCAGACGCTGGAGCTGAGTTGGCCATGTCCTCAGAAGAGACCCCGATGTCATCACAAGAACAGCTATGCTTTGGACCCCTGAAGGAAAACGAAAGAGAGGCCGACCAAAAACAACCTGGCGGAGGACTGTGGAGGCTGAGATGCAAAGAATGGACCAGAGTTGGGGCACTGTACGAAGGATGGCCACCGATCGAGCAAAGTGGAATCAATTTGTTGTTGCCCTACAAGACGCCACTAGGCGTGATGGCCACTGACTGCTTTGACGGTCTGTGGTTAAGGATCTAAGAAGAAGAAGATAACATCTTGGATATTACTTAATAAGTAGGTGTAAAGACGGCCTCATAATCGTAATTTATTTAAAGAGAATTTAAAGAGAAATTTAAAGAGAAAAATTGGTTTTAGATATATTTCTACATCAGGGTAAGTCCCGATTTAGTCAATTAAAGACTGCATAGATTTAAATGCCATGTAATAACTAAACAACAAAGATATAGAAAGAAAGAGATAAATTAGCAGTTCAAGTATCACTTTAAATAACTAAAAACGGCCCAGTAATAAGTTAGATATAGAATATTTAAACTTAGTCACATTACACGGGCCAGCTGAAAAACGTTTAGGTTTTGATTCTTAAACACACATTTGGACCGTGCTTCCGATTGGGCGGACACGGCGCTATATAAAGAACTGGGACTTAGGGGAGTCCGCCACAAAATTTAAATACCGAGCTGTATGAATCAAGCGCAAATTGTTACTGCAGGGTCTTTTGCCGCTGTGATCTAGAAGCAGACTTAAAATTCCCATTGAAAGCCTATATTCAGCTTGTGTATTATTGCCTGATGGTAAGAAAGATATATATATTTGTATATATTGTTGATTATTTGCCTGTGTATACCCGCTTATGTGTTCGGTGATGTGTAGAAAGTGAAACTACAGGACTAGTGTGTTGTCGCATTGAGGGCATACCTGTGTGATTTTGAAACGAAAGCCAGCGTTAGAAAATGTGTATAATATTTGTAAGTAGGGCAAAAATTACGACTGTAAGTTTGAATATGGTATTTGAATGAGTATTTCATCCTGGAATTACAAACTGTTCACGATCATAAGATAAGAGTACAGGAATTGTTAACATGATGTAATCAAGTTGTCACTTGCTACTGTGTACTTAACCAAATCATTGTATGGAAGCCAATCATGGGCTAATGAATCTATCATAGGATGTTTACAGGAAATGAATAATCACATGGAACTGGCTGTAAGAGAAATGAAGTTATATGTCCTGTGCAAACTGTGTGGTGATTTACATTTATCACCGATCAAATAGTAATAATACCATTTGTTTATAACGATAAAATAATGTAGAAATAAAAATAGTGGAGTTGTGACGCTTCTTCTTCGGCCACGCCACCATCGTGTTGATTTTAGCAGTTAGTATTGTAGAGTAAATAGTACTATCGTTTCTAATATCCTTGAAAAACTATTTATAACATTTTGAGACGAAAGGCTTATTCGTCTAGAAGGAGTGAGAGAGGAGCGACAGAAAAATGATACACTGTCACGCGTTGGTTTGAAACACAAATTGGCAGCGAACGCGTCGGGTATTGATAACGTAGGATAAAATTAAATAGAACATGTTTGAAACAAATCAAGACGTAACCCTTTTTCCGCATAACATGTTTGAAGCAAAAATCTATACAAGGCCAATATTTGTTCGTTCTATAGTCACACAGTGGAAATGTATACACACACAGACAGTGCATTGCCTGCCAAGTAGTACATTTTATGACGTAACGGACTAGTGGTTTCAGTTTGAACAACGAGAGAGAGGGGAAAAGATGGAGTATTTATAGAAAAGTAGAAATTGACAACTAATATGGAAAATATATGGAAATCATAATTACAGGGACCACGGCCATAAAATTTAGTTAGTTTAATAGCATATCTTCTCCTTAGCAATAAGGAAATATACAAAATCCTCCATGTAATAATCAAGATATTGACATAATACTAGATGTTCACGAACGGACTGACGAACAGACCCTCATGTTTGCATTCACTATTCATAACATTTTGGGGACGCGGTTTTGAAAAAGAGGCATGAGAGGGGAAAGTGAAATTTGATTGGTTAGTAATAGGAGGATAGGAGAGATATTATTGGGTGGTCCAAACTAAGTATATTTGTAGAGTGATATCCAAGACAGAATTACTAACAGACTGTAAAACACGCAGTTTGTTTGGAGTTTTTTTTAATTTCAATTCAAAACGGGGAAACGTTGGATTTCATTGGCCAGCCTCTTTTATAATATCCCAAGCTTCCAAGGCTTGTCGCCATTTGTATAGAATCATTTCCATACTCAGGACGTTGAGAATAGAAGTGTGACTCTTTTGTGTAAACTAAAACTAAATAAATACATAAAGTCACAGTCTAGCCAGCGGCAGAACTGAATGTGTGCCAGTCATGGTACCTGTGTTTTATTTCATTGAATTGTGGTAAGAGGAATTGAATTATTATTATGTATTATTTGAAAAGGCACAAGTTTGATACTGCCAATTGGGAAAGTGTATGACATGCCTAAAGAGACAGTTTGGGTATTCTCATTTGGTTTATGTTTGAATATTGCATTGTTGTAATTTACAATTATTGTAAGACCAAGATAGAATAACAAGCCTCAGTGTTCGAGGAACACTTATTAAAATGCCTAGAGCGTTTATATATATATATATATATATATATATATATATATATATATATATATATATATATATATATATAGAGAGAGAGAGAGAGAGAGAGAGAGAGAGAGAGAGAGAGAGAGATAGAAGAAAAATCATATAGAAGGAGATGTACATACTCCTATTAAATTGTGTTGAAGAGAACTATGGAAAAATGACAGTGGCGTATCTGCCAATAGGACCTGAGGTGTGGTCATAGTAGGATGTGAGTTCATATAATTTAGGGGCTGGTGCACTTTGTTTGCACACGAGGCTGACCCCAAAATCATATCATGTAGAGAGTTAAGTGAAATATACACCAGATATGAAAAGGCCAGGGTGTCCTTTATGTTGCAGGGTTTTATTTCCTGTTACCAGCCGGTGACAGGAAACCTGAAGTACTATAAGAAGACAGTAACGTCTCCAGTACAGCGTATTCTGTATATTATTATCAAGTGAATCTCTGAGAGCAGCAGTTCTTTGCAGAGACATATCATCGAGTTGAATCTTCACGTGGGAAATTAAGCGCGATGTGCCACAGTCTGGGCACTCTGACAATTTATCGGGAGTAAAATTGATTCCCTACCAATTAAATATAACTCTCAGGGGGATGAGTACAACCGCAGCTCCACCAATATCTGACTCACATCAATACTTAGTAAATAATAGTCTGTGAAAACACTTGAAGGAACCTTTTACGATTAATATTATTATTGTTGGACCCAGCGTCCTTGTTTTTTAGTTCACTATTAGTGTAACATATATTTTCTTCAGTTTTAAAGACCTGTCCAAAGAACGAGTAGGACAGGCACAATAAATTGTACAAAAAATATTCTAAATTCAAACTTAAACAACAGACTTATTAAGTTCCTTATAGTGAGTTATATTGTGTTGTTTTGATGTACCATCATCTCATTGCATACCCTAGACACTAGCCACATCAAACACCACACATTAGAAATAACATACAGCACCGTGTGAGATCTAGAGAGGTAGCGTTAGGTCCCTTGAGAATTCATCAACATCATCTATTAGACTCAAGGTCTTACATAGCTTGACCTCACACGGTTGACACATACATAACAACATTCATTATCTTTTACTATCATAACCTCTCCAGCAAAATTAAACTTTGCTACATAAATTGGGGTCTCCTGTCCCAGGATTATACTTAGTAACATCATATTATTGAACCCAGGGAATCCCCATTATTGAAATTTACCCAAGAATTTGGGAAATTGATGAATTGTCAGAGCCTGGAATAAGTTAATTAGAATTGTTATTATTATTATAGTAGTAAATTTATAACATTTTAAAATTGATAAGATGGCAGACCTGGCCAAATTCAGATCTGCTGCTGTGTTAGCTGCAAAATAGATGGGTATGGATGGGCCAGAGCTGGTCCAGTATGTAACAGCTGAAGTTGATAAATTTATTGCAAGAGATAGGGAAGAAAGGGAAGCAGAAAGAAAATTAGAGGCTGAGAAAGAAATTAAAAGGTTACAGATTGAGGCTGACAAGGAGGCTAGGGCATTGGAGGTGGATAGGGAGGCTGAGATTAAGCCGCTCCAATTTGAAGAGAAGAAGATAGAGGCAGAGGAAAGAAGACTGGCTGCTGAAAGAGAAGCAGAAAAGGAGGAGAAGAGATTACAGAGGGAGCACGAGTTACGACTAAGGGAGTTGGAATTTCAAGGCCATGCTCCTGAAAATGGTAACAGCCCTCCTACCTCCGATGCCACTGCCAGTCAGGGGTCCTCAACCTCAGCCATGGGGTTCCATTTAGATCATTTTGTTGAGAGGGACGATGACATTAAATCATTTTTAAGCAGGTTTGAGGTATTAGCCACCACCTATGGGTTGGAAAAAGAGAGATGGAGTTTAAAGTTATCCCAGGGTCTTAGAGGAACATCATTGCAAAGATGAGTAAAGATGACCAAGACAATTATGACATGTTAAAACAGGCTCTGTTGTTAAGATATGAGAAGAATGGAGAATTTTATAGGAAGAAGTTTAGAAATGCCAAGATTTTGTCTGGGGAGACATACCACCAATTCTCTGCCAGATTGGAAACCTATTTGGAGAAATGGACTGCTCTGGGGAAGACCCAAGATCTTAAAGAGATGATCATGATAGAGCAATTAAGAGAGTCCATGGCTCTTGACCTGAGAAAGTTTCTTATGGAACAAGGGTCAGAGAGGTTGAGTGAGGTACTTAATGTCGCTGAGAGGTATCAGGCGGCCCAGGCAGAGGTAGCTGGCACAAAAAGAAGCATGTAGATAACTATAAGGCCCCACAAAACTATAATAAATTGGATAACAAAGATCAGGGTAACAAAGGTAAGCCAAACTTTGATAGGCCACGAATAATTATTGAGATAGAAACCCACAGTTCAATGACCGAAAATATGATGAAAGAAAACCTTTCCACCAAGGAAAGATATGGTGTAAATGGTGTAAGAGAGACACTCATAACACCAACGTTTGTAAAAAGAAACCTTCTTCCTTCGCTGCAATAAAAACGGGGAACAAGGGATTAAAGGTGAAACCTACTGGACAGCAGGAACCTTATCACCCCCCAGTTTGTGAAGATGTTGTATGTAATGGGGTCACAATTAGGTGCATCTATGATACAGGTTTAGATTATGACTCAGTCGTGAGCTCTCACCTGGTGCGCCAGAAAGAGTGGAGATCCAAACAGCAACCAAGGACATAGCAACCATGACACTTCCCATCGCCAGGATAACGGTAAAAACTCGCTATGTGGAAGGAGTGATTAAAGCAGCAGTGATAAACGAACCAATCTACCCTCTGATATTGGGGTGTAGATATGTCTTCTTGGGGAATCCCAAGAGACCTGTGATCATGGCAACAGTGCAGACCAGATCACAGACAAAGAAGGAGGAGGATAACCCTATAAATACTAATCCAGAGGAGATGAGGAAGGTGATAAGGCTAGAATCTGAGCTGAATAAGGGTAGGGCTGGTTCAGAGCTGCTAGGCGTGATGGGAAACTACAACAGAGAAAATCAATCTGCTGTTGCCCTTAAGACGCCACAAGGCGTGATGGCCTCTGACTGCTTGGTCGGTCTTTGGCTAAGGACGGAAGAAGAAGTGGTTCAGAGCTGGTTCTGTATTTTGTTGAATCGCGAATTCGTGCTTTGTTCGTGTATAATCTTGGAATAAGGGTCAACGTTATATGGATTCATTATGTGTTGAATGTCCAAGAATACATTCGTTCCTTCCGGTGCTCATCATTATATATATATATATATATATATATATATATATATATATATATATATATATATATATATATATATATATATATATATATATATATATATATATATATATATATATATATATATATATATATATATATATATCTTATCAGAAGAGTTCTTCACTACCATGATAATCAACATTGGCAAATGCAACAAACAGCTGTAACGTATCGATGTGATTTAAGTCCTCAGTTGGAGTCCATGAATTTATTAACAGTTCACACACGAGACATTCATGTAGGTATACATTCACATATAGTTCATTAGAATTTACTTGCATATATATTCTTGTCCGTCCGTGTCATTATTGAATTCATGTCGACAGACCATCATGGCTATGTGCATGCGCTGCTGTGATCCAGACAGCCAGAAGTGAGCACATGATGTCTTGACAAAAATAATCAATTTACTTATCAAAGTATCCTTCAATAACGTAGGTTAATCACTAGCCTTATGAATTCACCCGTATATACTAGTATCTGGACTGACCCTGAGTCCTTAGATTACTTTATAGAAAAATGGCTATCAACAAAGCCCAATAGTGTAAGGAGGTAAAAAAAACACGACCGTTCGGCTTGACGGACAACGTAACAAGGGTACAGTAACTAAGTCACGAAGCGTGACCTTATCGACGCGAACACGTCATAATTTGACCGTGTATTTCGCGTTCATTAATTCGTGAAGTATAGACATCCATCTATATTAATTCCATTGACCCTAAAAATGCGCACTGCCAATTCTAGCAGACGATATCAATAAATCTACCGTAACAATTTCCTGCCCGCCGTGGAAAAAAAAATCTATTAGATGATGATGATGATGATGATGATGATGATGATGATATAATCCCTTTAGCTGTGAGCAGGTAGCTCTTGACAGCCCATTGCCTCTCTGACAAAGGTGCAAGTCTTCCTCAGTTGCTGTGATGATGTGTAGAGTGTATTGTAGATGGTTGGGTGCGATGGGAGTAGTTGGCGTCGCAGGTCTGTTAGTCTTGGGCCCTGTAACAGTAGGTGTTCAACTGATTCCTCATGGTGGTGGCAGTGCCTACAGTTTGGTTCACGTAGTGGGTCTATTCTATTTAAATGTTTATTGACAGGGGCATGGCCTGTTCTCAGCTGGAAAATTAGACTCTGATCTCTTCTTTTCAGTTGTTTAACTGGATCTTGAGGGTTTGGTTTAGCTTGATGTTTGAAGAATAGCCGCCCTGTCTGGGAGGAAGCCCATTGGTTTAGCCATTCTTCCCTATAATTGTTTCTCAGGATCTGTTGGCAGGTTTGCAGTGTGGTACTTGATGGGAACTGGGGCAGTGCTGCTCCTCTTTTGGATAGTTTGTCGGCTTTTTCATTTCCTGGGACTCCGACATGCCCTGGGATCCACTGGAGTGTAACTTCGACGCAATAGGAAGTGAACAGTTGGTCAATAAATCTACAGATGTTATTAATGTTAGGGGACATTTTGCTTTCTAGGGATTGGAGTGCTGATTTTGAGTCTGAGAATATAACAATATCTATTAGATAGATTTTTTTGAACTATCTTACTCAAAAAATTTAACAAAAACCCGACATATGGCCTACGATGTTCTGTCTAGAACAGTGTCGTGGTCATGTCGATAATATATCAGTCATATAATATTATTATATTAAACAAAGGGATGTCAACTGTCACTAAATAATTAGCTACTGAACTTAAAGACTGTGTGAGTGAATAATGAAGTGTTATGTAAAGAAAATTATTCTAACTAATTAAAATTAAACTAATTAATCATAGTCAGTATGTAAGGTATTAATAATGACTTAATAAAGAACAAATATTCATACATTTCATGTGAATATCTAAATGCATATAACAGCTATCATATTCATAAATAAAATATTTAAAGTATTCGCTTGTGTGATATTATTTTGTTCTTTTTTCGTTTTTTTTCTTTCTTTTGACACAATTTCTTCTTTTTATATTATTATCACACTTCAATTTTATTATATTCTTTATTAACTTAATAACTATTAAACTTAATAATGTCGGATATGAAGATCCAGTCGTCGTTATGTCCTTTGCGAAATTATTGAAAGTTCCTTTGGAGAAGAAATTTAAAACTGTTCAACCAAGTTTCGTTCCTGATTGGTTATAAACGTTTATCGTGTTGAATTAGTCAATTTCTGTAGCATAACGTTACATGTCCAGCTTGGATTCGTATCATATTCCCTGCCATATCGTAATGAGTTGTAGCACGATTGGACACTAACCAAAGTCCAAACGTTAGAAAAGAACCATCGAAATAAGTCTCTTGCTATCACGAATCTTCTTTCAAAAACTGTTTATATTGAATGATTCACTGCAAGTATTCAAAGTGTCATTCTCGTATAGAGGTGGTTCGTATCAATTTCATAACACGGGAATAAGTGAGAGTTTCAGAGTCAATCTTGTTAAGTTTCTTTTAACTTGTGGACAATTATTCGACTTCAGTAGGATGTCTTGACAGTGCATCAGCAATTATATTTTCTTGTCCCGGTATGGCTTCGATGACGAAATCGTATGGCTGTAATAGAATCGAAAATCTGGCAAGTTTGGGGCTTTTGTGGTTGGAGCGACGTAACAATGCCACCGCCTTCTGATCCGTTTGGATCACGAAGGGTGCTCCCAACAAGAATTTTTCAAGTTTCGTTATTGCCCAAACTACGCCCAGCAACTCCTTGTCCACAGTGGAGTATTTAGTTTCAGGTAACTTCAGTTTTCTTGATATGTACATCGTGGGATGGAGTATATTGTCGTGATATTGAAGTAAACAAGCTCCAATACCGTAATTACTGGCATCTGTACGAAGATAAAACTTTTTAGAAGTATCTGGTAATCTCAAAATTGGTGGATTTGAAAAGATGTTTAGTATCATTCGAAAAATTTTGTCGCATTCGTCGGTCCAATTTACCTTCAACGGCATGTCTTTCTTCAACAATGATGACAAGACAGCCGTGATGGATGATAAGTTCGGTACAAATCTGCTGTAGTATCGGACTAATCTAATAAGCTCCTAACTTGCTTCTTCGTTTGAGGAACTGATTTTTTTTTCTTAACCAGCGGCACTTGGGCTTTCAGCCCTTCGGCCCAATGACATGTCATTGCGAGGCTGGGGAACCTGAGGACTTTCCTTCCAACCCGGTCAGGAGCTTCGCTCCTTCCCATCCACAGAGGGTTTATCACAGGAGCCGTTCAGGCTATTCAGTCAAATTTCCGGCCGTAAACATTTCTTCAAACGCCGACGCCCGGGTTTGAACCATGAACACCTGGTCGCCAGTACAACGCCGAAGCCATTACACCAGCGCGGCTCCCTGAGGAACTGATAAGTTTAAGATTTTTGAAACCGTACTAGGAACCGTTTGAATACGTCCCGCTCCAATAATATGTCCCAGGAAGTTTATCTCTCGAAACGCAATTTGTATTTTCGTAGGTTTCGTGGTTAAATGATTATCCCGCAATATTTCCAAAACACATCTAAGCCCCGAAAAATGTTCCTCAAATGACGAACTAAATAAGCATATGTCGTCGATGTATGTAATGATGTCTGGTCTACCTGATAAAATTGTTCGCATCATGCGAATAAAGGTAGCAGGAGCGTTCATAAGCCCAAAAGGCATCACATTCCACTGGTATAGACCTTGTGGAGTGGAAAACGCTGTGTAGTATTTGGCCTTTTTGGTTAGTGGTATCTGCCAATAACCTTTAGTTAGATCTATTTTAGTGAAAAGTGTTGCATTGGACAGATTGGGATGTGGTTCACTTTCAGCTATGGTCTGAGCATTTAGCTTCCTATAGTCAACGCATAAGCGAATGTTGTTGTTCTTCTTTCGGACAATGACTAAAGGTGACGAAAATGGTGAGGTACTAGTCTCGATAATACCTAACGACAACATCTGCTCAAGTTCCTGAGTCGTTTTGCTGAGAAAGTGTAGTGGGACAGAATAGGGATGTACACGAATTGGTGTATCATCTTTAAGAGTAATGTCGTGAGTAATCACTGATGTGCGACCAGGTACGTCTGTCAGCACATCTGGATATGATTGTAAGAGATCAGCAATCTGATGATGCTGTTGCGGTGTAAACGACGAAGAGATGGTTACATCCCGCCAAGATTCCATAGGTTGTAATACCGGTACAGGTAAGGGCATCTGTACCTCAGGAAAAGAGTATTCTTCTTCCTGAATCACTGATAGATTAGTATAATGACAATTTGGTACTACTGTGTCATCTAATTCGTGGAAAATAGACTGCAAGTGTTCTGGACGAGTGTGAAATTGTTTGAGCATGTTTATATGGTATATTTTTCTGTGTCCCTTAATGTCTAAGACGTAGTCAACGTCAGAAATCTTATCAATAACCTTGTAAGGCCCATTCCATGATATAAGTAACTTATTGTCATTATGTGGAAGTAACACATAAGCCTCATCGCCTGGAAATAGTTGACGTAATCGTCGAGTTCTATTTTGTAAGGTACGAGCTTTAGCTTTCGCAGCCTCAGAAGAAGCTGTTGCCAACTGGCAAGATTCAATAATATTCTTACGAAGATTAATTACGTACTCGTAGGATGACTGGGTATCCTGAGTCATCTCGGCGTCAATTAGTAAGTCTTTTATGAGTCCCATAGGACCTCTTGGTGGAGCGCCGAAAACTAATTCAAATGGAGAGAAGCCAGTCTGTTCATTTTGTACCTCTCGATAGGCGAACAGGATAGCTGGGAGTGCTCTGTCCCAGTCCTGAGGATGTTTAACCGTAACCTTATGTAATAGTTGTTTGAGTGTACGGTTAATCCGTTCCACTGCACCATTACTCATAGGATGATAAATACTACTAAGGTTCCTATCTATGTACCATGTCTTCATTACCTCTGCCATAGTATCAGATATGAATTTAGATCCCTGATCTGACAATAACTTTCTAGGGAAACCTACTCTAGAAAAAATAAGATGTAGTGCATCAGCTACATCTGTTGTAGTGGTGGTCTTCAGTGGTATTTCTTCGGGCCATCGTGTGCATAAATCAATGCAAGTGAGGACGAATCTATGTCCTCTGGCCGAAGGTAACAGTGGACCAATGATATATATGGTCATTTTGTCAAAAGGTCGCACTGAAATATCACAAGCCTGAATAGGAGCCGTGTGAAAAGCTCCACGTGCTTTAACTTCCTGGCATGTCGTACAAGAGCGTACATACTGTGATATGTCCCGTGAAACACCTGGCCAAAAGAATGAAGATAATACTCGAGAACGTGTTCGAGTATATCCCATGTGACCTGCGCACTTGGAATCATGTGCATGTTGAAGAATATATCGTCTAAATGCAGAAGGTACCATGACTTATTGTTTTACCTGAGAAGTGTCCATCAAACATCTAATTAATATATCATTTTTGATAATAAACCAATGTTTGTCTTTACCACCCGAGGTAAGATTATCAAACTTATTCACCAGAGCAAAGAATTTTTTTAAAGATGTGTATTCCTTCTGTTTTCTTGCAAACGTAGCTCTGTCAATAGGAGAATGAACCTCAATATCTTCATGTTTGTCTGGTTCCGCCTTGTTAGTGTCGACACTCTCTACAATTTTAATCTGTGCTCTAGTAGTCACTGCATTTCCAGTGCACAGATTGTGTTTCTCCCATTCGTTAATTTCTTCTGGGGTGCAATCTCTACTGCCATGAATGCGACCAACCATCAGATCTGCAATAGGATTTTTCAACATGCATACCTTCACATTTCCTGAAAAGAAGGGTGTATTAATATGAATTATCGCAGTGGGGTAATGTTCAATTGTTCCACCAAACGTCATGCATCTGACGTATTCCCCTGTTGCACAACTTGGATGGATCAGTGACTGTCGAACTCCAATCGTCGTAGATCCGGAATCTCTCAAAACAGAGACGATAGACCCATTCACTATCCCTCTGTTAAATATTAGGGAGCCTGTTCCATCATTGGCTGCAAGACCTACTTCTGGTAGAATATGTCCGCAGTTCAATACTGTCTCCTTTGCTTTCTGAAAAACAAGATTACATTCTGGGCAACTATTTGCCACGTTATAATTTATTGCATAATATGTAGAGGAAGACTGTATTACTTTATCGTTTTGTGGAACATCTGGGGTTGTATGATTCGTAATCGCTGCCCCTGCATTATGATTATAATGAGACGATCTACGAGACTGAGATCGATGACGAGAATGATCATTAGAATTATCCCGTTGTCCCCTGTAGTAACTGTTATCTCGATGTCTCGAGCTATGATTATTGTTATTCCAATTGTTACTAGTGTTATAGTTATATGATCGATTATGATTTGTGTTATGTTGACCATTATTGTATCTCGACTGAGGTGAATAATTTCTATTTTGTGGTCTACCTCTATTAAAGTCACTCTTATTGTTGAAATTATTATGTCCCTTATGAAAATTAACATTATAATTTCCTTTGAAGCGACTTCTATCTACACTGTGTGTTCTTGGTTTGTCATGACTGTGGTATGACATATTAGAGGCCACAGGTAGAGGTTCCCTTATTAGCGAGTTAGAAATGCTCGCATTCGGATGAGCAGTGCAATAATTTATTGAAATTTTTTCTAATTCATCAATAGTAGATGGTTTTCGTTCTTGCAAATAGGCAAAAAACGGTGGGCTGTCAGAGGATAACACTTTATCCCTCAGTAACAAATGGACTAACTTGTCGTATGATTTGTTGACACCTGCCAGTTCCACCCATCTGTTAAAGGTATTGCGTATGTTCGCAATAAAACCTGTAAAGTCTTTATTAGAATCTGGTAGAATACTTTTAAAACGTAATCTGCAACCCTCTTCGTCGAAATGGAAACGACGTAATAATAAGGCTTTAATGGCGTCATAGTCACTAGCTATTGTTGGGTCAACATTCTGAACTGCACTTAATTGTTCCCCGTCCAACAATTCACTAAGTTTTAAAGCCCATGTTTGTTTTGGTAAGTTATGTGTTAAACATACCTGTTCAAAACGTGACAGGTACGATCCAAGGTCGTCGAAGTTCAATTTGAAATGTGGTAATTTAAAATTGTAATAAGGTTTATTTTGGTTGGATGAAGATCCATTTTGAGAATTATCATTCTGACTCATATTAGCACTTTGTGCCTGAAATCTTGCAGTTTCCCACTTAAGACGTTGCAATTCCATTTCTTGTTGCCTTATAATTTCCTCTCGTTTCATTTTATTCTCTTCTTCTTGTCTAAGTTCTTTTTTTTTCTCTTTTAGCAATTTCTTTCTGTTCCTCTAATTTTACTTCATATTTTGCAAGTTCATTTGTCGCAAATTCCAGGAGTGCATCTCCCTTTTTATTACAATCCTTTCCAATTCTAATGAAATGATCCAAGGTAAGCATTCTTGAACCTAATAGTGTATGTATTTGCTCAATATAATCAATTATAATACTATTGTATTATTATTTGTAAGTTCCACAACTATATAATATTTTGTAATAATATTATATGTACCTACTAATTTACATCATAACTAGTTAAGCTATTTATTTATTTAAGATGCTGAATTTATATCATACACCTAATATCAATATTTAATAATTATGGGTATTATACCTCCATAATTATGTTATTTGATCAATTATATGTGCTAAGTCAACACTGTAGTATTATGAAAATGTACTAATTAATATTTAATATGATTGTCCTATTCAAGGCAAACCAATAATCAAAGTTATTTATCACTATATATTATGCTATAGTGCCCTCGTCATAATTTAAAATCTGCTTCAATCGTATATTGGACTACTACTGCAAATAGATGACATCACCTAAGTCATCAACTGATTTGGTCAAAATTAATTAAATTATTGTATTATTCTATTAATACTAACTTTCTAATATTATTAAATCATTAATATATTAAATGAATAACTAAGACAAACAATAAACTAAACTGTACAGAACATTGGCACATCACAAACTGACAATTTCAGACATAAAATGAATCTATAAACTAAAGAGAAAAAATCGGAAGTACCTAAGAAGGTCAAGGGTTGAACTAAATCAATGTGCTCAAAAATCAGTGACGTAACAATGGACTCATGACGGTTATACAAAATCTATGAAATACGTGATAGGAAGATCATAAGTGACGAAATAGATTACGAACATTATTACAAAACTGAATGAAAATGAAATTAGTATAGAAAAATACACCAGTTATTTACAGAACTGCACAGCTAAAACACTTAGTATCGAAATCTTGCAATGTCGAGCAGAACAATTCCCTGGTTAATTTGTTAGGGGGCTCCCGTACAGATTGCAAAATTTCAATAAACCCTAAGACCGACTGAAATCTTTGGGGTCAGCTTTTCGCGACATTTCCAGAGGTTTCAGCTCCCTCGCCAACCAAACCCGCTAACATGTATAATACATAAGACAATCACAATTAACATTAAACAATGATTTGCAAAAGACATGGCGATGAAATCGTAAAGAGGACATGACAGCATAAACTGAAAACAATTACTTAGCTTTTAGCCTCGATAGATTTGTACAATGCCTGCTTCGCCAACGGACAGAAGAGCTTATATTGCCTGACAAAGCTGGTTGGATCTAGTTTCCAATGTTTGATTGAGCGTTTATAAATTCTTTTCTTCAAAGACGTTGGAATGCGGCTGCCATCGATACAGAAGATTCATCCTGTTGTCAAGGGCGTGTGACGTCATAGGTGTAGATGCAAAAAGTGTCCATTTTCGCTCAAAGGGAATTTTTTCTTTCAACTCGATAATTCTTGAAAATTTTTTGACAATTAAATTATAATTCCACGCCACATCTGGCCACCAGCTGATAAGGCTAGAATCTGAGCTGAATAAGGGTAGGGCTGGTTCAGAGCTGGTTCTGTATTTTGTTGAATCGCGAATTCGTGCTTTGTTCGTGTATAATCTTGGAATAAGGGTCAACGCTATATGATTTCATTATGTGTTGAATGTCCAAAAATACATTCGTTCCTTCCGGTGCTCATCATTATATATATATATATATATATATATATATATATATATATATATATATATATATACATATATATATATATATATATATATATATATATATATATATATATTTCTTATCAGAAGAGTTCTTCACTACCATGATAATCAACATTGGCAAATGCAACAAACAGCTGTAACGTATCGATGTGATTTAAGTCCTCAGTTAGAGTCCATGAATTTATTAACAGTTCACACACGAGACATTCATGTAGGTATACATTCACATATAGTTCATTAGAATTTACTTGCATAGATATTCTTGTCCGTCCATGTCATTATTGAATTCATGTCGACAGATCATCATGGCTATGTACATGCGCTGCTGTGATCCAGACAGCCAGAAGTGAGCACATGATGTCTTGACGAAAATAATCAATTTACTTATCAAAGTATCCTTCCATAACGTAGGTTAATCACTAGCCTTATGAATTCACCCGTATATACTAGTATCTGGACTGACCCTGAGTCCTTAGATTACTTTACAGAAAAATGGCTATTAACAAAGCCCAATAATGGAAGGAGGTAAAAAAAACACGACCGTTCGGCTTGACGGACAACGTAACAAGGGTACAGTAACTAAGTCACGAAGCATGACCTTATCGACGCGAACACGTCATAATTTGACCGTGTATTTCGCGTTCATTAATTCGCGAAGTATAGACATCCATCTATATTAATTCCATTGACCCTAAAATGCGCACTGCCAATTCTAGCAGACGATATCAATAAAACTACCGTAACAGAAGGCACAGGCTGAGGTCAGATCACTCAAGCCATGTTTTAAAAAATTGACTAAATGCCACACACCTCCAAGCAAAGGAGACTACTATATGAAGAATAAACTGATCTATAGGAAGGCTGGAACTGGAGCAAATGGTCACGGACAGCTGGTTCTTCCCACTTCATATAGGGAGAAAGTGATGGAACTAGGGCATGCAATTCCCTTCAGTGGTCATATGGGAATCAGCGCAACAGGACAGCGTATAGCTTGTCATTATTTCTGGCCAGGGATAACGGAAGATATAAAGAGATATGTAAAATCCTGTCCAGAATGCCAGAGAGTAGCTCCAAAGCATTGGACTGCTCCTGCAACTCTAGGGGAAATGCCCATAGTGGGAACACCTTTTGAGAGAGTTGCATTGGATATTGTGGGACCTCTCACTCGGACCAAGAGGAGGAACAATTACATCCTCACTCTGGTGGACACTTGTTCTATGTGGGGAGAGGCGGTAGCCCTGTCGTCAATCGATTCGAAGCATGTCGAAGAGGCATTACTTACAATATTCACAAGGTTAGGATTCCCACATCAAATCTTGACTGATAACGGATCACAGTTCAAGGGGAAATTAACGGAAGAAGTTTTCGGGATCTTCCAGGCCAAGCACTTTCATTGTAGTCCGTATCACCCCCAAGGGAACGACCAGGGGGAGAGGTTCAATGGGACTCTCATTTCTATCCTGCGAAAGCTGGCCCATGAAAAACCTGATACGTGGGACCAATATTTGCCCGCTGCGTTGTTTGCGTATCGGGAAGTTCCACATACAGTAATTCGACCGGAATGGCACCGGCAACCCTGTTATTCGGGAGGCCAATAAAAGGTCCATTGGAAGCCTTGTTAAGGACGTGGACAGATGAGAAGGCAGAAGAAACTGTTACCTCATCATATCAATATGTGAACGAGCTGACCACTCGTCTAAAAACTGGCTGGAAACTTGCTAATGACAATTTAAGACAAGCCAGGAAGAAACATGCTGCATATTATAATAAGAAAGCGAAGGATAGGGAACTAGCTGTGGGAGAGAAGGTGCTTCTTCTACTACCCGGCAGCAGTAACAAATTGCAAATTGGATGGCAAGGTCCATATACAGTTCTAGAGAAGGTGTCTAGAACTAACTACAAGATTGATAAGAAGGGGAAAGAGAAAATATATCACGTGAACCTTTTAAAGAATTATCTGGACAGACAAATCCAGGAGGGAACACATTTACTGACCTTGGCTATCGCAACGGGGATAAAAAATGGACCACTCGCCTCTCATGAATATCCATTAAAGACATGTGAGACCCCTGCCCATGTAAAAGTCAGTAAACACTTGACGAAAAATCAGAAGGAGAGGATTCAACAGGTTCTAATTGATCATACGGACGTGTTAACGGACAAACCGGGGCACACCAATTTGTTGGAATATGATATGAAGTTAATAGACCCAACACCAATCTGTATGCGAGCCTTTCTATTCCTTTCGCTAAGGAGAAAGCTTTGAAAGAGGAGATCGATAATCTGTTGAAAGAAGGGATTATTTCTCACAGTGAATCTCCTTATAGTTCTAGTGTGGTTTTGTTGAGGAAACCATCTGGGGAACATAGACTGTGTATAGATTACAGGAAACTGAATGCTGTCACAGAAGGTCAGGTGGATCCATTACCTGATACAAATCAGCTGTTTGCCAGGCTGAACAAGGCCAAATATTTTTCTAAGGTTGATCTTAGCAAAGGCTATTATCAAATCCCAGTGAAGCCTGAGGTTCGACCTTATTTAGCCTTTAGCACCTCGGAAGGACATTATGAGTTCAACATGTTGCCGTTTGGGTTGAAAAATGCTCCGAGTGTGTTTTCTAGGATGATGCGAAAATTGTTGGATCCACTGAATAATCCATGCATCACTAATTTTATGGATGATATCCTCATCGCTACTGAAACGTTTGAGGAACACGTTAACTCTTTGACTATGTTGTTTGATAGACTCAGAGAGGCTAACTTGACCGCTAGACCAACAAAATGTTGTATTGGATGTAAAGAGTTGGAATTCTTGGGACATACTGTATATCAGGGTAGCATGACCCCTGACCCCAAGAACCTTGAGAAACTGCAGAGAGCACTGAGACCACAGACAACGAAAGATGTGCAATCTTTTGTGTCGCTGTGTGGATTTTATCAAAAATACATAAAGAATTTTAACTCTATATGTGCTCCTCTGACGGACTTAACTCGCAAGGGCCAACCTGATAGAATTATTTGGTCAGCACAGTGTGAATTGGCTTATCAAAAGTTAAAGGAAAAACTCACTAGCAAACCTACTTTAAAATTGCCTGATTTGACTCAGGAATTTGTGGTAAGAACGGACGCAAGCAATGTGGGCTTGGGGGCCACTTTGTTACAAAGGTCCTCTTCACCAAATGGAGAACTGAACCCAGTCGGTTATGCCAGCCGCAAGTTGAACAAAGCGGAACAAAACTATTCAACAAGCGAAAAAGAATGTTTAGCTTTGATCTGGGCTATAAAAAAGTTCCAGATATATCTCTATGGTAGGCCATTTGTGGTCCAAACGGATCATCAGCCCCTCGTATTTTTGTCACAGGCCAAGCATGAAAATGCTCGGTTATTAAGGTGGTCGTTGCTCATCCAACCTTATTCATTTACTGTTGAATACATTCCTGGTTCACAAACCTTGGGTGCAGATTTCTTGAGTAGGCATCCTTTTGACGAAAAGCAGAGTATTCACAAGGCCTAAGGAGCAAATTTGATCTATGTGTATCACTGTTCTTGAACTTGCATCAGAAGCATGTTCTTAAGTGGGGAGATGTGGGGTGATTTACATTGATACACCGATCAAATAGTAATAATACCATTTGTTTATAACGATAAAATAATGTAGAAATAAAAATAGTGGAGTTGTAACGCTTCTTCTTCTCCCACGCCACCATCGTGTTGATTTTAGCAGACAGTATTGTAGAGTAAATAGTACTATCGTTTCTAATGTCCTTGAAAAACTATTTATAACATTTTGAGACGAAAGGCTTATTCGTCTAGAAGGAGAGAGGAGCGACAGAAAAATGATACACTGTCACGCGTTGGTTTGAAACACAAATTGGCAGCGAACGCGTCGGGTATTGATAACGTAGGATAAAATTAAATAGAACATGTTTGAAACAAATCAAGACGTAACCCTTTTTCCGCATAACATGTTTGAAGCAAAAATCTATACAAGGCCAATATTTGTTCGTTCTATAGTCACACAGTGGAAATGTATACACACACAGACAGTGCATTGCCTGCCAAGTAGTACATTTTATGACGTGCGGACTAGTGGTTTCAGTTTGAACAACGAGAGAGAGAGAGGAAAAGATGGAGTATTTATAGAAAAGTAGAAATCGACAACTAATATGGAAAATATATGGAAATCATAATTACAGGGACCACGGCCATAAAATTTAGTTAGTTTAATAGCATATCTTCTCCTTAGCAATAAGGAAATATACAAAATCCTCCATGTAACAATCAAGATATTGACATAATACTAGACGTTCACGAACGGGCTGACGAACAGACCCTCAGGTTTGCATTCACTATTCATAACATTTTGGGAACGCGGTTTTGAAAAAGAGGCATGAGAGGGGAAAGTGAAATTTGATTGGTTAGTAATAGGAGGATAGGAGAGATATTATTGGGTGGTCCAAACTAAGTATATTTGTAGAGTGATATCCAAGACAGAATTACTAACAGACTGTGAAACACGCAGTTTGTTTGGAGTTTTTTTTTAAATTTCAATTCAAAACGGGGGAACGTTGGCTTTCATTGGCCAGCCTCTTTTATAATATCCCAATCTTCCAAGGCTTGTCGCCATTTGTATAGAATCATTTCCATACTCAGGACGTTGAGAATAGAAGTGTGACTCTTTTGTGTAAACTAAAACTAAATAAATACATAAAGTCACAGTCTAGCCAGCGGCAGAACTGAATGTGTGCCAGTCATCGTACCTGTGTTTTATTTCATTGAATTGTGGTAAGAGGAATTGAATTATTATCATGTATTATTTGAAAAGGCACAAGTTTGATACTGCCAATTGGGAAAGTGTATGACATGCCTAAAGAGACAGTTTGGGTATTCTCATTTGATTTATGTTTGAATATTGCATTGTTGTAATTGACAATTATTGTAAGACCAAGATAGAATAACAAGCCTCAGTGTTTGAGGAACACTTATTAAAATGCCTAGAGCGTTTATATATATATATATATATATATATATATATATATATATATATATATATATATATATATATATATATATATATATATATATATATATATATATATATATATATATATAGAGAGAGAGAGAGAGAGAGAGAGAGAGAGAGAGAGAGAGAGAGAAGAAAAATCATATAGAAGGAGATGTACATACTCCTATTAAATTGTGTTGAAGAGAACTATGGAAAAATGACAGTGGCGTATCTGCCATATGGACCTGAGGTGTGGTCATAGTAGGATGTGAGTTCATATAATTTAGGGGCTGGTGCACTTTGTTTGCACACGAGGCTGACTCCAAAATCATATCATGTAGAGAGTTAAGTGAAATATACACCAGATATGAAAAGGCCAGGATGTCCTTTATGTTGCAGGGTTTTATTTCCTGTTACCAGCCGGTGACAGGAAACCTGAAGTACTATAAGAAGACAGTAACGTTTCCAGTACAGCGTATTCTGTATATTATTATCAAGTGAATTTCTGAGAGCAGCAGTTCTTTGCAGAGACATATCATCGAGTTGAATCTTCACGTGGGAAATTAAAGGTGATGTGCCACAGTCTGGGCACTCTGACAATTTATCGGGAGTAAAATTGATTCCCTACCAATTAAATGTAACTCTCAGGGGGATGAGGACAACCGCAGCTCCACCAATATCTGACTCACATCAATACTTAGTAAATAATAGTCTGTGAAAACACTTGAAGGAACATTTTAAGATTAATATTATTATTGTTGGACCCAGAGTCCTTGTTTTTTAGTTCACTATTAGTGTAACATATATTTTCTTCAGTTTTAAAGACCTGTCCAAAGAACGTGTAGGACAGGCACAATAAATTGTACAAAAAATATTCTAAATTCAAACTTAAACAACAGACTTATTAAGTTCCTTATAGTGAGTTATATTGTGTTGTTTTGATGTACCATCATCTCATTGCATACCCTAGACACTAACCACATCAAACACCACACATTAGAAATAACATACAGCACCGTGTGAGATCTAGAGAGGTAGCGTTAGGTCCCTTGAGAATTCATCAACATAATCTATTAGACTCAAGGTCTTACATAGCTTGACCTCACACGGTTGACACATATATAACAACATTCATTATCTTTTACCATCATAACCTCTCCAGCAAAATTAAACTTTGCTACAAACTGTTAGCACAATTTCTGAATAATGTTTATATGTGATCTTGTGTATGTGTGTGTGTTTGTGTGTGTGTGTGTTTGTGTGTGTGTGTGTGGAGTGGTGTTGGAGCCTACATGGAATGCGGTTATCTTTCATTCCAGGTTCTGTCTCGATATTACAAAGTACGAAACATCCACTGAGAGGAAGTATGTTGGTGTCTACAGCTCCTTATATATCTGGAGCCATACCACGATTCCCAACCTGGAGTTGCAGTTTGTGTAAACCCGGCCTGCTGGATGCAGATCATCATCTAATAAGATAGGTGGAATCTAGTTCCACTGTACAGCAAATCTAGCCAAAAACTACAGTATAAAAACCACATATAATAAAAAAAAAAAAATTTAATGATGATATATGAAGGACATTTGTTCAATAAAGTGAACTCTACAGTTCAGGGACAGTGATTATAGATTAGTAAAGAAAGTAATTGACATTATCTCGTTACCTTTACCATATTATTCCTTATGGAAAAGTACATTCCATATTATTTATTTAATGATGTAAATACCATTTGATTTCTTTTAGAATTCCTGACCGAAAAAATAAATCGGTAGAGGACAAATCAATTGTAAATAATTTCAGTCAGTCTTGCTTAATAATTCTTATTAAGTTAATGTTCTGTATTGAGATTCATTACATATAATTAATTCAATTTCCCCCTAGATAATTAGCCAGTAAAACAAAAGTATATTCATTAATCAATGTGGGATCTAGAGAGGTAGCAGATAGATCTTCAGTACCCCACACTATCATCATACTTGAAGGTTTACATAGCTTGACCCCACTATTGATGTCGATACACAGTTGCTCTTTTCAGAGAAGGGGTATTTCTTATAAGACCAGTCTCTTATCTGGCACTATCCTGGTATCATCTGATACACTTTTGTGTCCAGGAAAGTCTTTATTTTAATAACATCCAAACCTCTCGCGACATTTGGGGTCCTGTCCGGGATTTTTCATTCATAAACTGGGGTCTTTACTTGAGATAGTTAGAGTAAAAGTAGGAATAAGGTAATAATATAATAAGATAAAGAAAGTCAATAAATAAAATTAACCAAATTGTGGTGACTGGATGAGCTGTCAGTGGTTATAGTTAATTAAGTTTATATTTTAATTTAGTGATACCCTATTTAGTTTATAATTTGTATAAGATTGCAAGAGAATGGCAGACTTAGCAAAATTTAGGTCTGCTACAGTGCAGGCGGCAAAAGAACTTGGCATGAGTGGGGATTCTCTGATTCAATATGTTACTACTGAATGTGATAAGTTCAAAGACAGAGAAGATAAGAAATTAGAAACAGAGAGAAGATTACAATTAGAAGCAGATAAAGAAGCAAAAAGGTTACAGTTAGAATCTGATAGGGAGGCTAGGCAAATGGAGGCTGATAGAGAGGAAAAGAGATTGCAAATGGAGGCTGAGGAAAAGAGATTGCAAATGGAGGCTGAGGAAAAGAGGTTGCAAAGGGAACATGAGTTAAGATTGAAGGAGCTGGAACTTCAAGGACCTGTTGCAGTAAATGGGAGCAGCCCAACTATCTCTGAAACTAGTGCAAATCAAGGCGAATCAAATTCAGCCATGAATTTCCATTTGGACCCATTTGTGGAGAAGGAAGATGATATTGAATCATTTTTAAGTAGGTATGAAAGATTAGCTACTAACTATGGCCTAGAGAAAGAAAAGTGGAGCCTAAAATTATCACAAGGGCTGAGAGGAACTTCTTATGAAGTTTTTTTCTAAATTAAGTAGGGAAGAACAAGAAGATTATGAACTATTAAAACAAGCATTGTTAGTCAGATATGAGAAGAATGCTGAATTTTATAGAAAGAAATTTAGAACTACCAAGCTGCTGTCTGGAGAGACTTACCACCAATTCTCTGCAAGATTGGAGACCTACTTGGAGAAGTGGACTACTCTTGGGAAGACTCAAGACCTAAAAGAAATGGTCATGAAGGAGCAAGTAAGAGAGTCTATGCCTCCAGACATGAGAAAATTTCTTATGGAACAAGGTGCAGAGAGGTTGGGGGAGATTCTCACAGTTGCTGAGAGATATCAAGCGGCTCAGTCAGAAGTAGCTGGAGTTAAGAAGAAACAAGGAGATAGTAATAAAACCCCACAAAACCAGAATAAGTTCGACAATAGGGATCAACCACCTAGATTCAAACAAAGTAATGACAGGCCTTCTTCTTTGGTCCTTAGCCGCCGACCGTCAAAGCAGTCAGTGGCCATCACGCCTAGTGGCGTCTTGTAGAGCAACAACAAAGTGATTCCACTTTGCTCGATCGGTGGCCATCCTTCGTACAGTGCCCCAACTCTGGTTCATTCTTTGCATCTCAGCCTCCACAGTCCTCCGCCAGATTTTTTTGGTCGGCCTCTCTTTCGTTTTCATTCAGGGGTCCAAAGCATAGCTGTTCTTGTGATGGCATCGGGGTCTCTTCTGAGGACAGGGCCAACCCAGCTCCAGCGTCTGCCAGCTATGATGGTGTGCATGTCCTCCTGCTTGCTCCGAGTAAGCAGATCTTGGTTGGTGATGGTATTCGGCCAAAAGATTCGGTGAATTTTTCTTAGGCATGTTGTGTGAAAAGATGACAATTTCGACATTTCCTTCTCTGTAACTCTCCAGCATTCCGCACCATAGAGAAGCACAGAAAGCACACAGCTCTGATATAATCCTAATTTTGTGCTTGTGCTGTATTGAGAGGACTTCCAGATGTTGTTTAGGCAAAAAAAGGCTGTTCTTGCCTTATTCATTCTGATGTTGATGTCTTTGTCTGCCCCACCGTCTGGTGTTACTATGCATCCTAGGTATGTGAAGGTGTCTGTCTGTACCAGTTGCTGATTCCTTACTGATATGGGCTCAGGGTTGCTCACATTGAGCGTCATGACCTCTGACTTCTTTAAATTGATGTTCAAGCCCACCTGCTGGCTAAACGTATTGAGTCTATCCATTTTTTCCTGGATGTGTTGATGTGAATATGCTAGTAGTGCAATGTCATCTGCATATTCCAGATCTTCCAATGTAGAAAATGTAGTCCATCTTATTCCTCTTGGACTGCCCTCTGTTGTCTGGCGCATCACACAATCTATGACTGTTAAAAATAGAGTTGTTGATAAGGGGCATCACTGTCGTCCTCCTGTCTTCACCTCAAAGGTTAGGTTGCTCTGCCCAACACTACACGTAAAGTTGGCACAGAGGCTTTTTATGATTGACACTGTGCAGCTTGGAATTCCGTAAGCCCTCAGTATTTTCCATAAACTGTCCCTATGTATGCTGTCAAAAGCCTTTTCAAAATCAACGAAATTTATGTACAGCTGTCTTTGCCATTCTGAGCACTGCTCTGTAATGTTCCCGAGGGTAAATATATGATCTACACATCTTCTGTTCTTTCTAAATCCTGCTTGTTCTTTCCTCAGTTTGTAGTCTACTGCTTTTGAAATTCTCTGTATAATTATCCTGCCTAGTATTTTGCTGGGAACTGAGAGAAGAGTGATTCCTCTCCAATTATTGCAGTCTGCAAGATCTCCCTTCTTGGGCAATTTGACAATTATTCCTTTGTTCCACTCTGATGGTGTTGTCCCCATTTTCCAGAATTGTGCAAATAGTGGTTCTAATAGTTCTGCTGCTAGTTCAGGGTCTGTCTTAAATAGCTCTGCATTTAAGTTATCATGGCCAGGAGCTTTTCCGTTCTTTAACCCTTTGATTGCTGTGATGATTTCTTCTTTTCGTGGAATGTCTGTATTTACATCTAGATCGTTTTCAGCCTCAGGAACATTCAATTGTGTCTCTGGTGGTTCCTTGTTCTGAGTTTCTCTGAAGTGCTCTGCCCATCTTGTATCCTGTCCCTCTGCTGTCGTGATGAGATTTCCTTGCTTATCTCTTACTAATGTAATATTTTTTGCACCTCGTTTTCCGCTGATGAATTTAGTTATTTTGTATATTGCGCTTTGTTCATTTCTCAGTGTTGCCTCTTCTGCCTGTCTTGCAAGATAGTCTAGGAAATTCCTTTTGTTGGCTCGGGTTTGGCGTTTAACTTCCTTGTCCAGCTGAATGTACTGTTCGCTATATAGTAATGACAGGCCTAGATATAATCAAAGAGACAGAAACCCTCAGGTACCAGAAAAGAAACCCTACAGACAAGAAGGGAAATGGTGTAAAATTTGTAAGATGAATAATCACCATACTAAAGACTGTAGGAAAAAGAACCCTCCATATTTCGCTGCATGCCTCAAATTAGGAAATAAGGGAAAGAAGGAACTGTCTACAGGGCAGCAAGAACCTCATCATCCCCCTGTATGTGAAGAAGTAGTATGTAATAGGGCCACTATCAAGTGCCTTTATGATACTGGATTGGATTTTGACTCAGTTGTGTGTTCTAACCTGGTGCACCCAGATCAATATACCACAGAAACAGTGGAGATACAAGGGGCAACTAAAGATGTAGCAACCATGACACTTCCCATTGCAAGAATAAATGTAAAAACTCGCTATGTGGAAGGAGTTATTAGAGCAGCAGTGATAAATGAACCAATCTACCCTCTGATATTGGTGTGTAGATATATGTTTTTGGGAAGTCCCAAAAGACCAGTGATTATGGCAGCAGTACAGACCAGGTCACAGTCAAGGAAGGAGAAAGCTAACCCAATAAATACCCATCCAGAGGAGATGAGGAAGGCACAGGCTGAAGATAATTCAAAAGCATTGCTTTAGAAAACTACCAAAAAGCCATACCCCTCCTAATAAAGGAGAATTGTATATGAAGAATAAGTTGCTTTATAGGAAGGCTCGAACAGGATCCAGTGGTCATGGACAACTAGTTCTACCATCTTCATATAGAGAAAAGGTTATGGAGAGATCACATGTTGTATCAGACGGTGGACATGAGAAAATTGGTACCACCTGTCAAAGAGCATCGTTGAAATTCTATTGGCCAGGCGTAGCTGCAGACATTGCACAATTTGTGGAGGCCTGTAACCAATGCAACAAGGGAAAGCCCACACGTTGGGAAAATAATCAGAACCTACAAAAGCACTACGGTGAAAACAGGCCTGAAAATAAAAGGAAAAATAAATATGATAAGGTAGACATCGTGGATAGGAAAACCCCTTTTCACACCCAGTCTTCCAATAAACGAGGTAACATGGCCACTATGCGTATTGTACAAAAAGTGACCTCAACCCAGTCCCACCCGACAATCCCTTGGTCGGAATTCCTGGAACGGGATAAAAATAGAAGAGAGGGAAGTCCTCTCACTTTGAAACTGAAACTGCGGGGAAACCCCAGAAAAATTGGTAGCGGACGATTGGTGTGTGATAGCAAATTAACGGGAAAAAGTCACCACCACAATACTTCCAATTACATGAGCATTACCGGAATGGCACCGGCAACATTGATGATGGGTCGACCACATCAAAGGTCCATTAGAAGCCTTAATGAGGACATGGACAGATGAGAAAGCAGAAGAGACTGTAACTTCATCATACCAGTATGTGAACGAGTTGACATTTCGGTTAAAAACTAACTGGAAACTAGCAAATGATAATCTGAGGAAAGCCAGAAAGAAACATGATGAGTACTACAATAGGAAGGCGAAGGATAGAGAGCTAGCTGTGGGGGAGAAGGTGCTTCTTCTATTACCCGGCAGCAGCAATAAACTTCAGATAGGCTGGCAGAGCCCATACACTGTTCTAGAAAAGGTATCTAGAACTAACTATAAGATAGACAAAAAGGGAAAGGAAAAAGTTTATCATGTGAACCTCCTCAAGAAATATCATGATAGGAAAGTGTTGGAAGGTGCACATTTGATGACCCTGGCCATAGCCACTGAAATGGGAAATGAACTTCTCACCTCTTATGAATACCCCTTGAAACCATGCGAAACTCCTGCACAGGTAAAAGTCAGTAATCACTTGACAAAAGGGCAGAGGGAGAAGATTCATAAGGTTCTGGAGAATCATACAGACGTGTTAACGGACAAACCGGGGCACACCAACTTATTGGAGTATGATATGAATGTGACAGCGCCATATTGTCACTATCATGGTCTCTGTGGTTTAGTGCCTTTTTACCACATTATCTTCAAGAAGAAGATTTATTACTAGGCCACAATAAAGCCTAAAAATAGTGGTGTGTTATATTTGATAGTTGTGGGGTATATTTGTGTTTTCGCTCCTTTAAGAGCGATAATCGCGTGTGTTATTTAAGTGGCACAGTCAATACGCGCAGCGCACCAAGTTGAGTGATTCGCCCTAGGGCCTATATAAAGAGATAGCGAGCCGGCGAAAGGCCTATTTGAAGATCCGTCCAGACAAGAGAAAACGAAGATACGAGGCGCCCTGTGTGGGTAGAACAAAGACATGACACATTAGCAATCGAGCACAGGCTGGGTGTTTGGTTTTGTTCGCTTTGTTTTATTTGTTTAATGTTTGCTTCGTGTGCTTAATGTCACTGACAGGGTTGTAGAAATAAATACAGCCCCTGCCTTAAGAATCAGAGGTTTATTGTTGAATCGGGTCGGTTGCGAGTGTGCAAGAGAGTGATCAAATATCACAACATCATCATCATCATCTCGCAGACCCTATCACATGAAATTGCTAGACCCAACACCCATCTGTATGAGAGCCTATTCTATCCAATTCGCTAAGGAACAAGCTTTAAAAGGAGAGATAGAATATTTATTGCAAGAAGGTATTATCTCCCACAGTGAATCTCCTTACAGCTCCAGTGTGTTATTGTTGAGGAAACCCTCTGGGAAACATACACTGTGTATAGATTACATGAAACTGAATGCTGTCACAGAGAGTCAGGTGGATCCATTGCCTGATACCAATCAACTGTTTGCCAGGTTGAATAAGGCAAAATATTTTTCTAAGGTAGATCTCAGTAAGGGATATTATCAGATTCCAGTGAAGCCTGAGATCAGACCTTATCTGGCTTTTAGCACCTCGGAAGGGCACTATGAGTTTAATATGTTGCCTTTTGGATTGAAGAATGCTCCGAGTGTGTTTTCCAGAATGATGCGAAAACCATTGGATCCCCTGAAAAATCCATGTATTACCAATTTCATGGATGACATCCTCATCGCCACTGAAACATTTGAGGAACATTTACCTTCTCTAAATATGTTATTTGACAGACTCAGAGAGGCAAATTTAACTGCTAGACCCACTAAATGTTGTATTGGCTGCAAGGAATTGGAGTTCTTGGGACACACTGTATATCAGGGTAGTATGACCTCTGATTCTAAGAATTTAGAAAAACTACAGAGAGCACCCAGACCACAAACTAAGAAAGATGTGAGATCCTTTGTCTCACTGTGTGGATTCTACCAAAAATATATCAAGAATTTTAACTCTGTGTGCTCCTCTGACGGATTTGACTAAGAAAGGCAGGCCAGACAGAATAGAGTGGTCAGCAGAATGTGAGCTGGCATATACTGAGCTAAAGCACAAACTCACCAGTAAGCCCATATTGAAACTACCAGATTTGAGTCAGGAATTCGTTGTGAGAACGGATGCTAGTAATGTGGGTTTGGGAGCAACATTGTTACAAAGATCTCCATTACCAGCTGGAGAATTGAACCTCGTTGCTTATGCCAGCCGCAAATTGAACAAAGCGGAGAAAAATTACTCCACAGTAGAAAAAGAATGTTTAGCCTTAGTTTGGGCAATCAAGAAATTCCAAATATATCTGTATGGTATGCATTTCGTGGTCCAAAGCGATCATCAGACACTGGTTTTTCTTGCTCAGGCAAAACAAGGTAATGCACGATTGCTAAGGTGGTCTCTTCTCATACAACCTTACTCGTTTACCATTGAGTATATTCCTGGATCGCAGAACGTTGGGGCAGATTTCTTAAGTAGGCACCCACCTGCAGGAAACCAGGATAACACTAAAGCAGAGTGAAATTCAATTTGGCGTAATATGACGTGATTGTAATACAGACATGAAAGCTTCACTAGTGGTTCGCGCTTTTTTAACGGGGGAGCTATGTCGTATTTTGAATCTGTCTAACAACACGGTCATATTTACCGCGCTCACTATAGGATATATGGACCGATAGAATAGCCAGTCAGGACGCTCCTTTTCTAGTATGTATAAAGAAACCTTTTTATGTTTGACAGAAAGGGCCTATTCTGTGTATTTGATAGGAAGGAGTTATTTTATTTCTTAAAGAATAACGATATATACAGGGAAATACATAACTATTATAACATCTGGGATATTACTTAATAAGTAGGTGTAAAGACGGCCTCATAATAGTAATTTATTTAAAGAGAAAAATTGGTTTTAGTGATATTTCTACATCAGGGTAAGTCCCGATTTAGCTAATTAAAGACTGCATAGATTTAAATGCCATGTAATAACTAAACAACAAAGATATAGAAAGATAGAGATAAATTAGCAGTTCAAATATCACTTTAAATAACTAAAAACGGCCCAGTAATAAGTTAGATATAGAATATTTAAACTTAGTCACATTACACGGGCCAGCTGAAAAACGTTTAGGTTTTGATTCTTAAACACATATTTGGACCGTGCTTCCGATTGGGCGGACACGGCGCTATATAAAGAACTGGGACTTAGGGGAGTCCGCCACAAAATTTAAATACCGAGCTGTATGAATCAAGCGCAAATTGTTACTGCAGGGTCTTTTGCCGCTGTGATCTAGAAGCAGACTTAAAATTCCCATTGAAAGCCTATATTCAGCTTGTGTATTATTGCCTGATGGTAAGAAAGATATATATATTTGTATATATTGTTGATTATTTGCCTGTGTATACCCGCTTATGTGTTCGGTGATGTGTAGAAAGTGAAACTACAGGACTAGTGTGTTGTCGCATTGAGGGCATACCTGTGTGATTTTGAAACGAAAGCCAGCGTTAGAAAATGTGTATAATATTTGTAAGTAGGGCAAAAATTACGACTGTAAGTTTGAATAGGGTATTTGAATGAGTATTTCATCCTGGAATTACACACTGTTCACGATCATAAGATAAGAGTACAGGAATTGTTAACATGATGTAATCAAGTTGTCACTTGCTACTGTGTACTTAACCAAATCATTGTATGGAAGCCAATCATGGGCTAATGAATCTATCATAGGATGTTTACAGGAAATGAATAATCACATGGAACTGGCTGTAAGAGAAATGAAGTTATATGTCCTGTGCAAACTGTTAGCACAATTTCTGAATAATGTTTATATGTGATGTTGTGTGCGTGCGTGCGTGCGTGCGTGCGTGCGTGCGTGCGTGTGTGTGTGTGTGTGTGTGTGTGTGTGTGTGTGTGTGTGTGTGTTGAGTGGTGCTGGAGCCTACATGGAATGCGGTTATCTTTCATTCCAGGTTCTGTCTCGATATTACAAAGTACGAAACATCCACTGAGAGGAAGTCTGTTGGTGTCTACAGCTCCTTATATATCTGGAGCCATACCACGATTCCCAGCCAGGAGTTGCAGTTTGGGTAAACCCGGCCTGATGGATGCAGATTGTCGTAAAATTAACAAGTGATACAACGTCAAAATATCTCCAATGATACAACGTAGGGATAAAAACCAATGCGTAAGCTGCTAGAATACATGATCGCCCGCCATGGAAATGAAATTGTTAGACTTGAAGGCAAAACGGAACGAGGATCAAAAGACAAGAATCTGACTGAACGCGTACTTGAACTAGCGAGGTTAATGGACGCAAATTGGTGGGGCAAGGAGGAAAAGTCACGTTCCCCCCCCCCCCCCCCAAGTTGACATAAAGTAAGGAAATCGACAGAAGGGACCTTGGATATGATACGCCACAGTCATTTATTGGACCCTTTTGCGATACCAAGCCTTTTATTTGAATTCAGCGGCTAAACGCAGATGCTTGAAATATTACAAAATTTAAAAAGTAACTTTTTCTTAATATTAACGTTAGGAATATAAAAATTAGCTGGCCGGATGGCCCATTCTGAGCAGTGAAATAATATGCTTTCATTTATACAGACGGACAAATAATAAGAAAGATAATGACAAAAGACGGTGTTGTTCACATCAGCGAAAGACTGCATTGAATCAAACATGTCACTATTTGCACAAAAATCACGACCTTGAGACTCAAGTGTTCAAATCTAGTTAGTATGGAAGAGAGAGGGTGTTGGGGAGAATGGTGGCTAAAAATAACTTAGGAAGCAGGTTCGTGCAGTTTTACATGTGTTAGTCCAAAAAAAACAAGTGAAATTGTGGGGAAAAGATAAATTGTGACCGACGTACATTTTAAAAATTGAGATGTACTTTTGACTTTTTTGGGAACAGATAAAATGTGACTGACGTACATTTGAGAAAATAAGATGTAATTTTGACTTTATTTTCAAATTTTGAATTGAAAAGCTTAGTCTTCTGATCTGATTGGCCAACGCATTTTATATTAGCGGGATAGAGACGCACATTTTTGCCATTCGACATAAGTCTGTCCAGTAACACAGTCATTAATTGTAGTGGTGATTTCCCAGAAATAATACATAATATTCAGTGGGACACCATACTATAGCCAGCAGCTCAGCTGAGTTTTGCTAGTATTAACTGTGTACCATATTCATATTTCTGGTAAGACTAAACTTATTTCTTTGTACATTTAATATTTGTTTAAGGTTCGAGTGATTTGATACTGCAATAGCATAATCTGTTCCTTACAACAAGTAAGGGTTCGCTCTAGACCCCCCGCCCCAGTTCAGGGTCTAGAGACAAATAAAATACATAAACTCCAGCAAGGGTTAGGAAGGACAGATCAAGTGTTGAGAACAATGAAACATATTACCTATCCTATTTTAGGGCAGGAAACTAATGAACCTATTTCAGAATCTGTAGTCTGGGAGGACCTATCCGATGTGAAACCAACATGGTAAAATGTGCTGTATGGTCAGAGAGATCTGACCCGTCTATATGTTGTTGTTGTGTAGTGTGTGTCCAGTCATGGTTAGAGAATGGAATTTGACACATAAATAATACTTTGATTGCAGAGCTGTGAGTTTCAGTAGCACCCAAGCGGTGTCGAATGAGTTGGTGATTTTACCCGAGTGGATCCGTGCAGTAACGTTGTGTCAGAGCATTTTCTTATTGCCCCCAAGCACGGAGAGGTGGGGCCACCATAAGTCTTATATTGCCCCCAAGCACGGAGAGGTGGGGCCACCAGATCTCAGCACCAGAGCTACATATTCAAAGTTGAGTGAGCCTCTGGTCTGCTGGAAATTCACCAACTCCATTTAGTTACTAACAATCCCATAAAATTCCTGCCATTACTGGACAATGTGTAGTCACTATAGATCGGGAGTGATGAGGCCACCCCAACAGCACAACCATTAACTATCCTCCCAATTAGATGACTGCTATAAACATTAATAAAACTAAATAGTCTAGTAACATACATATGTACACCCTTGCATTTATTATGTAATATTCCATGCATTTCTTTCATAATTTCTAAATCTTTCATAAGTTCTGGTCAAAATAAAACTTGGTCCAGAACGAAATAAATGTAAGAAAATTTCTATCAAAATTTTTACACACTTGAGTTAGTTCAGTGTATTATAACATTTGTTAATATTATTAGACTTCTTAAATATCTGTGTGTGTGTCTATAAACTATCACACCACATTACATATCATTACCCTAGACATTTAACGTAGCCACATTCATTAGAAAAAAAAAAGATAAGTGTGAGGTCGTAGTGGTAGCGAGAAGGGCCTTCTGACAATTCACAGTTACATATTATCTCAGGAGCCTTCACAGCTGACCTCATGCATCACACGTAGTACCATCACCATCATACAATACCATCAAACCCACTACACAGATCATCATCTAATAAGATAGGTGGAATCTAGTTCCACTGTACAGCTAATCCAGCCAAAAACTACAGTATAAAAACCACACATAATAAAAACCAAAAAAAATTTAATGATGATATATGAAGGACATTTGTTCAATAAAGTGAATTCTACAGTCCAGGGACAGTGATTATAGATTAGTAAAGAAAGTAATTGACATTATCTCGTTACCTTTACCATATTATTCCTTGTGGAAAAGTACATTCCATATTATTTATTTAATGATGTAAATACCATTTGATTTCTTTTAGAATTCCTGACCGAAAAAATAAATCGGTAGAGGACAAATCAATTGTAAATAATTTCAGTCAGTCTTGCTTAATAATTCTTATTAAGTTAATGTTCTGTATTGAGATTCATTACATATAATTAATTCAATTTCCCCCTAGATAATTAGCCAGTAAAACAAAAGTATATTCATTAATCAATGTGAGATCTAGAGAGGTAGCAGATAGATCTTCAGTACCCCACACTATCATCATACTTGAAGGTTTACATAGCTTGACCCCACTATTGATGTCGATACACCCTTGCTCTTTTCAGAGAAGGGGGTATTTCTTATAAGACCAGTCTCTTATCTGGCACTATCCTGGTATCATCTGATACACCTTTGTGTCCAGGAAAGTCTTTATTTTAATAACATCCACCTCTCGCGACAAAAGGGTCCGTCGGTTATATTACGGCACATGTCCAAATATAAAAGACTTATCTACTTATTATCTAACGTGAAGAAGACACGAAAAGAGCTGATGGTACGAGACAGGAAAACTTGACATACGTTTGTTGAAGGCCTATGCTCCTTGGGGAGCTAATAGGTGGTGACGATTATGATCATCGGCATCATCTTTCACAATGGATACCAATGATACAAAAGGCTAGAGAAGCTTACATTGGAATGAGAAATATATGGAGATCAAATCAAGTCCAACTAAGAAATGAGAATCTTCAATTCAACTGTCAAGTCCGGTCCTAGTGTATAGCTCTGAAACACGGAGAACAACAAAAACAACAAACCAAAAATTTATCGACTTTTATAAATGGGTGCTTGCGTGAAAGAGAATGAATGAAGTTGTTCGACAAGGTCAACCATATGGAACTGATGAGGGAGACATAGAAAGACTTTGAGCAGGTGGCCTGTAACAGGGGGACTTTGCAGGTGTTTGTCGAAGGCCTATGCTCTGTGTGGATCTAAAGGGTATTAATTTATTGACTGAAAAATTGCCTCCACGGCTGGCGGAGTTGTGGATTAAAGTTGCTACCATAAGTGAAATGGGTTCATTTTCGATACAAGACAACAGGAGGCTGAGACGCTTGGGAGTCATGACCCAAGTGGGCCCGCCCCCCTTAGAGTGTAAAGGAGTATGTAGGGCCGAAACACTTGTCGGACGGGGTCTTCTTCTGATGATCAGATTGCTTCCTGTTGTATCGCTCTGTAAAGAGTTTCCTATCATCAATATGACATAATATATTTCTAACAATTCCCATTTTCTGTCTATCTTGAACTCTTTCCTTTTAATTTCCTGATAATCTCTATTCATTTTGATAGCCATGCGTGGATTACTCTTGCTGTTTGAAAAATATATGTCTAAAAATTGCCATTTAATCTTATGATAATCTCTCTTCATATTGACAGCTAGGCATGTATTACACTTGCTCTTTGTAACTTTTGTTTTCAATTATGTTTTTCGCGACGCAATATTTAATATATTCTTACAGCTGTTGTTTACCACGTCCGTGTTATTTTTTACGACTTTTGTGTGTATCTGTTGCCGGGTAGGATATTATTGATTAAGCATTAGTCATATGTCAAAACTACATAGCTGATAAAAAACAACGTAAGTTTATCGATATAGAATTATGAAAAAACGCAGCAAGTGAGACTACGTGCTAATACAAGCATATACACATACAAAAGTTTCAATGGTTGTGACACAACGTCTTATTTGTTTGTCGATTAGCACATCGACATTATAAAATAAAGGATGAAACAGCGGAAATGAAGCAAAATTATTTCTCTCAACATGTAGGTCATGGGTACTCAACGTAGTGTGCACGCCAAAACTTATCTGTGTGCCCGCTGAAGATTTGGGGATGAAAGAACAAATATATAATTTTGCTTGCATGGTCGGAAATTACACCTTACCCTCTACTAAAATTATTAGGTATTTGCAGTTAGTGGTGTCATTTCAAAAACTATTCCGGTAGAAACTCCTAACAATGAACGGTTGGTCAGTGACATGCAGTGCCAAAGATTACATTAACTATACATTTGCCTCACATTTTTTGAAAATTAACTTTTTTTTGTATCCTGAATATTTTCTATATTATTACATGCGTTTATTCAGCCTTATATAGGTATTTTGTTGTAAAAATGAATTTTATTTTTTAATTATGTGAGTCGCGATATTTGGCAGGTGCCCGCTACCCTCTTTATAAATTTAAAATGTGCCTGCCGTGCAAAAAAAAAAAAAAAAAGAGGACCCCTGATATAAGTGAATAAGGATAAACGAGGGAGAGTAAGGGATGAACAGGTTTACTCATTGTACGCCCTATCCAGTGTTACCAAGGCCCGAAGGGGGATCAAATAATAGTAACACTGTAACTACTAACCATATCGTAAAATGCGACTAAGAAGGGGTGGGCATGGAACTGGCTACCCCACCCTGCACAAACTATAAGCTAACAAAACTTCAACAAATAATGACAAGTCAACAAAAGCACATTGACTTCATAATGGAACACGACAAAGTGGACATGAAACAGTCGTCCGAAATCATGTGTAGAACAAACTGAATCTTACACTAAGCTGTAATGATGATGTGTCATTGCATTTCATGTAATAAAAAAGCAGTTAATTCTCTTTATTATGGCTTTTGTTTCACATACGTTACATTAGTTGGATGGGAGTGAACAAAAATAACAATTTAAAATATACTACTGGACAAAAGTTAAGGGCCGCCATTCAGTTTAGACAAGGTTTATATAATTCTTCGTGAGCAGGGTCGATTTTCCAAATGTCCGGTAGCTTGAAATCTCTCAAGAAGTCTCTGAATGGTAGAGTGGGACACTGCTAAACGTCTTGCAACATGACGAACAGATTGACCATCCTGAATCCATGCCATGGCTCGACCACGGTCTATAGTGCTGAGACTTCTCCTTGGTGGCATGGCTAATGCAGTGATCATTTCGACCACTTGTCATACTGATTTATTGCATACCAAGGGTGAACACTCTTTACCGATGATCATTTTCAACGTGCATTCAAATTCAACTCACTTTTTCACTTTTTGAACTAGTGGGGCGTGTTGCAAAAACCACCTGCAACAATGGCAATGTTCACGTGCGGGTTGTTGTTGTTGTTGTCGATATCCCATGCTGCTGAGCATATCTACTCTTGGCAGCCCTTAGCAAGTCTATCAGCTGTCTCATTTCCAGTTAAATCACTGTGTCCAGGGATCCACTGTAGAGTTACACTGATGGAGTAGGCTGTGATCAAGTTATGAACCGCTTTTCCTATAAGAAAAATGTCTTTGTTTTCATATGGAGTCTGTTTAAGTGCTTCTAGAACAGACATGGAGTCACTGAAAATCACTATATCTGATGGCTTTCGTTCCATAAGGTCAAACTGTTGGTGTAGTAATTCAATGGCTGTCTTGATGGCCTCAGCCTCCGCTTCATAATTTGAACAATTCTCACCACAGGAGTCACAGAACTCATAAGAGGATGCATCCAGGTACCATATGCAGACGCCATATCCTGCAAAAGAGGTGGTCTTGAAAGCAGAACCATCTGTGTAGGCCTGGATTGCTGACGTTGGGTAGCTGTTTATGGTCTCCAAGGCACACGTCTTCAAGACTGTGGGTAGTGTTTCCTTGTTGGCCGTTTTATCTATCAGTTGTGTTTTGACAGTTGGTTGATGGAAGTTTTCCCAAGGGGGTGGTCCAAAGTATTTGTTTTCCAATTCTCTCTCTTGCGGGAGATGGTGTTTATCATTTTCCTCTTTGGCTATGTCCAGGAGAGATAGTTGTTTCAGTCTTCGTGTGTGTTTCAAAGTGTCAATAAGTACTCTGTTTGGGTGGTCTTTCTCTTGTCTCCTGTATCTCTCTACAGCTTCAGTCATTGCTCTTTTACGCCTAATATCCAGTGGCTCTATATTGGCATCTATCTCGCATACGGCTGTGGGTGTTGATCTCATCCCTCCACAAATTAACCTGAGAGCTTGGTTCTGCACACGGTCCAGAGATGAGATGGTATTAGTACTTGTAGTGAAATTGACAGAGATACAACGGTAAAATACCTCCAAAGATAACATGTAAGGATAAAAACATAATGCGTAGGCTGCTGATAGTACATGATCGCCCAGACCGCGGGTCATCACCCTCCATAAAAATTGACTTGCTAGACAGGAGGGGAACGGCGGATAAAAAGGAAAAAATATGACTGGAAAGATTGCGTGAGACTAGAAAGGCTAAGGAGACGCAATTGGGGGGGAAACGGAGAAAAGTCACGTTTCCCAAGTTGACATAAAGTAAGGAACTCGACAGAAGGGACCTTGGATATGTTACGCCACAGTCATTTATTGGTCGCTTTTGCGATACCAAGCCTTTGATTTGAATTCAGCGGCAGAACGCAGATGTTTGGAATATTACAAAAATTAAAAAGTAACTTTTTCGTAATATTAATGTTAGGAATATAAAAATTAGCTGGCCGGATGGCCCATTCTGAGCAGTGAACTAATATGTTCTTAATTTTACAGACGGATAGATACTATTGAAGATAATGACAAAAGACAGTGTTGTTCACATCAGCGACAGACTGTATTGAATAAAAAGTGTCGCTATTTGCACAAAAAAACACGACCTTGAGACGCAGGTGTTCAAATCTACTTAGTAGGGAAGCGAAGGGACATTGGTGGGAGCTGTGTCTAAATATAACTTTTAACGACAAAATTTTGGAGGGGAGAGAAAGGTTGGTTCAAAAATCAAGTACGTTTTTGAAAAAAAACAAGTAGAGACGGACAGACTAACAGATAAACATCCATACTTGACTGAAGTATGACTGAAATGACTTTAGGGTAGGAAATTTGAATTTGAAATAAACCTAGGCAGTGATTGGCCACAGACAATCATTTTATCGGCGCTCAGACGCGCAAGTGGGGCCATTCCTCAATAGTTGTTCGATGATAGACACAGTATTTTAAAGTGTGGTGATTTCCAAATGAAAGAAAGTGAAATAAGTTCAGGGACGCCATACTATAGCCAGCAGCTCAGCTGAGTTTTGCTAGCATTTCTGTGTTCTTTATTCATAATCTGGTAAGATTGAAATTATTTCTTTGTATATTTTGAATATTGTTTAATGTTCGAGTGATTTGATACTGCCATATCATAATCTAGCCTTACAAACAAGTAGGGATTTGCTCTAGACCCCCCCCGCCCAAGTCAGGGTCTAGGGACCAACAATATACATAAACTCCAGCAAGGGTTAGGAAAGACAGATCAAGTGTTGAGAATAATGAAACATATTACCTATCCACTTTTAGGGAAGGAAACTAATAAATATTTTTCAGAATTTATAGTCTGGGAGGACCTATCTGATGTAAAACCGCCATGGTAAATGTGCTGTTTGGTCAGAGAGATCTGACCTGTCTGTATGATGTGGTTGTTGTGTCCGTGTTGTGTCCAGACGTGGGTAGAGAATAGAATTTTGACACATAGCCAATACTTTGATTGCAGAGCTGTGAGTTTCAGTTGTCAACAAGGCGGTGTCCATTCAGTTGGTGATTTTACTCGAGTGTATCTGTGCAGTACGTTGTGACAGAGACCACTATTATTGCCCGCCAGCACGGAGAGGTGGGACCACCAGATTTCAGCACCAGAGCTACATATGCAAGTTGAGTGAGCCTCTGGTCTGCTGGAAGTTCACCAACGCCTTTTAGTTACTAATACCCCATAAAATTCCTGTAATTTACTGGACTCTGTGTAGTCAATATAGACAGGTGTGATGAGGCCACCCCAACAGCACAAGCATTAACTATCCTCCCAAGTAGATGACTACTAGAACATTTTAATAAAACTAACTAGTCTAGTACTTATATATGTACACTCTTGCATTTATTATGTAACATTCCATGCATTTCTTTCATAATTTTTAAATCCTTTTTTTTTAAAAAAAGTTCTGGTCAACATAAAACTTGATCCAGAACAAATAAATGTAATATAATTCTATCAAAAATTTTACACTCTTGAGTTAGTTCAGTGTATTATAATATTTGTTAAATATTATTAGTCTGCTTAAATATCTGTGGGTGTATCTATAACTATCACACCACATTACATATCATTACCCTAGACATTTTACATAACTACATTCATTACAAAAAAAAAATTAAGTGTGAGGTCGTAGTGGTAGCAAGAAAGGCCTTCTGACAATTCACAACTACATTTTATCTCAGGAGCCTTCACAGCTGGCCTCATACATTACATTTAGTAATATCACCATCATACAATACCATCAAACCCACTACAGTACTCACAATGGTCTGGAGGGGGAGGTTGTAGTCTATCACTGATCTCACATAGCCGAGATATAGTTGACTCACGTGCGGGTTAAAGTGACCCAGTTTTTGGACATTTAAAAAAAATTAACCTAGTGCACACAGAAATGTATACACATTTCTCTGAGCTCAGTTTTAATGACATTTTCACTTGTCTTTACAGTATGCCAATCAATTATATATACCTTGTCTAAACTGAATGGTGGCCCTTAACTTTTGTCCAGTAGTATAGGAAACGACATTTCAATCGCCCTGTGGACACATTTGTTATATTACACATAACCCTTTATATACGCCTCGAATTCTAAAGGTACCGGGTTCGCTCCCAGTATAGGGAATAAAATTGACTAAATTTGTGTTTCAGAACCAGTGGATCTCCCCTCCCCCCCCCCCCCCTCCCCCCCCACCCCCCCACCCCCCCCCCCCCGCCCCCCCCCCCCCCCCCCCCCCCCCCCCCCCCCCCCCCCCCCCCCCCCCCCCCTCCCGCCCCCCCCCCCAGCCCCCCCCCCCCCCTGCACGCCCGCACGCCCCACGCCCTGACCGCCCCCCCCCCTTCCCCCCCCCCTCCCCTCCCCTCCCTCCCTCCCCCCCCTCTCCCTATTCCTTCCCCCCCCCCCCCTCCCCCCCCCCCCCCTCCCCGATCTCATTGGTAGTGAGATTACTGCCTAGCTTTCTCGGATAAGAACGAAAAAGTAGGCAGTGTGCAAAAATCCCTCGGCAGTTGGAAATCGTAGAGAGTAGGCCATACTACTGGCCTGGCAAAATGTAAAGATTTGGAAATCTACCCACCACAAAAATATTTATAGAAAATGCGATTCTCGTATACACTGGGATCCTCGCCGGTGCTATGGAAATCGTGCACTGTGTTGAGATTATTCTTTTGTGATCGGAGCACTGATGGAGTTGTCCGTGTGCAATGAAAATGATCCTCAAAACCAAATTCCCTCTTTGTGCGTTCATCGATGTTCATCACATGACCATTGTCACATTATCATACATGTGACATGTACGGCCTGAAAAAAAAAAAAACCAAACAAAACGAAGTTATCATAAAACAAATATTTTACAACGGACATTGCTGAATTCTTTGTGCGAAAACCTTCAGATATAAATGATCATCATAGCGGAAACCTTCAGATAATTTTTTTTTTTTTTTCTTAACCAGCGGCACTTGGGCTTTCAGCCCTTCGGCCCAATGACATGTCATTGCGAGGCTGGGGAACCTGAGGACTTTCCTTCCAACCCGGTCAGGAGCTTCGCTCCTTCCCATCCACAGAGGGTTTATCACAGGAGCCGTTCAGGCTATTCAGTCAAATTTCCGGCCGTAAACATTTCTTCAAACGCCGACGCCCGGGTTTGAACCATGAACACCTGGTCGCCAGTACAACGCCGAAGCCATTACACCAGCGCGGCTCCCATATAAACCTTCAGATATAAATGATCACCATAGCGGAAACCTTCAGATATAAATGATCATCATAGCGGAAACCTTCAGATATAAATGATCACCAAACAGGATGTGACACGCTATGTTTTATGGTTATTTTTCTACTATTCGGTTTTAACATCATGTTTCTTATCACTCTGTTTTGGAGCATGGTGCCATTACCGCAGCTGGTCGTCTTACATGGAGCATGGTGCCATTACCGCAGCTGGTCGCCTTACATGGAGCATGGTGCCATTACCGCAGCTGGTCGCCTTACATGGAGCATGGTGCCATTACCGCAGCTGGTCGCCTTACATGAAGCATGGTGCCATTACCGCAGCTGGTCGCCTTACATGAAGCATGGTGCCATTACCGTAGCTGGTCGCCTTACATGGAGCATGGTGCCATTACCGCAGCTGGTCGCCTTACATGAAAGGTAAAGGTAAAGGAACCCGTTACACGCCTATTGAGGCATATTGGGAATATGGTGTTAGGCCCATATTATCTTGACCGTCGGCACACGAGGGGTGATGTGGTCGGCATCACGCCGCCCGCCTTAACCTTCCCAGAGTAGCTCTGGTACCCATTTGGGGCTGGGTCGACCCAGGTACCGTTTGTGGCCTAAAAATTTTTCCGCCTCATCTGGGGATCGAACCATAGACCACTGCGCTAGGAAGCCAGTGCACTAACCACTATGCTACCGCGGCTCCCGCCTTACATGAAGCATGGTGCCAATCCTGCAGCTGGTCGCCTTACATGAAGCATGGTGGCGTTACCGCAGCTGGTCGCCTTACATGGAGCATGGTGCCATTACCGCAGCTGGTCGCCTTACATGGAGCATGGTGCCATTACCGCAGCTGGTCGCCTTACATGAAGCATGGTGCCATTACCGCAGCTGGCCGCCTTACATGAAGCATGGTGCCATTATCGTAGCTGGTCGCCTTACATGGAGCATGGTGCCATTACCGTAGCTGGTCGCCTTACATGAAGCATGGTGCCATTACCGCAGCTGGCCGCCTTACATGAAGCATGGTGCCATTACCGCAGCTGGTCGCCTTACATGAAGCATGGTGCCATTACCGCAGCTGGTCGCCTTACATGAAGCATGGTGCCATTACCGCAGCTGGTCGCCTTACATGAAGCATGGTGCCATTACCGCAGCTGGTCGCCTTACATGAAGCATGGTGCCATTACCGCAGCTGGCCGCCTTACATGAAGCATGGTGCCATTACCGCAGCTGGTCGCCTTACATGGAGCATGGTGCCATTACCGCAGCTGGTCGCCTTACATGAAGCATGGTGCCATTACCGCAGCTGGTCGCCTTACATGGAGCATGGTGCCATTACCGTAGCTGGTCGCCTTACATGGAGCATGGTGCCATTACCGCAGCTGGTCGCCTTACATGAAGCATTTTGCCATTACCGCAGCTGGTCGCCTTACATGAAGCATGGTGCCATTACCGCAGCTGGTCGCCTTACATGAAGCATGGTGCCATTACCGCAGCTGGTCGCCTTACATGAAGCATGGTGCCATTACCGCAGCTGGCCGCCTTACATGAAGCATGGTGCCATTACCGTAGCTGGTCGCCTTACATGGAGCATGGTGCCATTACCGCAGCTGGCCTCCTTACATGAAGCATGGTGCCATTACCGCAGCTGGTCGCCTTACATGAAGCATGGTGCCATTACCGTAGCTGGTCGCCTTACATGAATCATGGTGCCATTACCGCAGCTGGTCGCCTTACATGAAGCATGGTGCCATTACCGCAGCTGGTCGCCTTACATTTAGCTTGGTTCCATTACCGTAGCTGGTCGCCTTACATGGAGCATGGTGCCATTACCGTAGCTGGTCGCCTTACATGGAGCATGGTGCCATTACCGCAGCTGGCCGCCTTACATGAAGCATGGTGCCATTACCACAGCTGGTCGCCTTAGATGAAGCATGGTGCCATTACCGCAGCTGGTCGCCTTACATGGAGCATAGTGCCATTACCGTAGCTGGTTGCCTTACATGGAGCATGGTGCCATTACTGCAGCTGGTCGCCTTACATGGAGCATGGTGCCATTACCGCAGCTGGTCGCCTTACATGGAGCATAGTGCCATTACCTTAGCTGGTCGCCTTACATGGAGCATGGTGCCATTACCGTAGCTGGTTGCCTTACATGGAGCATAGTGCCATTACCTTAGCTGGTCGCCTTACATGGAGCATGGTGCCATTACCGTAGCTGGTCGCCTTACATGGAGCATAGTGCCATTACCGCAGCTGGTCGCCTTACATGGAGCATGGTGCCATTACCGCAGCTGGTCGCCTTACATGGAGCATGGTGCCATTACCGCAGCTGGTCGCCTTACATGGAGCATGGTGCCATTACCGTAGCTGGTCGTTTTACATGGAGCATGGTGCCATTACCGTAGCTGGTCGCCTTACATGAAGCATAGTGCCATTACCTTAGCTGGTCGCCTTACATGGAGCATGGTGCCATTACCGCAGCTGGTCGCCTTACATGGAGCATGGTGCCATTACCTTAGCTGGTCGCCTTACATGAAGCATAGTGCCATTACCTTAGCTGGTCGCCTTACATGGAGCATAGTGCCATTACCGCAGCTGGTCGCCTTACATGGAGCATGGTGCCATTACCGCAGCTGGTCGCCTTACATGGAGCATGGTGCCATTACCGCAGCTGGTCGCCTTACATGGAGCATGGTGCCATTACCGCAGCTGGTCGCCTTACATGGAGCATGGCGCCATTACCGCAGCTGGTCGCCTTACATGGAGCATAGTGCCATTACCTTAGCTGGTCGCCTTACATGGAGCATGGTGCCATTACCGCAGCTGGTCGCCTTACATGGAGCATGGTGCCATTACCGCAGCTGGTCGCCTTACATGAAACTTGAACACCCAATCACATGCTCCTACAGTGGTGGTTTCTGTAACAGTTCCTTTGACATGACGAGGCTGCTCCAAGGCGTAGTGAGGAGCTGGAGTTTGTGTTCTTGGGCCAAGTGTGGCTGTTGTGAGCCCGTACCGTTGTTGGAATTCTGTGATGTTATATATCTATCTGCCTCTTTATCTTGCCTGTTCTCTGAAAACATAGCTTCTATAGTTGTAGGTGCGTAGTGGTTGCTTATTGGACTCCATTCTCTCCCTTAATTTCCCACATTTCTATATACTTGGTGACGGATGTGGTTCCCACAATTTTATAATGTCATAATTTCTTATTCTCTTTCCCTTGGCAACATTAATGTCTTTAGTTAACAAAACAGGTAACCTTGCTTGTTACAACATTTATTATCTTGCAGTCAGCCGAAAAGGCACGAACTACTGTAGCGGCCTTTCACAGGAGAATATAGCGGTCACCTACTGGTGGTTACGACTAAGAATAGTGAGGCCTTCCTTGTGTGAATGTGCAATACGAAGGTGGACTAAGAGGGTGCACTTAATGGCCGGAAATCATTACACGATCAGGGAACACATTGACTGCATTGCCAAATCTCTGCAGCGCCTTGGTTGACACGGGATTTAAATTAAAGAGTAAACTGTTTAGATTTGTCATACAAGAATCAATGGTCACATGCAAATAGGGGGGGGGGGGGGGGCTATCTAGCCCTGCATTTCGAAAGAATCGTAGTGTTGTATCCTTAGAAATTCACTGGTCACAGTTTTGTTTCTCTATTTCTTTTACTTTGTATATATCAGAATTTTTCAGCCAACTTGATTAATTATTCAATCAGATTTAGCTATTTTATAAATTACATAATAACTACTTTGTAATGTTGCAGTATGACAGTGTATTGAGACAACACCCATAACGCTACAGTTTAGCTTAGGCTTAAGTATACTGCCCTTCTCTGAATTTCGAAACAAAAACCACGACAAAACAAATAGTTCCTAAAGAAACAAAAAGAAAAAAATTTATTGAATATATATCATCATCTCAATCCGTAACCCGTCATGGGTCGTAGGGGTCCCATGGTGGAAACATCAGCAGACAGGGTCCTCCACTGCTTTCTATCCTCAGCAATGCGTACAAGTGTGCAAAAACCGTGCCCTGCCCATTCTTTGATGTTATCAGCCCAGGATTTTCTTAGCCTTCCTCTTCTCCGTTTACCTTCGACTGTTCCCTGGAGGATCGTTTTCGAAAGGGAGTCATGACGAGTTACATGCCCAAACCTGGCAAGCTTTCGACGTTTCACTACTGACAAAACTGGTTCTTGGTGGCCTGCATACGTGTTTATTTTCTCTTTAACATCGACATTTGTTTTGTGTTCTTCATAGCAAATGCTCAAAATTCTTCTATAACATTTATACTCGAAAGCCTGAATCCTTCGCTCCGTTACTGCAGTGAGTGTCCAGCCCTCACACCCATACAAGAGAATAGATAATACACGTGATTTGTAAAATTTGATCTTCACAGGAAAACTGATGTTACTTTTCCAGATCACATTCAGCCTTGTCATGGCAGCTGAGGCCATCTCAAGTCTTGTCTTGATTTCTTTACTTGATCTTCCATCACTACATATAGTGGACCCCATACATTTAAAGGGATTCACTTCTTCTAACGTTTGCCCACTTAACGTATTGTTGGTCGGAACATGTGTCTTATGGCTTTTCACCAATATCTCGCTTTTTTGTATATTAATTTCCATCCCATACGTTCTTGTTACTTTCTCCAAGTCTAGAGGCAAGGTCTTGAAGTTCTGATTCTGTTCCAGCTATAAGACCGATATCATCAGTAAAACGTAGATTGCAAAGAGTTCGGCCTCCAATCGATATGGTTGTTTTATAATCGTAGAGAGCCTCCTGCATAATATGTTCTAGATATATTAAAGACTATGAGGATGAGGCAATTGATACATTTTATGACAATCTGGATGAAGCAATTAAGAAAATTCCAAAGAAAGATCTTCTCATCGTGTTAGGTGATTGGAATGCTAAAATAGGGCCAGATGCATACGGTCACTGGGCTGGTACAGTAGGGAAATTTGGGACAGGAGAAACCAACGATCGAGGACTAAGGCTACTAGAATTTGCCAGCAACTATAAACTAACCCTTGCAAATACACTATTTCCTCATAAGTTATCAAGAAGAAAGAACTATAATCAAAACAGATGTTCTCAGTTAAGATTCAATTTAGACAAACTGAAAGATCCAGAAATCGCGGGAATCTTTGAGGCAACTGTTGGAGGAAAATTCGCAGCTCTCAACTTTTTGGAGGATGATATCAACTCAATCACAGAGAACATGAAAGACGTGCTCATTGAATCAGCAACAGAAATACTTGGTAAAAGAAAGAAAATAAACAAACCATGGGTTACAGATGACATTCTAAAGTTATGTGATACACGGCGGGAAATGAAAAAGGTTAAGAAAGAGGTTCCTGAAGCAGCATGGCAATACAGTATGGTGAACAAAAATATTAGGAAGAAAATGAAACAGGCCAAAGAAAAATGGGTAGCTGATCAATGTGAGTCCATTAATACGGGGCTAATAAAAGGTAACAGCAAGGCAGCTTTTGACACATTAAGAAAACTATCAAAACCTCAACAGCCCAGGGTAACTGTCATAGAAGATAGCAATGGGGCTCTGCTCAATGAAAAAAACAGCTGTAACGAGAAGGTGGACAGAATATTGTAAAGAATTATATAACTGTAAACTTGACACTGACTTAGGCATATTAAACAACATTAAGTGCGAAAACAGGGAACTCGGAAATGCAGCAATATTACGGGAAGAAGTGGAAGAGGCTATATGTTCGATGAAAGGAAGGGAAGTCACCGGGTGTGGATAATATACCAGCAGAGCTCTTGAAATATGGAGGGACCAGATATAGTAAAAATCATGACAACAATTTGCCAGAAGATATGGAGTACAAAAAAATGGCCAAAAGAATGGACGCAGTCATTAGTAATACCGCTTCCAAAGAAAGGAAATCTAAAAATGTGCAAGAACTACAGAACCATTAGCCTTATTAGTCATCCAAGTAAGGTAATGTTAAGGATACTTTTGAACAGAATAAAACAGAAATCAGAAGAAATCTTGTCAGAGGAACAGGCTGGTTTTTAGACCAAAAAGAAGTACCTCAGAACAAATCTTCAATATTAGATTACTTATCGAAAAACATCTCCAACATCAACACGATTTTATACCATAACTTCATCGATTTCACAAAAGCCTTCGATCGAGTCTGGCATGAAGGCTTATGGCAAGTAATGAGAAAATTCAATTTTGATACCAACATCATAGATATCATTGAAGCACTATACAAGGACGCAAGCAGTGCTGTTTTTGTAAGCAACGACATTGGAGAATTTTTCAAAACAACTGTAGGAGTTTCGCCAAGGATGTATCCTGTCACCAGTGCTCTTTAATATATATCTAGAACATATTATGCAGGAGGCTCTCTACGATTATAAATCAACCATATCGATTGGAGGCCGACCTCTGTGCAACCTACGTTTTGCTGATGATATTGATCTGATAGCTGGATCAGAATCAGAACTTCAAGACCTTACCTCTAGACTGGAGAAAGTAACAAGAACGTATGGGATGGAAATTAATATAGAAAAAAGCAAGATATTGGTGAATAGCCATAAGAAAACATGTTCCGACCAACATTACGTTAAATGGGCAAACGTTAGAAGAAGTTAACACCTTTAAATATCTCGGGTCCACTATATGTAGTGATGGAAGATCAATTAAAGAAATCAAGACAAGACTTGAGATGGCCTCAGCTGCCATGACAAGGTTGAATGTGATCTGGAAAAGTAACATCAGTTTTCCTGTGAAGATCAAATTATACAAATCACTTGTATTATCTATTCTCTTGTATGGGTGTGAGGTAGCTGGACACTCACTGCAGATACGGAGCGAAGGATTCAGGCTTTCGAGCATAAATGTTATAGAAGAATTTTGCGCATTTGCTATAAAGAGCACAAAACAAATGTCTATGTTAGAGAGAAGATAAACACCTATGCAGGCCACCAAGAACCACTTTTGTCAATAGTGAAACGTCGAAAGCTTGCCTGGTTTGGGCATGTAACTCGTCATGACTCCCTTTCGAAAACGATCCTTCAGGGAACAGTCGAAGGTAAACGGAGAAGAGGAAGGCAGAGAAAATCCTGGGCTGATAACATCAAAGAATGGGCAGGACACGGTTTTTCCACACTTGTACGCATTGCCGAGGATAGAGAGCAGTGGAGGACCCTGTCTGCTGATGCTTCCACCATGGCACCCCTACGACCCATGACGGGTTACGGGCTGAGATGATGATGATATTAAAGAGCACTTTGGACAGGATACATCCCTGACGAACTCCTACAGTTGGTTTGAAAAATTCTCCAATGTCATTGCTTGCAAAAACAGCACTGCTTGCGTCCTTGTATAGTGCTTCAATGATATCTATGATGTTGGTATCAACGTTGAATTTTCTCATTATTTGCCATAAGCCTTCATGCCAGACTCGATCGAAAGCTTTTGTGAAATCGATGAAGTTATGGTATAAATCGCGTTGATGCTGGAGATGTTTTTCGATCAGTAATCTAATATTGAAGATTTGTTCTGAGGTACTTCTTTTTGGTCTAAAGCCAGCCTGTTCCTCGGACAAGATTTCTTCTGATTTCTGTTTTATTCTGTTCAAAAGTATCCTTAACATCACTTTACTTGGATGACTAATAAGGCTAATGGTTCTGTAATTCTTGCACATTTTTAGATTTCCTTTCTTTGGAAGTGGTATTACTAATGACTGCGCCCACTCTTTTGGCCATTTTGTTGTACTTCATATCTTCTGGCAAATTGTTGTCATGATTTTTACTATATCTGGTCCTTCATATTTCAAGAGCTCTGATGGGATATTATCCACACCCGGTGACTTCCCTCCTTTCATAGAACATATAGCCTCTTCCACTTCTTCTCGTAATATTGCTGCCTTTCCGAGTTCCCTGTTTTCACACTTAATGTTGTTTAATATGCTATAGTCAGTGTAGAGTTTACAGTTATATAATTCTTTAAAATATTCTGTCCACCTTCTCATTACAGTTGTTTTTTCATTGAGCAGAGCCCCATTGGTATCTTCTATGACAGTTACCCTGAGCTGTTGGGGTTTTGATAGTCTTCTTAATGTGTCGAAAGCTGCCTTGCTGTTACCTTTTATTAGCCCTGTATTAATGGACTCAATTTATCAACTACCCATTTTTGATTGGTCTGCTTCATTTTCTTTCTAATATTTTTATTCACCATACTGTATTGCCATGCTGCTTCAGGAACCTCTTTCTTAACCTTTTTCATTTCCCGCCGTGTATCACATAACTTTAGAATGTCATCTGTAACCCATGGTTTGTTTATGTTCTTTCTTTTCCCAAGTAATTTTGTTGCTAATTCAATGAGCACGTCTTTCATGTTCTCTCTGAATTAGTTGATATCATCCTCCAGAAAGTCGAGAGCTGCAAATTTTCCCCCAACAGTTGCCTCAAAGATTCCCGCGATTTCTGGATCTTTCAGTTTGTATAAATTGAATCTTAACTGAGAACATCTGTTTTGATTATAATTCTTTTTGAGTTTAAGCTTGAGCGGCATCAATACCATGTCATGATCACTTCCAATGTCGGCGCCAGGAAAGGTCCTAGTCTTGGCTTTAAAAAAAAAAAAAAAAAAAAAAAAAAATATATATATATATGGGAGCTGCGCTGGTGTAATGGCTTCGGCGTTGTACTGGCGACCAGGTGTTCATGGTTCAAACCCGGGCGTCGGCGTTTGAAGAAATGTTTACGGCCGGAAATTTGACTGAATAGCCTGAACGGCTCCTGTGATAAACCCTCTGTGGATGGGAAGGAGCGAAGCTCCTGACCGGTTTGGAAGGAAAGTCCTCAGGTTCCCCAGCCTCGCAATGACATGTCATTGGGCCGAAGGGCTGAAAGCCTAAGTGCCGCTGGTTAAAAAAAAAAAAAAAAAAAAAAAAAAAAAAAAAAATCACTACCAATAACAGATGTCAATATTTCCTCATCCATGTAAGTTAGAATTATTTTTTTATGGTTACCTCGTATAGAAACCATCACATTTTTAGGAGCAGTGAGATAATTGACTAAATTGTCCCCGATAATATGCAGATAACGCATACGTAATGCGCAGATTGGAGCAGAATGTGAATGATCGTTTAGTGAAAACTGGCGGAGTGTTCGTTATAGGGTGTTATTTGCAGCATGGAAAAGTGCAATGCTGTTATTGGCTTGCGGAATTAAGTTTCCCATTGTCTGTGCAAAGGAGATTCAGGCAGGAATATGGACACATCGAAAAAGACCGACCAGAGCAACTGATACACGTTGCCATACCATAGTGAAATGGCACAAGCAACTGTTGAAACTGGTTCTTTGTTTGAGAAAAGAAGGGAATGTGGCTAATGAACGTTGTCTCCAGATAGAGTTGAAGCAGTTAGCAAAGCTTTTTACAACGGGCAAATAAATTAGTGGAGAATTGGGTATTCTAAAATCTACTGTTCATGACGACATTGTGCACAATGTGTGAAGATGCGGCTTAGAGCCTACAAGATCCAGCTTAGTGCAGAAGTTACAGCCAAAAATGTTAAACCCAGATGGCCGAGTTCGCAAATGCAATGCTATGTCACCTCGATGATGACAATGAATTTCTCAATCGTGTGGTATTCTCCGATGAAGCGACCTTTCACACACTTGTGGCAAAGTTCACCGGCATACATTGTAAGGATATGGGGAAATGAAAACCCACATGTCGTTAATGGAGCATGGATCGAGACAGCCCTAAACTTAACGTGTGGTGTGTAGCCTTTAACCTCGAGAATTATGTTGATCGGCCATTTTTCTTCGCTGAAGCCACAGTCCAGAGGAGCAACAACATAACCTAAACATGCTGCAAAATTTGCAGTTCCTAGATACCAGAATGGGATTCAGAAATTAAGGGGATTATTCCAGCAAGATGGAGCACTCTCCACACTATGCCAAGCGTGAAGTAAGAAACTACCTTCATCACCATTTCCAGACAGATGGATTTGAAGATTAGGTCCCATTGATTGGCCACCAAGGTCACCAGATTTGATACCCCTTAGATTTCTTTCTATGGGGATACGTAAAAAGCTTTGTCTATCAAACTCCGGTGCAGAGGGACTGGATAATCTTCGGCAGCGTTTAAATAATTGACGCTTGTGCATCGTTCATACCTCAGATGCTGGAAATCACGTGGAGAGCGATAAAATACCTTCTTGACATTATACGAACCACTAAAGGAGCTCATGTGGAGATCTACTTAAACCTGATGTAGATCTTCTGAAACGTTGTGGTGAGTTGCTACTGAAACTTAATGAGTTTGCCTAACAGAAAATCAAAATCCGGTCGCGGTCTTCTGCTATTATTAGTATAAGAAATATATTGACATTTGTTATTGGTATTGATTCTGCCGGACACACTTAATAATATATAGTATATATATGATATATATATTATATATATATATATATATATATATATATATATATATATTATATATATATATATATATATATATATATATATATATATATATATATATTTTAAAAATAAAGCCAAGACTGGTATTGATGACGCTCAAGCTTAAACTCAAAATACCCTGGACAGAAAAAAAGACCAACAGAGAAGTACTGCACTCACTAAACGTACAGGAACATTGGCTCCTAAATACCATCGCAATAAGGAAGCTGAAATTGTTCGGTCATATAAAAAGAACATAATAGTCTGGGGGAAAAAACAGTGATGGAAGGCATAGTCCTGGGAAAAAAAAGGGAAGGGGTCGACCTAGACGACGGTGGACCCAGGACATCACAGAGAGTCTGAACTTGTCTTTGGCTGATGCAGGTCGACTTGCCCAGAATCGTGATGCGTTCAGAGCAGCTGTAATGGAGACAACGTTCTGGAAAGAATACGTCACATGATGATGATGATATATATATATTCTATGAAAGCCAGTACGGTCATATAAACTAATATTTTTCAGAATGTTCAGAAGCAGGCTGGTTTGGACCTGACTGCAAGTACAAGTGTAGCTGTGCCAATAACAGTTGTGACGTAAACGGAGAATGTCAAAGTGGTGCCAAGTGTGAAGTTGGATGGTTTGGTCCAGCATGCCAATATGGTAGTTACAATTTAATGAGTTTGACACATATTGCGTGAATGTATGTACACATATCTGTATATATATCTGTATGTGTTTATGTATTACGTCCATATATTCTTGGGTGTATGTACGAGCATATGTACGTATTGTGTAGTATGCATATGTGCATGTGTGTTTTTCATGACGTATGTCTGTACTGTATACTTATCCTTCTTCGAACACTTTCAGACGTCAACTTGAATAAGTTTATAGAAAGCTTTGGTTTAGGTAGTCGGCATCTCCATAGAGTTTGTCCAGGAGTGGCACTGGTGACGGCCATATGTGCTGTCTCTGTTCTTCATATAATGGGCACTTGTGCAGATGTTCATCTGTCATTTTATCGGCACCAAAGGTAAACTCATCGATAGTTCCTATCTTGAACTTGTTTAACAGATGGTATCTCAATCTGTTGTAGCCTGTGCAGAGTCTGAAGATTACCACTTGTTTACGTATTTCTGTTAAGCTGATAATATTCGTGGTCTTTTGGATGGCCTGGATGCTCTACACCTTGATTATGTATCTGCTTCTGATAAAACTCTTGGCCTTCTTATAAGTTATTCTTGTGCCAGGCTGAGGTAGCTTTCTTCCTTCCTTTACGAATCTATCAGCCTCTTCATTGCCAGAGATGTTTCAATTGAATGAGATCCACTGTATCACAACTCTGTAGAATCGCTGTCTTAGTTTGTAGAGTATTCCCTCATAAAACAAATCTGTGCGCTAATTACCTGTTTAAATGCCTTCCGCCAAGATTGTCTACCTAGACATACTTATCTGTAATAATGATACAGACAGGGACCAGCGGATGCGATAATCTAATTATCACCTGTGTGTGTGTGAATCCCCAGACTGATTTCTCGGACGGACAATATGGCCTTCTGTATGTCGATCGGGCGAGACTGTCTTGGGCAAACAGGCACCGTCACTATCAAAAGGTGGTCAGACTGATTAAAAGAGATAAACGTTTTACCGCCGCTGAACTGTGTAATTAACTGTGAATTGTTACAGTTCACTTGGCGGAACGTAAATAGCAAAAATGATGAAGGTGCATGAAATATACCAAATAAAAGCGATCGGTGAGGAAAATGAAGAAAAGAAGTGATACTGCCAGAGGGGATGAAGGAGTGAGAGAGGGGCACAAAAGTAAATGCACAAAGGCACAAAGCCGTTTTGTCACATCCAGGAGCCAGAGAAGAATCGGAAAGAATTCCAAATTAAGTAGGACAAGACCGATGTATCTGGGCATCTTTGAAACTTAAAAGAAAACCAGCATTTATAAATATCAAGACTGTATACCCAGGAATCATAGCACCCGTCATAAGAGGGATTCTAAATTTATCCCAGACCAAGAATTCGAAGCATGTATTATAAGTTGATGTGTCCATTCATCTGTGCCAAGAGATTGTAGATTCCAAGCTGGGGTGAGTTGTAGATATTTTTTACAATGTGAATTTGACATGTTTTCTTGCTAAGTGGTTATGCAAGTCATAAGAGGTTGGCAACCTCAACATATAAAAATAGTATATTCATAAACCACAACAGCAAGCACTGATGCTTTTTTCATACTAGTTCGTACAGAAAACCGAAAGCAGAAGTAACACCAGACTTCGAATGGAACAGTGAGCAGTGAGATTACATCACATGTGCATAGTGTTCATATGTTCGAGTTAAATGTAAACCTCAGGCACAAGCCACTCACGCTGTCCAGACACATTTTCCCCATTAAAGTAAGCAGAAGAATAACGATGATTTCTAATCATATTCCATGAGTTATGCTGTATATGCTCAGGGAGAATGAAATTTCAGAGAGGCAAAACTTGTGGGCATACAGCGTGAAAAGGCTCCTATTTAATCTTCTGAACACAATGTACTTAGCAGAGGCATTAGTTCTTTAAAATTCTCTAAAGTTCGTGGTACGAGACTAGTTGATAGTAAGAGTTTCCACGCCACTGGCTTGTAATTCAAGAGCTGGGATTTGACACTAACCACCTACTTTGGACAAGATGTGTAGAGAGGTGACCTCATCACAAAAGACTTGACGAAACACCCGCGGCAGTACACAATCATTTGAAGAACTAAGTGCTTATAAAAAGGCGAATGTAACGGACTTTTATAATTGTGACGGGTAGGGTGTATGTGGGTGGATGTAGAAGATCAGACAACACTTATACACCGCTCGTCTAGCTCACTGTCTAAGGAGTAATACACCAACTCCAACAACCATATCAATCTCCGTGAATATATAATATCACAAATAAGTCACAATGGGCGCAGGGCCATTACAAATATTGGAGACATAACAAATCCCGAGTATTCTACTATCACTCTGATCCTCGGAATAACTACAGCCACAAAATAGGCTACTTCATAAATCCACTGCACAACTCTGGCCCTCTACTCATGCAGTACTATAGACATCCACCCTTCTCTTCGCTACGCTCTTCGCTACGCTCTTCGCTACGCTCTTCGCTATCTCCTGTCTCCTGTCTACTGTCTACTGACTCAACTCTCTACTGACCCAACACACATCTCTCTCTGACTGACCCCTTTCATTCGTATTCACCAAACACGTGAAAACCTTCCACACTCCACTGAGCTTCATTTACGCATGACTATAGCTAACAGCTTGTCTTAACCTCTGCTCACAACATTGCTTGTAACTAAAATATTACAAGGCAAGCATTCCCAACTCACAACAACTCAAATGACTAATAAACTCCCGCTGAAGCAAGAGAGTATTCACACATGTAAAAACCCATTCAAAACACTCCGTGACATCCACCCCTTTCCCCACGTGAAAAACCGGGGTTTTTCACCGAGGAGACAGAGATGGGAGTCCTATACATCCTTACTTACTTACTTAGTCGTTCCCCTTCTACCGTGAGGTGTAGAGGTTTGGAAGAGAGAGCGCCAGACTATCCTATCAGCTGTCTTCCTCCTGGCCTGGTTCCATTCTAGTCCTCGGTCATTCAAAGATTGTCTAATGTTGTCCTCCCAGCGGACTCTGGGTCGTCCTCGGGGTCTGGATCCTTGGCTCTTTGTTTCCCATGCTTGTCGTGGTATCCGATCTTCTCCCATTCTGCAGACATGGCCCAAAACCAATTTGGGATCTGTTTTACTTGGGGACCCTTGCAGGGGGTAGGTTTAATTAAACTCGAGTATCGTCTGGTTGCGTAGGATAACAACCCCCCGAACGTATCCGTCTGGTTGGCAAAACATGTCCTTTCTTGAAACATTACTTCAACCACCTTCCTCAGGATACCTCATTTCTGAGGTTATGGGATTCGGGCTTTTATGGGTTGTGTAGTCCTATTGCCCATGGACCCTCGCATCCATATGTCCTAGAAGACTGGGGACATACCCCCCCCCCCCAGCGGTTATACCAGCCACTTCGTTTTTGTCCTATACATCCTCAAACAAAATACATCATCAACGTAAACAATGCTTAACCTTTCCCTATCTCGCAACCTCACAATAATAGCCATACCCCATTATTCTCACACCGGCAACTCTCACACTCTCAAAATATTCAATACCCCCCCACCCACCCCCCCCCCCCCCTCACCTTCATAACAAAGAAATGGCATGGCACAATCGTTCACCAAATTCATGTAAAAGTCATCAAAATTATACAAATGAAACTACATGCAAGAATGACTCATCAAAATTAAAATCCACTCATGTCTGGTACTTGTCCTACAGTGTAGCTCACGCGCTCAACATGTTCAAAAAACTGTGTCACAGAGGAGCTCCTAATGTTAATATGTGTCAACTGCTGCTTGTGACTTGGCAGACTGCAGATGAAAACTCGAGTGGCAACCACATATGACCCGTCCCAATGCCGAAAGCATCTCCCTTGAGAAAGAAAATTTTGTCTTAAAAGTAGAATGTAATTCAAAAAGTTGGACTACTACTTGCAAAAATATTCTCAAAATTTTGTCTGAGTCACCACTTTCCGACACTTTCGCTGAGGCCGGCTATGCGTGATGCCGACACATCAACCTCTAGTGTGCCTGTGTGTGTGACGTGTCACAGATAATATGGGCCTAACACTCTATTACTGTGTGTAATCGCCTCGCCCCAATAGCTCGGCACTACTGACACCCCTGGCCCCGCCCCCACCCCCCGTGTGAGGGTTCCCTTTACCCCTTTTTTTTACTTTGACAACTTACTTTGCGACAAAATCAACTCACTATTAGAACTTCCCTTCTCAGTTAGTGATGTTAGTTTTCGGGCCCTGTAATTTCAATATTATACTTTCAGAGACCCCTTCTGGCATCATATTCATCTCAGCCTTGGTCATAGTTTTCAGGGGAGCTGCTCCACTTAGGCTGATGATATCCACGGCTACTACCACAGCTACAACAACAGCTAACACTACCATAACTCCATCTACAACGTGCTCTACTGTAAAGTGGGTAACTCACTCTTCTGTCTTCCCAGCGGCAATCTCCACTGAACCTACATCTGTATAATCCTCCAACTCTTTGTTCACTATAGCTTGGTCTGTTGGTACAAAATCTCCTGCTCATCTCTTGTCCTATGTATCTGTTTCTAAATCCAATACGACGTTCACGTTGAGAACTACCACTGTACCCATTACTACTCATGCGGCTTCCTCTAAAGTGTCTGAACTCTCTTACGTTATTGGTTTTCTTTCTGTAATGTTTCTCATGTGACATACGAGCACCACGACCCACTCTGCGATATTTCTCAATCAGCTTTCTGCGCTCTTCTTTCATCCGGTCTGTCTCAGCATATTTGACAGATCCATAATATTCACCTTCTTCTGGCAAAGTAATGTTCACATCGTTTCATTTATTGCATTTTCTGGAATATTCATCTGACGTTCACCCCATTCCTTTGCTGATTTGATATGCTTCCCAATGTTAGTTTCTGGTTGACTAAACCGTTTTGAAAGCGATACATGCTCTTGTTGTGGTGAAATTAAATTTAATACTGCAGTATCAGCAACCAGGACATTACCAGATGACCTGCTATCCACAGGAATTACCCTAGGTTGAAGCTGCAGTAAAATGTCATCAGCCTTTCCCTGCAATCTTCTAGTTCCTTCATAAGTACCGTCTCTATGTTTGTGCTTCCATAGTTTGATATCCTCATCAGTGCACTCTTTTGATACCACGGACATTTCCCTTTGTCAGGTCGGCGACTGGATCTTCAAGAACAAAAGCTTTCACTCTGCCACACAAGAATGGCGTATCAATATTTATCCATGCTAGAGGATAAACTTCCACTCTACCTCCAAATGTGTTGCACCGAGCAGTTTGACCCAACAAACAAGACTCATCTATACATGATCTGAGCACCCCAATTGTCGTACACCTGTATCCCTTAAGACGGATACAACTTTCCGTCCTATGTAGCTGTTGTAATCGTGTTGTTCATACTGACTACTAGTGCTGATACGCTGAATTTTATGCAGATGTGAGGTCAAGCTGTGAAGGCCAATGAGTCTAATAGATAATAGGGTTTGTGTTTTCAGGGAACCTTTCTGCTACCACCCTAAGACCTCAACCTGCGACGTATTTTATCCTAAGTCTAATAATGGTGTATGTCTGTTATCTGGCTAGTGTCTAAGGTAATGTGAAATGTGCTGTAATAAAATGACAACAAATACACCTAAGAACTCTATGAAAAGTAATTAACAACACCCAGAGTTAAGTTTAAAATGTGAAATCTTTTTTACAATTTATTGTTCCAGTATCACAATTTTGTGTATACTGGAATATTGAAACTCAAAATGATAATTCAAAGTATTTACATAAAATTGATTCAATTTATAACTGAGTATATTATTTTTCACAACTTTAATTAAATATGTCAATCTGGAACAGTGTCAATTTACTCTTGCTCCTATGAATGGGTAATGATTGAAAGAACGTCTGTCTTCATCATAATCTGAATGATCTAATACACATTTGGGAAATGAGAGTAGTTGAGTTTGATATATCAAGTGCCCGGAGACGATTTCTTAACTTAGTATTTTCTGGTATACAGAATGAATTATGTTCACATCACCAGCTTCCACTGCCAAGTCAGGATTCTGCTCTTGAAATATAACAAGGAGGCACACAGTCGATACTGCCTCAAGTCTTTAGATGCAGAAATATATACAGGTATAGGTTTACCTGGGCTCACTTTGAGTCATAGATGAAACCCTGGAACGATATAAATGCGTCCTACTCAACCTCTGATATACTCTCTCTTTCCCTAACTAATAAACATTGTAAATCATATTCATACTCAGCATGGTAACTACACAATTTGTTAGCGTTCTTAATTGGTTTGTTACCCCATTCATGGTCAAATAAACTTCAAACTATAGTTTGACACTTTCCTTGACAAAGGAAACATTTTAAGTTAATAATATCAAGTCATGTACAATCACGGTGACTTGCTGAAGAAGACGGCCAGTGGTTTTCCTGGTCTTATGTCATAATACTGTACAACAATTTCCCCATTAATATTTAATTTTACTTTCTCCCAAAGTGTCAGAAAGCCTGTCTGGCTTTTCAACAACATGTTAATATATTTCCTAACAACTCTGTGAAACAACACAAAGTTTGATGTTGACTTCCCTCTAGATAAACTTCTACCCACATAATTTTCATACATATTCAATAATACATACATAATAATAATAATAATAATATAAATGTTTTCTTTCTTACCGCATCAGAGAAATATTAACACTAATAAGTTTGATTTGCGATAAATATGGTCAAATCCAGATCGCTTGCTGGTGCAGATCAGCAAAACAAGATCGTACTAATATCTTGTCTTCACACAACTTTAGTGTAATACAAATTTTTTCAAGTGGCGACTACCACTACCTTCAAACTAGTTTTATTCCTCCGTTAGTATATTAGACTCCAGCCAATCAGGGACTGTTAGGCTTCTAGCGTCCTTTTTTTTCAAAACAATCAATTTTCAAATCTTGAGAATAAATCCCCTAGTCCTGTTACAGGGCAAACGTAGAAAGATTCAAGTCTGTTCGTCCATCTGTCTTCTGTCAATATCTCTTTATTTCCTTGAGTTTATCAAATTCTGATAAATAATTATTGATCCCGTTGCTGTCTGTCACACAGTGCTTATATTTTTATACGTTTATTTATTATATTTACTATTATCGTTTTTCTTCTTCAATTCTTCAAATAACATATTTTCCTATCTACGGTAAGATACATTAACACTTTACTCTTCTATTACCCAATTAATGTCATTGTATTCGTCACTGTCTTTTATTTTAGCATATAAGAAAATTATCTAAGTTTTTCTTCTATCTAACCTTCTATGCCCCGCTTGGGTGCAAATTTCAAATTATGTAAACAACAAAATCGAGACACTACCAACTATGCTCCTTTTCTTCCCCTCTCGTACTATATTTTCAAAAAATTTCCACGTTAAATCGTAATTTTTTTCTTTAACTGTCGTTCTCATTCAGAACGAAACAGCGCTTTTGTAGTACGTCACACAATTCGACAACGCGTTGGGCGTATGTTACTTTATAGTTACTTTTTAGCCCGAAATACCCTGGTGTGTGTGTTTATATATTCTGGCGTGTCCAACAGCGTGGATATAGGCATAGAACAGCGTGTCGAGCGAAGAGGGGTTTTGCTGCAGCTTCGTTCTACACTTCTGGAAAATGTCCGAATTGCTACTATTAGTGGCGTTAAAGTTAAAATCTTACGTTAATTCAGAACGGCAGTTTGGTGTCGCAGTTCTGGCACATGTTAATTGTAAGTCTCAAGGAGGAAACTAGGAAAGCGTGTAAGATTTGACGGCGGGATCATTTTCTAAGCATTAGTACTGTATAAAATTCAGCGCTCTGCTGAAGACGACGATAGGCAAACGCACACGGGCGGGTTTATTTATTTTCATAGGAGTAAAATCTTACTGAATTTAGCGATTGTTTCACAGATTTCGCTACACACCTCCCTTCCTAAAACATGCATTCATTGCAGGTTATAATCTGTGAGACAACTTAGCGCAAATGAAATCCTATGTCCTAGGCGTTTTTCTGATTTTCCTGATCAAGAAGTTTCCCACATTGTGCCTCCGTTAACACTTCTGTTTTCAACAGAATGAACCTGTTTTTGAGCTTTAATGCTTACTGATTTTCACCTGTACTCGTGAGAGTACTCGAGAGTCGAGGGGTTCATGTTTCATCCCCGTTGCTATCGACATGGTCATTAGATGTGTCTCATCCTGGATTTCTCTGTCCAGGTACTTCTTTAAGAGGTTCACATGATAAATTTTCTCTTTCCCCTTTTTGTCGATTTTATAATTAGTTCTAGCCACCTTCTCTAGAACCGTATATGGACCTTGCCATCCAATTTGCAACTTGTTACTGCTGCCGGGTAGTAGAAGAAGCACCTTCTCTCCCACAGCTAATTCTCTATCTTTCGCTTTCTTATTAAAATAAGCAGCATGTTTTTTTCTGGCTTGTCTGAGATTATCATTAGCAAGTTTCCAGCCAGTTTTGAGACGAGTGGTCAGCTCGTTTACATACTGCTACGATGAGGTAATAGTCTCTTCTGCCTTCTCATCTGTCCACGTCCTTAACAAGGCTTCCAATGGACCTTTTATTGGCCTCCCAAATAACAGGGTTGCCTACATATTTTTCATGGCACCGGCAATTTTCATGTAGTTGGAAGTGTGGTGGTGGTGACTTTTCTTAGGTTTTTCATGGGCCATCACATAAGAAACCTTCCACTGAACCAATTCTTTTCCTGGGGGTGTCTCCCCTCAGGTTCAAATTCAAAGTGAGAGAAAACTTCTTCCGTTAGTCTCTCTCCTTTATTTTGTACCCAGTATCACGGAATTCCGACCGAGGGATTGTCGGGTGACCTCATGATGGTGAGATATGCCTTTTTTTTACTCGACGCATAGTGGCCAAGGCTAACAAATTCAATTGAACAAGTGTCCACTGTGTGTGAAAAGGGGGTTCCCATTCCACTATGTACTGAGACTTTACCATAGTTTATTTCCAGATCCAGGCCTAGGTTTGCCCCGTGGCGTTTTCTATGGGTCTCCCCTGAGTTGCATTTTCCCCAATGCTGGGTGTTCTCTCGTGCCATTGGCCACAGGCCTCCACAAAATTCTCAATATCTTCCTTTACGCATGGCCAATATTATTTTTGAGAAACTTTTTGGCAGATGGTACCTATTTTCTCATGGTCCCCATCTATTCCAACATGTAAACTCCTTATTACCTCTGCCCTATACGAAGTGGGAAGAACCAGCTGTCCGTGACCATTGGATCCAGTTCCGGCCTTCCTATAGATCAGTTTATTCTTCATATAGTAGTCTCCTTTGTTTGGAGGTGTATGACATTTAGGCAATTTTTTAAAGCACGGCTTGAGTGACCTATCATCCGCCTGTGCCTTCCTCATCTCCTCTGGATGAGTATTTATAAGTTCATCCTCCTCCTTCCTTGACTGTAACCTGGTCTGCACTGTTGCCATGATCACAGGTCTCTTGGGATTCCCCAAGAAGACATATCTACACCCCAATATTAGAGGGTAGATTGGTTCATTTATCACTGCTGCTCTAATCACTCCTTCCACATAGCGAGTTTTTACACTTATTCTAGCAATGGGAAGTGTCATGGTTGCTACGTCCTTGGTTGCTCCTTGGATCTCCACTGTTTCTGTGGTGTATTGATCTGGACGCACCAGGTGAGAGCTCACGACTGAGTCATAATCTAAACCTGTATCATAAAGGAACCTAATGGTGACCTCGTTACATACAACATCTTCACACACTGGGGGGTGATAAGGTTCCTGCTGTCCAGTAGGTTTCACCTTTAATCCCTGATTCCCCGTTTTCATAGCAGCGAAGGTAGAATGTTTCTTAGTACACACTTTGGTGTCATGAGTGTTCCTCTTGCACCATTTACACCATTTATTTCCCTGAGGGAAAGTTTTTCTTTCACTGAATTGCGGGTTTCTATCGCGTTGGTCAAAACTTGGCTTATCATAATAGGCTTTACCTTTATTAAACTTGTCCCTATGTTCAAATTTAGGTTGGTTTTGGTTTTGTGGGGTTTTATTATGGTCTATAGGCTTCTTCTTTATGCCTGCCATCTCAGACTGGGCTGCCTGATATCTTTCAGCCACATTTAAGATCTCCCCCAGTCTCTCAGCACCCTGTTCCGTGAGAAATTTTCTCAGGTCTGGAGCCATGGACTCTCTTAACTGCTCAGTCATAATCATTTCCCTTAAATCTTGGGTTTCCCCCAGAGCAGTCCATTTCTCCAGGTATGTCTCCAGGCGTGCAGAGAACTGGTGATAAGTCTCCCCAGTCAGCAGTTTGGCATTCCTAAATTTCTTCCTATAAAATTCGCTATTCTTCTCATACCTAACTAGAAGAGCTTGCTTAAGAATGTCATAGTCGTCTTGGTCATCTTTGCTCAGCTTGGCGAATACCTCATAAGAGGTTCCCCTAAGCCCCTGGGATACCTTCAGACTCCATCTTTCTTTCTCTAACCCATATATGGTAGCTAGTCTTTCAAAGCGGCTTAAAAATGATTCAATATCATCATCTTTCTCCACAAATGGGTCTAAATGAAACCCCATGGCTGAGTTGGAGGCACCCTGGCTTGCAGCAGAGTCGGAGGTGGATGGGCTATTTCCACTTTCAGGAGCATGGCCTTGCAACTCTAACTCCCTTAGTCGTAGCTCATGTTCCCTTTGGAGTCTTTTATCTTCAGCCTTCCGTTCTGCCAATCTCTTGTCTTCCCTTTCAGCCTCAAGTCTCCTTTCTTCTTTTCTCCTCCTTTCAGCCTCAACTTTTCCTCTTTCTCTGCCTCTAATTTCTTCTCCTCCAACTGCAGCCTCTTGATCTCAGCCTCCCTCTCAGCCTCTAATTTCTTAGTCTCCCTAGCATCTTCTAACAAAATTCTTTTCTCCTCCGCTAACCTCTCAGCTTCTAACTTCTTGGCTTCCCTTATCTGGCAATAAATTTATCTACTTCAGCTGTGACATAAGCAATCAGACCTTGACCTTCCATTTCCTTTGCAGCCTGCACAGCAGCAGATCTGAATTTGGCCAAGTCTACCATCTTATTGTTAACAATATACAATGTTATCAAACTAACTTAAAATATTAACCAACCTCTAACTAAACACAAGACAATGGGCAATGATACCTCAAACCAACTCTCCAATTATTTTATTCTCTACTTTTAATTTCCGAGCGACAATCTTTTAAAATCCCGGAGCGAGCGACCCAATATATGTGGTGGATTTGATGTTAATTGGTAAAATGTGAATTTTATGCAGATGTGAGGTCAAGCTGTGAAGGCCCCTGAGTCTAATAGATAATAGGGTTTGTGTTTTCAGGGAACCTTTCTGCTACCACCCTACGACCTCAACCTGCGACGTATTTTATCCTAAGTATAATAATGGTGTATGTCTGTTATCTGGCTAGTGTCTAGGGTAATGTAAAATGTGCTGTAATAAAATGACAACAAATACACCTAAGAACTCTATGAAAAGTAATTAACAACACCCAGAGTTAAGTTTAAAATGTGAAATCTTTTTTACAATTTATTGTTCCAGTATCACAATTTTGTGTATACTGGAATATTGAAACTCAAAATGATAATTCAAAGTATTTACATAAAATTTGATTCAATTTATAACTGAGTATATTATTTTTCACAACTTTAATTAAATATGTCAATCTGGAACAGTGTCAATTTACTCTTGCTCCTATGAATGGGTAATGATTAAAAGAACGTCTGTCTTCATCATAATCTGAATGATCTAATACACATTTGGGAAATGAGAGTAGTTGAGTTTGATATATCAAGTGCCCGGAGACGATTTCTTAACTTAGTGTTTTCTGGTATACAGGATGAATTATGTTCACATCACCAGCTTCCACTGCCAAGTCAGGATTCTGCTCTTGAAATATAACAAGGAGGCACACAGTCGATACTGCCTCAAGTCTTTAGATGCAGAAGTATATACAGGTATAGGTTTACCTGGGCTCACTTTGAGTCATAGATGAAACCCTGGAACGATATAAATGCGTCCTACTCAACCTCTGATATACTCTCTCTTTCCCTAACTAATAAACATTTTCAATCATATTCAGACTCAGCATGGTAACTAAACAATTAGTTAGCGTTCTTAATTGGTTTGTTACCCCATTCATGGTCAAATAAACTTCAAACTATAGTTTGACACTTTCCTTGACAAAGGAAACATTTTAAGTTAATAATATCAAGTCATGTACAATCACGGTGACTTGCTGAAGACGACGGCCAGTGGTTTTCCTGGTCTTATGTCATAATACTGTACAACAATTTCCCCATTAATATTTAATTTTACTTTCTCCCAAAGTGTCAGAAAGCCTGTCTGGCTTTTCAACAACATGTTAATATATTTCCTAACAACTCTGTGAAACAACACAAAGTTTGATGTTGACTTCCCTCTAGATAAACTTCTACCCACATAATTTTCATACATATTCAATAATACATACATAATAATAATAATAATGATATAAATGTTTTCTTTCTTACCGCATCAGAGAAATATTAACACTAATAAGTTTGATTTGCGATAAATATGGTCAAATCCAGATCGCTTGCTGGTGCAGATCAGCAAAACAAGATCGTACTAATATCTTGTCTTCACACAACTTTAGTGTAATACAAATTTTTTCAAGTGGCGATTACCACTACCTTCAAACTAGTTTTATTCCTCCGTTAGTATATTAGACTCCAGCCAATCAGGGACTGTTAGGCTTCTAGCGTCCTTTTTTTCAAAACTGAACTCAATTTTCAAATCTTGGACTACCCTACCCTTTCCCAATATCTGTCAAGCCGAGAAAGATATAGTCTGTTAGTCCATCTGTTTTCTGTCAATATCTCCTTTATTTATTGAGTGGTTCAAATTCTGATAAATAATTATTGATCCCGTTGCTGTCTGTCACACAGTGCTTATATTTTTATACGTTTATTTATTATATTTACTATTACCGTTTTTCTTCTTCAATTCTTCAAATAACATATTTTCCTATCTACGGTAAGATACATTAACACTTTACTCTTCTATTACCCAATTAATGTCATTGTATTCGTCACTGTCTTTTATTTTAGCATATAAGAAAATTATCTAAGTTTTTCTTCTATCTAACCTTCTATGCCCCGCTTGGGTGCAAATTTCAAATTATGTAAACAACAAAATTGAGACACTACAAACTATGCTCATTTTCTTCCCCTGTCGTACTATATTTTCAAAAAATTTCCACATTAAATCGTAATTTTTTTTCTTTAACTGTCGTTCTCATTCAGAACGAAACAGCGCTTTTGTAGTACGTCACACAATTCGACCACGCGTTTGCCGTATGTTACCTTATAGTTACTTTTTAGCCCGAAATACACTGGTGTGTGTGTGTGTGTGTTTATATATTCTGACGTGTCCAACAGCGTGGCTATAGGCAGAGGACTGCGGGTCGAGCGAAGAGGGGTTTTGCAAGGCGGCGTTAATATTGGCGTTATTTCTTGCTGCAGTTTCGTTCTACACTTCTGGAAAATGTCCGAATTGCTACTATTAGTGGCGTTAAAGTTAAAATCTTATGTTAATTTAGAACGGCAGTTTGGTGTCGCAGTTCTGGCACATGTTAATTGTAAGTCTCAAGGAGGAAACTAGGAAAGCGTGTAAGATTTGACGTCAGGATCATTTTCTAAGCATTAGTACTGTATAAAATTCAGCGCTCTACTGGCGTAGAAGACGACGATAGGCAAACACACACGGGCGGGTTTATTTATTTTCATAGGAGTAAAATCTTACTGAATTTAGCGATTGTTTCACAGATTTCGCTACAGGTATGACAAATAACAGTACATTATGGATAAGCATCATTAGAAATCATAAGACGACTTGATTGACCTTTACAACCTTTCCGTAATCCGTTGGACGGCGAGGATATTCTTTATATTATGTTACGTTCGTAATTCACTTCTTTACTGAACCGTAATCCAAATGGCTGGATCAAATTTTATAGAAATAACTTTTTAATTCATTCTTGAACTAGTCTAGTTCTCACTAGCGGCGGGTCAACAATCCGCGCCGAAGCCCTGACTTGATTAAACTGGCGAAACATAAATACGCTTATCATATTATAGAGAGACTTACATTTAAATCTTCACTGCAATAACTTCCACTTGGAATGCAGTATATCATAATCACAGTCGTCTACCCACGATATGGGGCTCTTTAAACCAGACCAACGTCTGGCTGGTATCACTGACATCTTGTCTCTCCCGACACTGCGTCATACAGTGTTTAGCAACAACTCAATACTCACGCACCAAATATGTGCTCTTTCGTGCGCAACGAATTAAAACAATTATAAATACATTCTTATTACTTACGCTGATGCGCACCATCTTAACAGAAGTTAGACATGTCTACTTTAATACTGTTAAGTCCCACCAAAAAGGACGAAACAGTAACCTAAATGCAAGACTAGGTTCTCATTTGTATGAACTGCCGATAAACAAGGAAGTTGATGGCCACAAATCAAGATTGGTTTCTTATTTTTATGAAACAGTGGTCTGCACCCTTCGCAACCCTTGCTGTTAAATGTATCTAAGACTACCACCGAATTTGCGCGTTCAAACGTCCTATTAGGACATTTAAGTTGAAGGTGGCCCATACCATTACATAAAAAGCATCTGTACCCCTCACGCTGGCTCTTCTGTGGACTACCCTTAGTACTAGTCTGAGGCTCGGCAACAGACTGAGGTTCAGGCTTGTCACAGAACTTTGCTCCATGGCATGGTTACCCACATTTAAAACTACGAGAAGGTCTTCTACTACCTATCTCTGTCATATACTGCTGTTTCCTGGGGGATGTATGGAAGTCTGTCTCTGTCCACCTCTTACTTACTGCCTTCCCATCATAAGGTCTCTCCCGACTACGAGAATTTTGTCTCCCATATGGCCGTGTTTCAAAACTACGCTTGGCCGCGCATGTCGTAAATGTTTCTGGCACCGCAGATTTATGAATCGGTCTGCCTGGATGTGCTGTTGCGTATTGCTGCCTTAACTGTGACATTGCCGAAATATTTTCCGGTTTTCTCTCCTGAAAAAAGCTTTCAAATCGGGGTTTCATGACGACATTACCTTATCAAATCCCATAGACCATCAAAATCTTTGCAATGTCCGATAGGTCAATCCACCTGTTCAATTACATCTTAATATCTGCGATAAACTCCGCAGAATCTTGCTCACTACTTGGCATCGCACTGTGGAACTTTAACCGATAACCCTGCTCATTCAACCTGTACTTGCGTAATAAAGTTTCCTTCACTATGTCATAATTTAATCTATCTTCCACAGTTAATTGGAAAACTGTTTTTAATGCTGACCTTGTTAAATAATCTGTCAACAGTGATCCCAACAGTTCTTTATTAATCTTTAAGGCAGTTGCCGTCATTTGAAACCTCTCCAAACAAAACAGCCCATAAAATCTATGGATTCGTTGAAAAGTGGAAGTTTCAACTTGTACATACTCCCGTATTCTTTTTTTGATGACGGGTCTGCAACCGACTTCTCTAACTCGAGTATTCTCAAGGATACCTCTTTGTCCGCTTCTATATTTTTGATTTCTTTCTGTGCTTCTATCTCTTTCATATCTTTCTGGGCTTCTATCTCTTTCTGTGCTTCTATCTCTAATCTCTGACTCTGCTTTCTTTCTCTCTCGCTCCTCATGTCGTTCTTGTCTTTCCTGCGCATCTTTAAATTGCAACTGTGCAAATGCTAAGAGATCTTCTCCGGACTTTCCTATCCTCTCACCGACGAGGACAAAATCCATAAGTGTTGACATGATTATAAATATATCTGACTTATATGCACCTCAAATACTCTTAAAAAAACGTCAAAATAGCTCAAACTCCAAAATAATATCTTAAATAACCACTAAGATGACACCTTACTCACTGTACTCAATGTCTACCCCCAAAAAAAATTATTACTCCTACAAAACAAACAATGACAAAATGATGTCTACCCCCAAAAAAAATTATTACTCCTACAAAACAAACAATGACAAAATGATGGTGATAAGTACTACACCCTAATTTAACAAACAATAACCCAGTAGGTCGGTAACAAGAAAAAAGGAAATGTGTGACAGAAGTAATATTGAAATATACAGTATCAGATCTCTATAATGCACGAAAACAGGAGATTGAAAAAATTAACGTATTTACAGGATAGTGAAAGAAGAAAATGACTGAAGGATACACCATGTACACAGAACGCCAAAGAGGAATATAACACACAACCAACAACAAACTGCACGTAAACAACTAATGCAAAAATGCACTCTTTATTAATGAAGGACAAAACAACTGACCCTGCCCACAGGATAGGACCCCTTCTAAGAATAAATAGCGCAATATCCTATAGATGAAATCAAAACCCAATTAAATAACATAATCGTCACGCCCAATAACAACACTGAAACAATGAATACCAAGGGAAGCCTATAGAGCAATGTGGACAAATAAATGAACTAAGGCCTTAGAATGATGAACCAAAACAAACTAATGTTACATAGCTTTTTCTTGTGTACTGGAATGAAGGCTATGGCAATAAACTGATCTGATCTGTTGTCTCCAAGTCACCTCTGCAGCAGTAACTTTGAGAAGCGCAAACACTACAACAGTTCATGTGATGAAAATATTAATACACACTTAGTATATAACTCAAGCTATTAGAACACCAAATAAAAATGGAATAGAAGAACTAGAAGAAGGAAGACAGATAGGATTAGCACAGTTATAGGTAAAGTAGATATAAGCAATGTGTAAGACAGACAGGAATGGCGCAGTTATAGGTAGAGCAGATATACAATTAATTCTAACTGCAATCTAACCTAAACCTACATCACATATAAAGTCATATTTAAAAAAAGAGTGAAAACTAACGCCAGTAGAACAGCAACACTAAAGGTGAAGTAGAAAATAAGTGATACTACTGAAAGAAGTAAGTAACAGAACTAAAGAGAAGAAGCTACATGTGAAAACAGAAGTACTCAGTATACGAGAAGAACTACTGATTTCTTAGGAAATACACTGTCAGCACTATATAAAACAAAAAAAATTACCTTTTAACTGGAAACTTAGTGAAGCACACCACTAGAACATTAGCATACTAGAGCACGAAAGAATGTTACATAAGTACCTTATTTATCAGATACCTTATTAATACCTAGACTGTACACCTAGGTTTCATAGTAATCATCTTCCAAGAGTAACACAAGAGTAACATCTAAATAATAATAATAATAATAATAGTTGCCCATCGCAAGCGAAGATGGCGACAGCTTCAGACTTGAATTGTGAGACATCAGTGCCGTGATCTCATGTGGCTAATTAGTCCCATTTTGGCCCTACAGGCCATGCCACATACGGGGCACACATGGTTAGAGTCGATAGTAGTGTTGCTGCGCATTCTGACTTTTCTTGCAGCACGCTTGCCTTCTGCCTTATCAGCTAAATTCTGTTCTGCAATGCGAGCGCCTTGAGTAATGTTTGTCCGCCAGGCAGAGCGATCATGTGCGATAGTCTCCCAGGAGGAGACATCAATTTTGAAGCTGCTCAACGATGCTTTCAGTGTGTCTTTGAAGCGTTTCTTTTGTCCCCCTACTGTTCGCTTACCCACAGAGAGTTCGCTGTACATCAACTGCTTTGGGAGGCGTTTTTCGGGCATGCGAACAACATGTCCGGCTCATCTAGTTTGGGCCCTCTGCAGCAATGTGTAGATGCTTGAGATATGTGCTCTGTTGAGGACCTCAGAATTAGATACTCTATCATGCCACTTGATCCTGAGTATCCTGCGAAGACAGCTCATGTGGAAATGATTAAGCTACTTGGCGTGTCTGCTATACACTGTCCATGTTTCACAGGCATACAGGAGGGTAGTGAGCACTATTGCATGATATACTTTTATCTTGGTGGCGGCACTAATTCCTTGTCGATCCCAGACATTTACTCTTAGTCTTCCAAAAGCTGCACTTGCCTTTGCAATTCTGTTGTTGACCTCGGCGTCGATATTCGCATCTTTGGTAAGGGTACTGCCTAGAAAAGTGAAGCTGTCCACCACTTGGAGACGTTGGTTCTTTACTGTGATATTTGGTTCACAGTAAGGTTTCCCAGGAGCAGGTTGCAACATTACTTCAGATTTCTTCGTATTGATGGTAAGACCAAAGTCATCACACGCTACAGAAAGCCTCCTCATATTGTTCTGCATGTCTAGTTCTGTGCAAGTGTTGAGGGCACAGTCGTCCGCAAAGACAAGATCAGAGATCATTGTTTCATTCACCTTTGTAAAGGACTGTAATCGTCTCAAATTAAACAGCTTCCCATCTGTCCTGTATCTGATGTGTACGCCGTCACTACTGCCATGCGTAACGTTAGACAGCATGGCAGCAAATATCATACTGAATAGTGTTGGAGCGAGCACACATCCCTGTTTGACACCGTTTGTGACCGGAAAGTGTTCAGAAGGTTCTCCATCATTCAATACGCGAGCCATCATACCTTCATGAAACTGGCGGACAATTGAGATGAACTTATCGGGACAGCCGAATTTCGCCATAATTTTCCATAGTCCATCCCTATTGACAGTGTCAAAAGCCTTGGTCAAGTCAATAAATGTTGTGTATAGGTCACTGTACTGTTCCTGGCATTTCTCCTGAAGTTGGCGAGCGGCAAATATCTCTACTGACCCTACTGACTTTCCACATCTAAATATTCACATAACAATTACATAATACTTAAATTCCAAGTGTGTAGATCTGTTTATAATGTCCTCAGCAAGTCCCAAGGCGATGAATGTATGAAGACGACACACCACACAAAACAGTACACACAGCTCGAAACTCTTCGCACCACTGGCTACACACACAGTGAAAAACCAAGCTCGTGTTTTCCACTTCACACTGTGTCGAGTAGAACACTGCAACAAGGTTTTCTCCGATAGCTCCACAGATTTCCACAGATCTACTTCTTCTGGTCACCACAGATTCTTCTGGATACACAGTCTGCGCAACCTATACGTCAAAACAACCAGCTTCTAGTAAAAACAACTAGTGGCTAGTCAAAACAACCAGCTTGTACAGCACACTTTGCAACGATCATTCAGACGACGATGAGGTCACTGCATTACACAGCGAGCTGACCTATATTCCACCAGCACACGAATACGGGGAGGTGTATAGTTACCGGAATCCTGTAAAATTTGGTTGCGTTGAAAAACAAACTGAAGGCTACTGACTGAATGACTTTTGATCACTTCCGTGCTGTACCACTTTAGGTTCACTTGTAACATCCAAATAGACGGCCTCCAATTGCGACGGGTAGGGTGTATGTGGGTGGATGTAGGAGATCAGACAACACTTATACACCGCTCGTCTAGCTCACTGTCTAAGGAGTAATACACCAACTCCAAAAACCATATCAATCTCCGTGAATATATAATATCACAAATAAGTCACATTTGGTGCAGGGTCATTACAAATATTGGAGACATAACAAATCCCGAGTATTCTACTATCACTCTGATCCTCGGAATAACTACATCCACAGAATAGGCTACTTCATAAATCCACTGCACAACTCTGGCCCTCTACTCACGCACTACTATAGACATCCACCCTTCTCTTCTCTACGCTCTTCGCTATCTCCTGTCTCCTGTCTACTGTCTACTGACTCAACTCTCTACTGACCCAACACACATCTCTCTCTGACTGACCCCTTTCATTCGTATTCACCAAACTCGTGAAAACCTTCCACACTCCACTGAGCTTCATTCACGCATGACTATAGCTAACAGCTTGTCTTAACCTCTGCTCACAACATTGCTTGTAACTAAAATATTACAAGGCAATCATTCACAACTCACAACAACTCAAACGACTAATAAACTCCCGCTGGAGCATGAGAATATTCACACACGCAAAAACCCCCTCAAAACACTCCGTGACAATAATCCCCTATCAAGTCTCTTTGAAGGTACTTTTCTTTCTAAATTTCACCCATCATTCATATTTATTTTAAACTGTTAAAAAATAATTAATTATTAAATTTGTTACGTTTTATTTTACAAATTCATAGTTGATTCAATTATTATAGTTATGAGAGGGTACGTATATATCAGATTCTTTAATATATATTTACATCTATAGAGCCAATAAATAATAATAAGGAATTTCGCTGAATTAACTCAGCTGGGGGCTTGAACGAGCTAATTATTGCATAACCCATCTTCACGAAAGGCGGCGGGTCAGATACTAAAGTTAACATTGCTCCGCCTCATGCAGCATTATTATTTATATCTGAAATATGCTGAACTACCTTGAGGTAGAAGCATCATTATCCTTCTACCTATAACTCTGCAAAGAGTAATCTTGTGCGAAGGTAGTCACATTTGAAACATCAGATACTCTAAGTTTTGATCACTGTTGCTCCACTACTGCAGAGCAAAGGGGAGGCACCCGTGACAAGAAGCAATAAAGAGATTAAAATATGAAACAACCAGTCTCCATATAATCTGGCTGGATCGGGCCAGTGCTAATGGATCAATCCACAGAAGATTCTATGAGAAGTATTGTAAACTACGAAGCTCTGCAAGCTGTTTTCACCAGTGTCAACGCTCGTGTTCACAGTTCATCACATTTTGTCTGGTTTTTCGAGCGATCTCCGATCGTTCAACACAAGTGTATAATGTACAGAATTATAACTGAGCCTTCGAACTGAAGATCAGCAACACAAGGTAAAGCAAATACAATGGTTCGAACTAAGCCAGAATCACGTAGAAGGAAAACCTGATACAACAAGAAAAGCTCTCCTGCTTCACTTGTTTCATAACTCAAAGATCTGCCAGCATGAAGAACTTGGGTTCACTGATTTCCATTTCATGTGACTTTCTTTACAAAATCCTTATTCAGTTTTTCACAGTGAACTCGTAACTCATTTGCTCAAAATGCACACACCAACAACGGTAAGTATGGATAGAAACTGATGTTGTTTAGTTTTTAATGTTGGATGTAAAATAATGCAGCATAATCAATAGTTTGATTTCACATGTCAGAGACGGTCAGTTAGTATCTGTTCGTTCTTACTGACGGATATGATTGTTTTGTAAGAGACCTTTACTCAATAAATGCTTTACTGTTTGACAGCAAATCTGGCTGCCAGTGACACTGTTTCAGTGTTTTCAAATGGAAGAAACGTCAAGGAACTAACAGATGGTAATGAAACATCATGTCTGGAGAACCCTACTGATGTCAAGTCTATACATATGACATGGAAGGAAGCTTTTATGTTCACATGGCTCAGGATACACAGTAATGATCCCAGTAAGTGACTTGTGTAGTTTGTTGCTCCAGCATTATATTTTAATTTGTTTTGTTTCAGTATCATAAGTGTATTTATGTGATCTATTACATCTTAATTAAGGCTTATAGGAGAGCAATATGTGTTCTGTTTTCTCTTTTAAGAACATATTTCTTGTAGTCGTGTTTGTCATGGCGTGGATTCTTATATAAAAGTGCAACAAATTAAGCTAACTGTGGTGATGCATACCAAATATGAAAGATGAGAATACATCAGTAAGTAAAAAAAAATGTCAATTCCGTAAAAACTAGTAAATATAATTAATAACACTTTATACAAGAAATAACAAGCTAACCGAAATATATATATATATATATATATATATATATATATATATATATATATATATATATATATATATATATATATATATATATATATATATATATATATATATATATATATATATATATAAAACAACGCTATTTTGTGGTTGCTAGCTTGTTAGTGACAAGACAGGCCTGTCGGAAATAGCCGAACGACCGGGTCATGTCATCATGGGAAATTAGGGCGCCAGGGATTTGAGCGCGAAAGATTTAGTAGTGATTGGACTGCCGTCCCGTTTGGGCGATATCCCATGCCCGCTTGATGCGGCCCATATTTAATTGAATATCATGATACAGTGCCCGCCAGATGAGTCTTATGTTGGTGATATTTATTCTAGGGAAGTGATTATTTGCTCAGTGATGATTTTTGTTTAAGCTGAGAATTGGATGTGGGTAATTTTGATAGTTCTTATTACTATGTTGGTTCGCTGCTACATGGAGCGGTGTTCACAGTAGGAGTTAGGTAGCCATATTGCCTGTTCTTGCGTATTGACATCATACGTACATTCCCTGTGGCGCCAGCTATTTATGTATTGGCATTTCATTAGGTCTTGTGTGACCAAGTTGTGTTCTTGTTAATAAAAGGGATATTAGCTGTTCAGAAGCGTTAGTTCCTTGTGTCACCCATTGTTGTATAGTCATACCCTAGTGAACACGAGCCAGTTTATGTGTCGTAGTTAAATCTGTACAACATTGGTAATGCCCTATTGGTAAGCGGTAGCCAGCTAGCACCTTTCCCCCACTATAGTTAAATAGCGGCATGTGATAACTGTGTAGCTCTGTCCGATTTGTTTCGAGCCCAGAGGCCTCGTGGCCATTTTTCTTGCATGTATACGTTTTTATCGACTCATATTGGCACACAAGTATTGTATAACGGCTATTTTGTTTACTTCACGTTTTGACAATGTTGACAGCACTGTTACATTTCGTCCAGTCAGCCTGTGAGCGATTTGATTTAGGTCAGGTTGCAAACCAGCCCGCGGTATTTGACCTGGATTGTTAAGTAGGTCATAGGTTAGTGTGGTGTGTTGTCAGATCGGTCAGCATTATTCAGGTGGGAAATTCAGCAGCGTTATAGTTCTGGAAGTGTTGTTTAAGTACGTATTTTGTTTAGATTTCTCTTGTCAGATGATATGTTTGCTAGAATAGTCAGCACAGTAAGGTAGAAATTGTCAAGCAGTGTTGGTAGTCATATTACAAGGTAGACTTCGCAGGTGGAGGCTATAAAGTTTGTGCTCCCGGCGGAGCAGGTGACCTTGACGGTTGCAAAGTTGGGTAGTTCAGGTTTGGTGGTAGTCCTTTTTAGGGCTAGTAATCGTGTGCCTGACTGTGCGTGTCGGCATAGGTTACATTCATAGTAGGTTGCTGTATAGGTGTATTTAGGGCTAGTTGTCGCTTAGGAAAGACTGGCGTAGGCGGACTACTGAGTTCGCAAGGAGACTACTATCGTGTACAGACTACAAGCATACTGATTCAGAGTGCGGCTCACCTGGCACATAGGTGGGAGTATGCTAGTGCTACCTGCCTTTGATAGTACCTGATGATACCCTGTTGATTTGTCGACATTTGAGACGTTACGTCGCCTACTGCAATGTTTATCTGCTGAGACATTACGTCACCTACCTGCAGTAGTTGTTGTCGGCAGTGGGCTGCAATGTTTATATGCTAAGACGTTACGTCGCCTACTGCAATGTTTATCTGCTGAGACATTTTGTCACCTACCTGCAGTACTTGTTTTCGTCAGTGGGCTGCAATGTTTACCTGCTAAGACGTTACGTCGCCAACTGCAATGTTTATCTGCTGAGACATTACGTCACCTACCTGCAGTACTCATTGCCTGAGTTCAGACGTTGTCCCGCCTTACTGATGTGATTTCCCACCTGATGTTATGATCGGTCCTGCTTGGTGTTACTGCGTGATGTGATGTCAGTTCCTGAGGACTGCTGACCTGCTGATGTGACTGCATTCTGCTGCCCCGATGATAGAAGCTCGTGATTGCTGCTTGAACGTGAGTGTCATGTACTGTTTTCGTACTTTGACGTGAGTGTCATGTGCTGTTTTCGTACTTGGACGTGAGTGTCATGTACTGTTTTCGTACGCCGTATGCAACATAGTACCGAAGGACGTTGACTGTATCTGGCACGTATTTGCGAGTGTCAAATATTTCATCACCAGGATTGTATCTCCTATTACGGTGGACATTTTACCAGAGGTGTTGTGTTTTGCTCTAGACTGTGCTGAGTTACACGTTGTGACTTCTTCAGTTATTCATGATTGACGTGTTCGTGATGTTTTCATCATACTTCATCTGTGTCTGAGGAGCTTTTGGATGTGCATCGTTGTGGTCAGTGCTGGATCATCAGTTAAGTTAATGTTTTGTTATATTTTTGTATTGTAATTTGTTATATTTTCTATATTTCATTGTATTTCTGTTCTTCATCTGGTTTTCTCTGTCTGTCCATCTCATTCAGATATCTTCACATTCTGTCTTGTAATGTAGAGAGACTTTTCTGTTGGGGTCGTGCTAGTCTATCGTTCTAGAGTAGGTGTCCTTCATCGGGTACTACTTCTTATTCCAGGAAAATCTTCGTAGATATTCAGCCTCGTGACTTTATTCAGGGTTAGCGGGTTCCTTGGGGCGTTATCTTCGCAATTTTCTATTCCTGGATATTTTGATATGTATATTGTTTGCATATTGCATTAGTTAGTATTGTTGGCTTTAATTTTTGTTATTATACGATCTGTTTGATCTGGCTGGTGGCTAGTTTGTGCTCTAGCTCTTAGCACGTCGTTGTTTACGTGGAGTTGTCTTTCCGTTCGCGTTCAGTATTAGTATATAGTTGTGTCAAGGGTGGAAGGGTGGCGAGTTTAATCCTTTCTGGTCTCCAAGTGGGAAAAGATTGGATTATACTTAATTCTTTGTAGGGTGTGGCTGTGTTTGTTTAGTGGTGGAGCGAAGCAGATGTGAATTCTTGTAGCTGTCTTGCTGAGCAAACGGAGCACAGTATTCGTTAGTTCTGCTCGTGTGGTTCGTGTATGCATTGTCGTGTACATTAAGTAATCCTTACCGTCGTGTTTAAGTAGTGTATTCTTACGTGTGCTTCTTGCTATCTTGTACATACGTTCAGCGAGTATCCTGTGTTTTTGTATGTTTACTCTCACGTTGTGTACATATTATGCTGCTTCTGTTTTAGCTTAGTCTATCGCCCTATCCGATGCGACTTGCAGTTTTCATGGTGTCACAGTGTTTGTTGACTCATCTTTTCATTGTTCTTGTTAGCCACATATGGACATACTAAGTAGTAATTTTCAGATTGTTACTCTACAGCACTAGTATTGGTGCTCTTAGGATATAGTGAAAAAGAGCATAGTTTCTGATCAGCGTGTGCATCAGTGCCCGTGAATACTGTGGACTGTTACATAACCTGCGGTTACTGTAAAGTAGGAGAGATACATTTGGTTGCTATTGTTAATAATAGCGAACCTGGTTAGTGAGTTACTATTTGAGAATATTTATACACATATTTATTGAGAGTATAGATTGAGGTGGTGTATCGTGGTGAGAAGATTTATACACATATTTATTGACAGTATAGATTGGGGACACTAGCACAAAAGAGAAAACCAATGACGGTGAAGATGACATAAAGATGGAAGAACAGAAGGCAACACTTTAAAAAATCAAGATGGGCAAAGCAGCAGGACATGATGGTATAACACCAGAAATAGTTAAGTACATGGGAGCATCAGACGATATATTACTCTTAAGGGTCTTACAGGCAGCGTGGTGCAACAAGACCATACTAAAGGATTTGGAGATTGCCATCATAACACTAATTTTCAAAAAGGGTGACAATCGACAATGTGGAAACCATAGAGGTAAATCCCTTCTCAGTGTCCCTGGTAAAATCTACTCTAGAATACTAGAGCAGAGACTCCGACGCCTAGCTGAGCCACAATTTGATGAGGTCCAGTGCGGATTCCGAGCTAACCGAAGTACTCAAGACCTAACCTACACACGCAGACAGCTGAGTGAATAGGCCCTTAAGTATAAGAGCGAGATCCATCTTTGTTTCATAGATCTGGAAAAGGCGTTTGACAGGGTCCCCTGGAGCAAACTTTGGGACTGTTCGGCAAGGAAGAACATTCCAGCACCTCTGATTCATACTATACAGAGCTTCTACAAGTCCTGCAGAAATTATGTGAGGACAGCAAATGATAAGTCAGAAGAGTTCAGGACCACCACTGGTGTAAGACAAGGTGATATCCTGTCACCTTTTCTTTTCATGCTCCTTGTGGACGATGTCACCAAGGCATGTAAGGAGAGAACAAGAAAGTATTCAGTGGGGTACTGGAAGATGAGACAGGTCTGTATTTCAGAACTGGCATTTGCTGATGATGTTGTCCTGATTGCTAAATCAGAGGCACATCTCCAATCCAACCTGCAAGTCAGGAAGGAAGAGCTGGAGAAGAGAGGGATGGTCATAAGCAGCTCTAAAACAAAATCCACGGTGATATCACGAGAAGAAAGAGAACATCTGATTAAGCTAGGAGAACAGGTCCTGGAGCAGGTCGATCACTTTAAATACATCGGAGCTTTTATAGACCAAAAGGGAGGCTCAAAGAAGAGTTGGCCATTCGAAAAGCAGCAGCTCGGAGAATTTTTCAGGCCATTAATCGAGGATTCCTCAGCAAGAGATAGGTTGGTAAGAAAACGAAGATGGCTGTATACCGCTCCACCTTTGTCTTAGTCTTGACATATGGATGCGAGTCATGGGCAATGACTACAACCCACAAAAACCAGATCCAAACCTCAGAAATGAGGTATCTGAGGAAGGTGGTTGAAGTAACAAGGAAAGACATGGTCCGTAACCAGACGATACGTCAAGGCCTAAAATCTCACCCCCTGCAAACCCAAGTAGAACAGTCCCAACTAAGATGGTTTGGCCATGTCTGCAGAATGGGAGAAGATAGGCTACCACGATACGCATGAGAAACAAAGAGCTAGGGATCCAGACCCCCAGGACGACCCAGAGTCCGCTGGGAGGACAACATTAGACAATCTTTGAAGGACCGAGGACTAGAATGGAACCAGGCCAGGAGAAAGACAGCCGATATGATAGTCTGGCGCTCTCTCTTCCAAATCTCTGTACTTCACGGTAGAAGGAGAACAAATAAGTAAGTAAATAATAGATTGAGGTGGTGTATCGTGGTGAGAATATTTATACACAAAATTATTGAGTGTATAGATTGAGGTGGTATATTGCGTTGATAAGATTTACACTCAGATTTATTGAGGGTATATGTGATCAACGCTTATTTACCTTTTACAACTCTTGTAAGACTAGGATATTGATATTGAGTTACTTAAGAGGGTACATTATGGAATTCCAAGAGTTTATTAAGGTAGGCAAGGAGTGTGGTTACACTGGGAAAGAATTGTCGGATTTTGCCACGGCAGAATTCCATTTAAAAGAGAACCAGGATGCCTTAAGAGATTTACGTGCAGAGCAAAGAGAACTAATAAAGATGACCGAAGATAGAGAGTTACTGGAGATGAGGATGAAAGAAGATAGAGATATAGAAGTGGAGAGATTGAGAAGGCATTGGAATAGAAGAAGATTGCGGCTGAATTAGAACTAAAAAAGTTGGAAGTAGGTGCGAGTGGTCAGAACTTAACTCCAAGGGAGTCCCATCGTTCTTTTAGGCTACGGCTACCAAATTTTAACGATAAAATAGATAGTTTAGATTTCTTCTTTGAGAGATCTGAGACAGAATGTGCGGACTGGAAGGCTAACACAGACGAGTGGCCTTCTATGTTGTCCACATTATTGGTCGGGCCGGCGATGGAGACTTTTTACAGCCTCCCGCTGGAAGAAAGAGCTGACTACGAGAAGGTGAAAGAACGACTGCTCAGGGATTTCCGTCTGAAGGCAGATGGATATCGTACTCGGTTTAGAAATGCGGCGAAAAGTGCCGACACGGACTTCCAGGATTTCATCTCGAAGATCATGCTTCTGCTCAATAGATGGATCGAGATGGAGGGATTACAAAAGACTTTGAAGGTTTGTTAGATTTTATGCTACGGGACAAAGTGTTGTCGTCATGCTTATCAGAGCTAGTAGCGTCTTTTCAAGAACGACAGGCAAAAGACACATATTCGATGGCGCAGTTGGGCCATCATTACGTCCTGGACCATCCGAGCAAACCCATCCATTGGTCCGGACTGTCGGACGCCTTAGTCGCGGGTTTCGGGAAGGTCCAAACACAACCGTAGCAACGTTTGTTGGGCATTGCGGATAGGTCACAAAGGCAGAGGTTCAACATGTCGCCCCATCCCTATCAGCCGTTTAGAGGTAAATACGATAATTTCCGAACTCGTCGATTTGCCATTCGAGATGAAACAACCGGCAATCATGAAGCAATAGCGACAGAGAAGGGCACCAAATGCGTAAGCAAGTGCGCTTTGACGAGTCAATAGGGAATGCGAAGTTTTACTATAAATGGAAACCATCCAAGCAGAGAAGCGGATCCTCGGACAGCCGAGCATCTGATTCAGAGACGCGCTCGTCACCAAGGCAGAGCCCACAGAAGGAGAAGAAGCAGATAATTTGCAATGCATGTGGAGGTAAAGGGCATGTGGCTAGAGTGTGCGCAAAAAATACAGAAAATGCAAACGTGGCGTGGGTTCTGGATACTGTTAATGACAAAGAATGCGACGGCTGCAGGCAGTTATTTGTACCAGATGGGAAACAATTGTTGATATGTGGCCATACTTTGCCATGTATGTCACCCCTCGACGAGAGTGGGAACCTTGAGTTGTACTTAGGGTTTGTGCAGCAGAAACCTGTTTCTGTGCTTAGAGACACTGGATGGACCACCATTGGGGTGCGTCGATCCTGCATCTAGGAATCGTGTTTAACGGGGAAGACAGTGAGGTGCATTACATTCTGGGGTAATGTGAAGTATTACCCCATAGCTATTGTGAATATTGACACTCCTTTCCTGTCAGGGAGAGTGCGTGCGTGTGTCCTCGAGGCGCCGGTGGCCGACTTCATGATCGGTAACGTCCGAGGGGTGCGGGACCGTTACGGGTGGAAATCGTCGAATGGCAAACGAGTAGACACCTAGTCGCTAATGCGGTGCTCACTAGGGCACAAGCGAAGGCAGAGAAGGAGAAGGAAACACTAGAAGCCATAGGCGCACCATCTCTAGTAGACGTTGTCTCCAGCGACAGGACACATCAGTCACCGATTTCGCGCAAGCGCAGAGAGCGGATAGGTCTTTGCAGAAACTTTGTTCTTGCAGAAACAGGTGATGTAAGCACACCAATACATCCCCATACTGGTTTGAATGTAAAAACCAGATTTTGACTCGGCCATAGCTTCTTCATTTTAATTAACCTCTGCATTGCTATGGCCAGTCTCCTTCTGACCTCTTTTGAGCAGTCTCCACTGTTGCCAAGATATTCACAATTTATGATATTTTCAATTTCCTCATCATTGATGGTAATGTTTGGTTGGCATCTTGTTTTGTCAGTGGACATTATCTTTGGTTTGTGTGTGTGTGTGTGTGTATGTTCAGAAAAAGGTTTTGATCCTCACTGCGTCTTTTGACAGACAGTATCAACGGTTCTAGTCCCTTGGCACTGTTTGAAAGAATAACTCTGTCATCTGCGTTCCGGATCGCATTTCAACCATTTGTGAACAGATCGTAGTTTTTACATTCTTAGTCACTCCTAACATTTCTCAGTATATTTTCTGCATAGATGTTAAACAAGTATGGAGAGAGGATGCACCCCTGTCTTACTCCCCTTTTCATCTCAAACCATCCTGATGTTTCCCACCGCTACTGTGATAGCTGCTTGTTGTTAGTGATATAGTTTTTCGATTATATGGATCAAATGCGCTGGAAACCCCCTGCCTTTCATGATGTTCCACAATTTCTGATGTTGTACGCAGTCTAAGGCCTTGGTGTAATCTCTGTATGATAATCCGCAAGAGGATTTTGCTGGCATGACTTATTCAAGCAATAGTACGATAGTTGGTACACAGTTTTAAATTGCCTTTCTTTGGGAGAGGGATATACACTGATCTTTTCCAAGCTTGGGGCCAGACTGCACAGTTCCAGGTCTTCACACATAGTGCATGATAAACGTGGACGTTGAAGAGTTATAATTAGGATATAGGATATACAGTATTTTCAAGTCCAAATAATGTGTACAATTGCCGATATGAGAAATATGTATCACAATCTATATCCAATTATTGTCAAAAGGTCACATCAAAATAATCAAATTGTGTGTGAGTGTGTGTGTGTGTGTGTGTGTGTGTGTGTGTGTGTGTGTGTGTGAGAGTAAAAGAATAAAAAAACAAAAGAGAAATAAAACAAACAAACAAAAATCACACAAAAAAAACCAAACATAATCTTTAAATACCGGAAAGAAGAAATGCTTAGTAAGTTTAGTTTGCATTTATTGACTTTTATTTGTCATCTGTATTATGTTTGACTGTATTATGTTTGACTGAATTATGTCGTTCTCTGTTCTAAACATCTTTTCTATATTTGTGGGTGTACCCTTACCAAAGATGCGAATATCGACTCCGAGGTCAACAACAGAATTGCAAAGGCAAGTGCAGCTTTTGGAAGACTAAGAGTAAATGTCTGGGATCGACAAGGAATTAGTGCCGCCACCAAGATAAAAGTATATCATGCAATTGTGCTCACTACCCTCCTGTATGCCTGTGAAACATGGACAGTGTATAGCAGACACGGCAAGAAGCTTAATCATTTCCACATGAGCTGTCTTCGCAGGATACTCAGGATCAAGTGGCATGATAGAGTATCTAATTCTGAGGTCCTTAACAGAGCACGTATCTCAAGCATCTACACATTGCTGCTGAGGGCCCAAACTAGATGAGCCGGACATGTTGTTCGCATGCCCGAAAAACGCCTCCCAAAGCAGTTGATGTACAGCGAACTCTCTATGGGTAAGCAAACAGTAGGGGGACAAAAGAAACGCTTCAAAGACAATGAAAGCATCGTTGAGCAGCTTCAAAATTGATGTCTCTTCCTGGGAGACTATCGCACATGATTGCTCTGCCTGGCGGACAAACATTACTCAAAGCGCTCGCATTGCAGAACATAATCTAGCTGATAAGGCAGAAGGCAAACGTGCTGCAAGAAAAGTCAGAATGCGCAGTAACACTACTATCGACTCTAACCATGTGTGCCCCGTATGTAGCATGGCCTGTAGGGCCAAAATAGGATTAATTAGCCACATGAGATCACGGCACTGATGTCTCACACTTCAAGTCTGAAGCTGTCGCCATCTTCGCTTGCGATGGGCAACTATTATTATTTGTGGGTGAATTTGTAACCTGCAGTAATCTAATATTTTGATTCTCTGTTGTTCATATTCCATACATTTTAACAAGATATGATCTGTACTATTATCTTGAAGACATTTTTACGCAGTGACTTAGACCCTGTGTTGCCACCACCTCTCTCAAACCATGGGGGAACTTTCAGAACTCATAGAGATTTTAAAAAAAAAGTGAGTCCGGAAGGGTTTTTCACCAGGCGTTACCAGGGCACCAAAGTGGAGCTTGGAAAAAATGATCCAAATAAAATAAGCTGTTCAAATTTGTGAACTCTCTCTCTCTCTCTCTCTCTCTCTCTCTCTCTCTCTCTCTCTCTCTCTCTCTCTCTCTCTCTCTCTCTCTCTCTCTCTCTCTCTCTCTCTCTCTCTCTCTCTATATATATATATATATACACAAATGTCGAGGTGTTGTCACGTGCTGGCCTTCAAAGCATGTATATACTGCTTACACAGAGCAGACTACTACGCTGGCTAGGCCATTTTCGCCGCAAGAAAGATGATCGCATCCTGAAAGATATCTTCTACGGACAACTGACAGATTGCAAAAGAACAGTTGGGCGACCGGAGCTGAGATTCAAAGACGTGTGCAAGACAAACATGAGGGCACTGGACATAAATCCAGCAGCCTGGTACGATGAAGCTGCCGATCGCACCAAGTGGCGATGCTATCTGCGGCGCCACCTCAGTTTGGGCGAGAAAGCTCACACGACAAGAAGAGAGGAGAAAACATCGACAGAAACACACCATGAAAGTGAGCAGCTGAGGGCTGTCACCTCCGAGACGCATTCCCATAATCAGTTATGACTGAAGGGGCGATATTATTACTATTTTATATATATGTATATATATATGTATATATATATATGTGTGTGTATATATATATATATATATATATATATATATATATATATATATATATATATATATATATATATATATATATATATATATATATCTTCTTCTTTGATCCTTAGCCGCCGACCGTCAAAGCAGTCAGTAGCCATTACGCCTGTTGGCGTCTTGTAGGGCAAAACAAATTGATTCCACTTTGCTCGGTCGGTGGCCATCCTTCGTACAGTCTGCAACTCTGGTTCATTCTTTGCATCTCAGCCTCCACAGTCCTCCGCCAAGTTGTTTTTGGTCGGCCTCTCTTTCGTTTTCCTTCAGGGGTCCATAGCATAGCTGTTCTTGTGATGGCATCGGGGTCTCTTCTGAGGACATGGCCAAGCCAGCTCCAGCGTCTGCCAGCTATGATGGTGTGCATGTCCTCTTGCTTGCTCCGAGTAAGCAGATCTTGGTTGGTGATGATATTCGGCCAAAAGATTCGGAAAATTTTTCTTAGGCATGTTGTGTGAAAAGAGGACAATTTCGACATTTCCTTCTCTGTAACTCTCCAGCTTTCCGCACCATAGAGAAGCACAGAAAGCACACAGCTCTGATATAATCTTAATTTTGTGCTTGTGCTGTATTGAGAGGGCTTATAGATGTTGTTTAGGCTAAAAAAGGCTGTTCTTGCTTTGTTCATTCTGTTGTTTATGTCTTTGCTTGCTCCGCCGTCTGGTGTTACTATGCATCCTAGGTATGTGAAGGCATCTGTCTGTTCCAGTTGCTGATTCCTTACTTATATGGGCTCAGGGTTGCTCACACTGAGCGTCATGACCTTTGACTTCTTTAAATTTATGTTCAAGCCTACCTGCTGGCTATACTTATTAAGTCTATTCATTTTTCCTGGATGTGTTGATGTGAATGTGCTAGCAGTGCAATGTCATCTGCATATTCCAGATCTCCCAATGTAGAAAATGTAGTCCATCTTATTCCTCTTGGATTGTCCTCTGTTGTCTGGCGCATCACCCAGTCTATGACTGTTAAAAATAGAGTGGTTGATAAGGGGCATCCCTGTCGTACTCCTATCTTCACCTCAAAGGTTAGGTTGCTCTGCCCAACACTACACGTAAAGTTGGCATAGAGGCTTTTTATGATTGACACTATGCAGCTTGGAATTCCATAAGCCCTTAGTATTTTCCATAAACTGTCCCTATGTATACTGTCAAAAGCCTTTTCAAAATCAACGAAATTAATGTACAGCTGTCTTTGCCATTCTGAGCACTGCTCTATAATGTTCCTGAGGGTAAATATATGATCTATACATCTTCTGTTCTGTCTAAATTCTGCTTGTTCTTTCTTCAGTTTGTGGTCTACTGCTTTCGAGATTCTCTGTATAATTATCCTGCCTAGTATTTTGCTAGTAACTGAGAGAAGAGTTATTCCTCTCCAATTATTGCAGTCTGCAAGATCTCCCTTCTTTTGCAATTTGACAATTATTTTTTCTCTCCACTCTGTTGGTGTTGTCTCTGTTTTCCAGACTTGTGCAAAATAATATGCTGATCTAGCTCTGCATTTAACACATTTTCAAATCTTTAACCCTTTGATTGCTGTGATGATTTCTTCTTTTCGTGGAATGTCTGTATTAACATCTAGATCATTTTCAGCCCCAGGAACATTCAATTGTGCTTCTGGTGGTTCCTTATTCAGAGTTTCTCTGAAATGCTCTGCCCATCTTATTTCCTGTCCCGCTACTGTCGTGATGAGATTTCCTTGCTTATCTATTACTAATGTAATATTGTTTGCACCTCGTTTTCCGCTGATGAATTTAGTTATGGCATAACACCAGCAAATTAATAAAAGTAAAACTTCTGAGAACGTGCATCTTTCTGGTGGCAACATACGGATGTGAATCATGGACCATTACACAAACATTACAGAAAAAAATCGAATCTTTCGAAGCAAAGTGTTACAGAAAAATTGTCAGAATATCTTGGACCAAGAAGAAGAAAAATATAGACATCCTACACGACCTGAACATCGAGGAAAACTGGCTCATAAACAATATCATGTCCCGGAAACTGAAATATTTTGGCCACATTAAACGCCATAATGGCTTAGAGAGAGCAGTGATGGAGGGTATAATACCTGGAAGGCGAGGCATGGGCCGACCAAGACGACGGTGGACACAGAACTTTGAAGACACCTTGAATACGACAATGGAGGAGGCGGGAAGATTGGCTAGAGATCGAGAGTCTTTCAGGCGGGCTGTGATGAGAGCGACGTTCTGCAAAGGACATGTTACATGATGATGAACTCTTAAGAGCTTGATCAGGATATTTCTTATCATCAAGTTTAAAAAAAAAATCCGCAGAGAACTAGATTGTAATGAATGAAATAAAGAGTGAATAAACTAGTATAAAGGTAATCATAAATACTGTTGCAGTTAAAATATGTAAGTTACATAAATACAACTGTTGTAGTTAACATATGAGTCTTACATAAATACATCTGTTGTAGTTAAAATGTGTGTCTTACATAAACACAACTGTTGTAGTTAAAATATGAGTCTTACATAAATATATCTGTTGCAGTTAAAATATTATTCTTACATAATTACTTCTGTTGTAGTTAAAAAATGTGTGTTACATAAATACAACCATTGTAGTTAAAATATGTGTGTTGCATACATACAAACGTTGCAGTTAAAATATGTGTGTTACATAAATGCATCTGTTGTAGTTAAAATGTGTGTTCCAAAATACAACTGTTGTAATTAAAATATGTATGTTACATTAATAATACTGTTAGTTAAAAATAAATGTCTTACATAAATACAACTGTCGTAGTTAAAATATGTGTTACATAAATACAACTGTTAGTTAAAATATAGGTCTTACATAAATATATCAGTTGTAGTTAAAATATGTGTTACATAAACACACGTGTTGGTTGTAATTAAAAGATGTGTCTTACATAAATTCATCTGTTGCAGTTAAAATTTGTGTGTTACATAAATACAGCTGTTGTAGTTAAAATATGTGTGTTACATAAATACAATCGTTGTAGTTAAAACATATGTGTTGCATACATACAACCGTTGCAGTTAAAATATGTGTGTTACATAAATACATCTGTTGTAGTTAAAATGTGTGTTACAAAATACAACTGTTGTAGTTAAAAAAGTGTATGTTACATTAATAATACTGTTAGTTAAAAATATATGTCTTACATAAATACAACTGTCGTAGTTAAAATATGTGTGTTACATAAATACAACTGTTAGTTAAAATAAAGGTCTTACATAAATATATCAGTTGTAGTTAAAATATGTGTTACATAAACACACGTGTTGGTTGTAGTTAAAAGATGTGTCTTACATAAATTCATCTGTTGCAGTTAAAATATGTGTGTTACATATATACAGCTGTTGTAGTTAAAATATGTGTGTTACATAAATACAATCGTTGTAGTTAAAACATGTGTGTTGCATACATACAACTGTTGCAGTTAAAATATGTATGTTACATAAATACATCTGTTGTAGTTAAAATGTGTGTTACAAAATACAACTGTTGTAGTTAAAAAAGTGTATGTTACATTAATAATACTGTTAGTTAAAATATGTGTCTTACATAAATACAACTGTTGTAGTTAAAATATGTGTGTTACATAAATACAACTGTTAGTTAAAATATGTGTCTTACATAGATACATCAGACGTAGTTAAAATATTTGTTACATAAAGACACGTTTTGTAGTTAAACGATTTTCCTTACATAAATTCATCTGTTGCAGTTAAAATATGTGTGTTACATAAATACAACTGTTGTAGTTAAAATATGAGTCTTACGTCAATCCATCTGTTGTAGTTAAAATGTGTGTCTTACATAAACACAACTGTTGTAGTTAAAATATGAGTCTTACATAAATACATGTTGCAGTTAAAATTTTATTCTTACATAAATACTTCTGTTGTAGTTAACATATGTGTCTTACATATACGCTACTAGTGTAGTTAAAATAGGTGTCTTACATAAATACAACTGTTGTTGTAAAAATATGTGTCTTACATAAATACAACGGTTGTAGTTAAAATATGTGTTACATAAAGACAACTGTTGTAGCTAAAATACGGGTGCAACGTAAATTCAACTGTTGTAGTTAAATATGTGTGTTACATAAATACAACTGTTGCAGTTAAAATATGTTTGTTTCATAAATACCTCTGTTGTAGTTAAAATGTATGTTACAAAATACAACTGTTGTAGTTAAAATGTGTGTGTTAGATTAATACAACTGTTAGTTAAAATTTATGTCTTACATAAATACAACTATTGTACTTAAAATATGTGTGTTACATAAATACGACTGTTAGTTAAAACATATGTCTTACATAATTACATCAGTTGTAGGTAAAATATATGTTACAGTTATGATTAAAATTCAAAACGATTGTGCCTATTATATAGTTAGCTCAGCAGGGCTATTTGTTTGTGTATTTTATATGGGTCACTGATAAAGACCGATGAGTGACGTTAAGCTAGTATGATTGGCTGGCTCACGTGAAACTAGAGGAGCAGAAGTGCGGGGCCTTATACGATTGTGTGTTATGGCGAGTGGACGTATGTGTTTGAGCTCCTTATTGTTAAAGTGTTTAAAATGGAGTTCTGTTATCACTAATACATCAAGATCTTTGGTGAGATATATCTAGTCATCTAGTTATCTGTATGGACAAGAAGTATAATTGATCAGTGTCGAGTGTGAAGAGATATACAATCATATTGAGAACAAAAGGACAGCGTTCCTGACATGAACTGACTGCCTACGGTATTTCGTCTACTGCATATTATCTGCTATTATATGTTGGCTTGACTATTGTATGTGGAACTGCGTGCAGTTTTAAATAAATTGTATATTGTCCACTTCGTCAGTTGTGAATAAAATAATTCTGAGTGGTGTTGGCTGGTTGCGGTGTCTAAGAGATTTGCTACCGTATACGTCATCTGGGCCACAGGAACCATCCTGTTATAGCATTTTAACATTAACATAAAAAAAGACATGTAACAGCGCTAATTTTGGAGGCCTCAAGCCGGGATATGAAGATATGTTTTTGCAATAATTTTTCAAGTCGATGGGCAACATTTTCTGCATGGGCAGAATATTTTTTTCAAGATAGCGGTGTTGCTCGGCTACAAGCCGGTGTTCTAAGTCTAACCCTGGTCAAGCACTGTATGTGAATCGTCATTCCCTGAACCAGAGGTTGAAGCCAGGAGGAATTGTTTATTCTTATAGCAGATAAGTATATTTACTAATACATATAGTATGTGGCTTGAAGAATCTCATTTGACAGGGTCCTTTTTTTATATGTTAGATGTATATTTGTATTTACATATTTGTGAGATAAGCGGGTTGATTGGCGAGGGAACCATTAATTCACAATACCAATCACATGGTCATGAATTATTGGTTGGTCTTTAGGTTTGGTTCATGATTTTCTCAGATAGTGGGGCCGGCATTACAAAGCTGTGTGTTTACTGCTACTATTGAGATTACCATCATCATTTTTGTTAGCTGTTTTGCCCTGTTTATTTGTTATTTTGTATTTGTTGTCAGGTTAATTGTATTTTGTTTGGTTTATTCTCCATTATTGTAAATTTGTTTATCTAATCTTGCTATTATTCAGTTATTAGATACATTATATGTTGTGAAATCGTGCTTGTATTGTCATAAGTGTGGTAGAGCCGATTTTTTTTTCATTTTTCTACAATTCATACATTTCTGCCTTGGTTTATTGATTAGTATTATCTTGAGTTGGCTCTTTCTAATGTAAATTTTTTTATACTGTGATTTTGTTCGCATCTCTAATTTTTTATGCTCCTAAAATAACATTATGGTTGCTTGCATTTAATTGGTAAAGATTAATGAAATAATTGTTAATAATATTCTCACTTATTAAAAAAATATATTATTTGAATTATTATTGGACAATTTGGAGTCACAGTAATAATGAATTATGGCTACCATGGAGTATTTTGTAAAGATTGGAAAGGAATTTGGTTTGGAGGGTGAAACTTTAAAAACCTATGCATCCAATGAGCTCAGAGAACAGAGACTCTTAGATAGAGAGCAGAATAGAGTGGAAGAATTATATGAGAAGAACAGAGTAGAAGAATTATCTGAGAAGAACAGAGTAGAAGAATTAGCAGATAAGAGAAGACATGAAGAATCAGCTCTTCAGCAAGAGAATAAAAGAATAGAATATGAACGTGAGGAGAAAAAATCAGCATATGCTCAAAGAATGGCAGAACTTGAGTTGGAAACATTAAAAGTTCAACTTAAACAGGCTAACCAAGCAGCTGAGGAGGCTAGAAAAAAAGGACCATGCCTCTACTTTTAAACTAAATTTGCCCAAATTTAATTCTAATATCGACGACATTTCATGCTTCTTAAATAGGTATGAGACATGTTGCAATATTTATATTCTCTTCTTTTATTCTCTTGCTGAAGAGAATTAGCTCTTCAGCAAGAGAATAAAAGAAGAGAAGATGAACTTGAGGAGAAATAAATAGCATATGCTGAAAGAATGGCAGAACTTGTGCTGGAAACATTAAAAGTCCAACTTAAACAGGCTAACCCAGTGGTTGAGGAGGCAGGAAAAAAGACCATGTCTCTACTTTTAAACTAAATTTCCCCAAATTTAATAATATCGACGACATTTAATGCTTCTTAAATAGGTATGAGACATGTTGCCAAGAGTTTAAGATTGATAAAGCTACATGGCCTAGTAGGTTGATGAGTTTGTTAGTGAATGAGGCTCTTACTGCAGTCTGCACCATGGATGAGCATACTACAAATGGTTATAATGCTGTGAAGGCTTTGCTACTAAAAAGTATCAGCTGGAAGAAAATGGGTACAGATTGAAACTGAAATCATTGTTACCTGATTCAGCTAAAGATTTTGCTGAATTCATTTAATTAATTAAGCTTTGCTTTTCTAGATGGGTTGATTTGTCAAAGATTGATAAAACTTTTGGAGGGGCTGACTGACTTAATTTTAATAGACAAAGTATTGTCTTCAGCCAGTGGTGACTATTTATCCTATTTGCAGGAGAGAAAGCCTGAGATTTTGACTGCTGTAGAAAATATTGGACGACAGTACCAAGTTGCACATCGTGGAAGAAATCTTGACAGGAATAACATAAAGGATTCATTGCCAGTGGCATCAGCTAGAACTATGATCTCTAATCCATCCAGACAAAGATCAATTAGCATTGACAGAGATTTTCGATTTAATCGAGATATTAGTAAAGGATCTTTCAGAGGGAGGTATAATTTTAATTATAGGTCACAGGTAGCCGCGCTAGCGAAGTGGTTACTACACTGTGCTGGCGACCAGGTGACCCAGGATCAAACCCGGGTGAGGACATTTGAAGATTTTTTTCTACCGGGATTTGGACTGAATTAACTCGAGCCCTGGCGAGACATTTGAAGGAGTGTCGTCGACCAGGGACTGGCGGCTTCTGAGCCGACCCATCTCTAATGGGTACCTCCAAAATCGGCGAGTATCTGCCTGAATGGCGAGGGACACTTGTCTCTGTGCAAGAAAATATGGATAATCACGTAAAATCAGTCTCAGGTTAGATATACTAACCTGAGATTTCGCCTCGAGTAATAACGGGCGTTCGAAAAAAAAAGATCACAACAACGTCAAAGGAATTTCTATTCATATGATGAGGGATATATACCTCATCAATCACCTTTCAGACCTAACAAGGATTGAAATAGAGATGGATATAATTACCAGTCAAACAGAGGCCAAAGGTCAGGTTATAGAAACAAAGACAATGATTACAACAACAGAAGTTCTCAACAGAACAATAACTTTCGACGTTCTAGAAATTCTGAACGTTCTAATGCAGTTGTGCATCAAAGTGACAATTATACAGTCCAAAATAACAATGTTATTTCTCATGCAAGTGCATGTAGTGTGGACTTATCCAATAGTACTAATTGTTCTGAATGTAATTCTTTATTTCAACCAGAGGCAGTTCCTAGGCTCTGATGTGGACACCCTTTACCAGTGATGTTCTCTTCTAATGGGACAGGATCAGTGGTGTTCGATAAGGGTTTTGTGGGGGTTCGAGGATCATTAGTGGACCCTGCTGATTACACAGGCGGGGAAGTCCGGCGAATTACATTCGGGGGCACAGTTGAATATTATCCGACTGCGGAAGTATTTTTAGATACCCCTTATTTTTTCAGACAGGACTCTTGAATGTCTGTTGTCAAATCCAGTCGCTGGAATAATTTTAGGGAATATCCCTGGGCTTCTTGAATGTACTAATGATGATAGTTTGAGGTGGGAAAAACAACATGTATATATTGCCGGGGTTGATACTACCAGAGCACAGGCTCTTAGGCATGTGCATGTACGGTCACATGATCGGACTCAGAGTGACACAGGAGATCTTGTTTCCCATTGGTACTTATGATGAGGCTAATAATGTGGTACATTTTAACGGTCATTGTTATGTAGAATGCAAACATCTTGAGACTATACTTTGACTGTCACTAACTTACATACAATTTTCTATGCTGTACATCTGCCTTTGTTAGATTCTCTATTAGATAGACATACTATTTTCTATGCTGTACATCTGCCTTTGTTAGATTCTCTATTAGATAGACTATCAACTGCTATTTTTTTCAGTAAATTTGATTTGTCTAAAGGTTATTGGCAAGTTCCCTTGGTGGACAGACCAAAACCTTATACTGCTTTTGCTACACCTTTGGGATTGTGCCAGTTTAATTTTATGTCTTTTGGCCTCGTTAAGGCTCTTGCAACTTTTGTTCGTATGATGCGAAAAATTATTTCTAATCGTGATAGCATAATTACCTATATTGATGATTTTTGCCTTTTTCATCAATCTTCGGAAGAGCATATTCTTGGAATTCAGTCTTTGTTGACTATTCGTTTTCATCACCTTACGGCTAGACCTTCGAAAACTAAAATAGGATTCACAGAAATTTCTTTTCTTGGACATGAAATAGGAGGCGGTTTTCTTAAGCCTGAAGATTCCACAATATCCAGGATCTTGAATCTAGAAATTCGTAAGACAAAAAGCAGGTTCGTAGTCTTTTGGGTCTTGTAGGATTCTATAGAACAGTTTTGCTAATGTTTCAGAAATTACTTCAGTTCTGTCTTCGTTATTAAGAAAGGACTCTCCAAATAAGGTTGTTTTGTCACATTTGTCTGATGTTTCTTTAAATATACTTAAGTGTTATTTTTCAAAATCACCAATTTTAAGATTGCCTGATGCTCGATTTCCTTTTATCCTTAGAGTCGACGCCTCTGGGTCAGGAATCGGCGGTACACTTATGCAGGAATTTGATGAGTGTCTACATCCAATTCTGTATGTCAGTCGAAAATTGGCACCCACCGAACAAAAATATTCTATTGTGGAGCGTAAACGTTTGGCTGTTGTATATTGTATTTCGAAAATTTAACGCTACCTCATTGGGGCAAAATTTGTCTCGGAGACAGATCAGAAAGCCTTGTCATTTCTAAAAAATGCTAAATTTCGCAATGATAGGGCGGCCAGATCATCACTTGCGCTCCAACCCTACGAGTATGATATCCGAGCCATCAAGGGCAATAAGAACGTTGTCGCGGATGTGTTATCACGTTGCATAAAAGACTCATTATCACCTGACAACACAGCAAATGCTGGTACTTTGTGATGGTATAACAAACCTATCAACTGACTTCTTCACGTTTTGACCAATGGAACATTCCACTCCTTATCAACTTTTTTTGCTGACAAAGATGATGCTGACAGAAATTTCCAGATTTATCGTTGATGTGCTAGGAATGAATGTACAAACGCTCTGTGATGCATGCCAAGGCTCACAATTATCGTATCTTTTTCGTCGGAAATTGAAAGAAATCGTTCAAGGACTCTTTTGACAGTACTTACAGATATTGATCGGTTCACTCGGCACATGATGGTGATGAATCCTGATATCGCCAATGTTGAGTTCGACCTCCTTATACTCAGCTCATTACAGGGATGTCGTGGACCTTCTGAACAGTTGTCATACTTAGTTTATGTGCATAAACACACACATTTATTGATAATTTCAGAATAATGTGACATATGGATATTTTGAATCTAAAATCTTGTTTTAGGCCATTATTAAAACTGCGTCTCAAGATGAAGGGACACAACTCTAGAATGCTTTGAAGGCACAAAGGGACACTACTATAATAATACCGTGCTTACAGTTACATTATAATGCGACTTATACAAGAATATATCAGAGGATCATGGACTTGAACGTGGGACTTTACTGATGTATTATTCCACTAGTGTGTATAATTCTATGACATTATTATTGTTAATACAGTGCTTTATTTAGCGGTTAATTAGTTGTAATTCGCGGGATAAGATTCGGTCTTTGACACATCCTTTACTATACTTACACTAATTATTGAGTAAACATTTTGAGGGTTCTCAATACTATTATCAATTTGTACCATACATCAGCGTATTCTTACCTGATTGGAAACACAACTTCGTTAGGTGTAAGACACGGCTGTTTGCCAGCGATCTTTTAGTTGTTTCCCTTTTTTCCCTGACCGCGCTATTTATAGCTATCTTGACAGAGGTCACGTGGTCAATTTCGTAATCTGAAAAAAATGTGGCGATGTTTACTTTTGATAGGGTTTAATTAATGCTTTTAAGCTACTTTATTATTATAAATACCGGCTTTAATTTTGCGTAAAGCTAGACTAGAAATGTTAGAGTAAATTTTAGAACAAGAACAAACATTATATCACAATTAGAACAGAAGATATAATAGTCTGAAATAGTGTAAAATTTACGTTTTTTTATATTTTGTTATGGTTTGTTTCTAATGCAATTTACACTAAAACGGTCACAATCAACATGCATAACAAATTACAGAAATCAAAAGTAGAAAACCTGCAGAAAATGGATATATGTTTTGGTTTCATGCGTCAAACATTAATTATTGAAACATTAAATTGCAAGTCCACATTTATTACCTTAAAATAACACACCCAATTGTCCCCAAAACATGAAAGATAACAATTATCTCATCATACATCACGATGGTCATGTAAAAGTGAGTATGGTCATGAGTAAAACGAAATATTCAATTTAATAAATAAATAGGTGTATTTAATAAATACATCTATTAAATGATTACCACACTCTGTTAATTCTGTCACTCTCACGCAACAACTGCCATAATTTGCTCTAGCCCCAAAATTTCGCTCAATTATCATTCACACTTCCTTTTTTTAATAAGAGGAATCTGTACATTCACAGATGGAGAAATTTGTAACAAATGAGTTTCCATTATAAATTTTAATTGTAAAGTTATATTTTTAATACCGCTGGCGCGTCTTTCAATCTTGGACATAGTGGAATGTACAAATTCTCCTCCTTGCTCTCCATGCATGCCCATTCCAAAGCCATGAGTTCTGATCCAGTCTGCGCAATGTTTTTCTAATATGTGCTGTTTAGGAATTGTCTTACTGGGGAATAGCTTTCTGAACAAAGACATATAAGTCTTTATTAATGCTGTTATTGATTCTTTACTAATTGGTTTACTGTGTGATATTTTGTTGTGTACTTTCTCAAATGCTTCTTTCAGTGAGTTGAATTGTTCTTGGGCAATAAAAGCTATGTCAGTTATATCTTGTTTGTTTGTAATTTTCATTGTTTGTGTAATGATTGCTCTTGTAAGATCTTTATAAACTTTTTGTGTGAGATATCTGTGGCAATGATTCCCTATGAATTCTCTGCTATGATAAGCCTGTGGTATGATTTTGTGTTTGGCTAGTACCTTGCCCAGGTGTAAGCAAACTGGACCAGACCTAGCACACAGATCTTGAAACTGAAGTTTGGTCAGCGCATCTTGTGCATTTTCAAGTTTAACTTTAAAACTATCTGTCTCCTCCTTATCCTCACAAAGTTCAATACCTGCCTGTCGTTATAATAATAAAAAAAAAAATTCAATTTTAGCTTCTAATTCTTCTGCCTGTTTCCAGTTCCTACCAAATCTCTTCAAGTTCTTAATAGGACTAATGTTTGCATGTATCTCTTGCAGATTCTCAAATATCTTTGCGTCTATTGTATCGTCTACCTGTTCTAAAAGTCTGTGGTGTTTCAAAACAATGCCTAATAAAATATGAAGGTAAGGAGGAGCTACATTTTCAATGTCAATCTCTAACATTGGTTTGTGTAACCAATTATGGTAACGTGCCACTTGCCTTTTATTCCCTTTCCCATATTTCATATATCTATTGTAATCTCTTATCAACATTGCCAAACTTCTTGGTTTGCAAGTTGTATGCTCTCTGGATGTCTTTATTTCCTTGTTTTGCTGGAGACACCACACCACAGACATGGGTATATTCCTTGAGCTCCAGACAAACCAAACATTTTCATCAAAAAGTCATAATCCCCGAATAAGAAAACAACAACTTTTTTACCATCCCACTCTAAATCTTTTAGTGACTCTATCTGAGCTTTCATGTCATTCATAAATATTTCTAAATTATCATATGTATCTCTGACTCTAGCAATTGATAAAAGGATGGTATTAGATTTAGAATTTGGTTTCTCTAACTTTACTACCTGCATTGTAACTTTGAATGAAAGAAGATATACAAACAGTTACTTAGAATTCTTTGGCAGCCGTCGTGTGCACAGGATTGTCTACCAAAGAACACTAATGGAACAGTCCTTATCTCACACAAAATAAAAAAAAGACATTCATATTATAAATACAAGATTAACAAGTCTTGAAAGATAGATCAAAGTATTGTGGAAGTAATCTATCTATAGCTTTACATGTTTTCTGACGCTTATATACGCAGCTAAATATCATTATAAATGAATGAAAATGCAAAAACAGATGGTGCTTTACAAAAAGTTATTTTTTTACAACCTTATTTAAGATTTGCGAGTATCAGGAATGCGTTTACAGTGATTTAAATGTTATAAAATCTGGTGACAATATGCTTGTTCTTGTAATGCCAAACTCACAAAACTGACTACCACACATTCTCAAGATATGAAACCAAAAAAAGTATGTGGAAATAATCTTTAGCTTCCCTTCGAGAAGTCTTTATAATTATAAACTTAAACGAATGGGCCGATTTTTAGATATTAAATTAATAAAAAGATTACTTATTTTATGAATTTCCTCAAATGATGACGCTGTTTTCAAAAGTCTGTAACTCCGTCAAAACTAATTTCAAACAAATAAAAATGCAATCACAATAAGAACACAGAACAAAGTTATAGTACACAAAACAATTTTAGCGCTGTGTTTATCCAGAACGAGTGTGTAGTGATTTATATTTTACTGATTTTACACACACAACAGCTGATTTTCCCCGCCAAAACCCTCAGTAGTTTTTTACGGTGCATTTGAAAATTTTATACCCGGTGTCAGAATTCCGGTAACCGAAACTAAAAGATCGCTCGGGTATAAGGCACAAACAGCCGTGAAGATAACATTTTTTTTTAATTGGCACTGTTGAGGCCACTTCACGGTGTGATTTTTATCGCGGCAACTTATTATTAGTACCGGATTTTTGTCACACTATGTCGTACCTCAACTGAATGCAAGAGATATATGAAAGCGGTCGCTGTGAGATGATTATCTAGGTATGACCTAAAACAGCAGAGTTGGATGTGACGTCATAGCGTCAAGATGTGTGCCTAAAATGGCTTGTGTATCATCCCGTGTATTGGATTGTGTGTTCACCATATATTCATATAAGTATATGAGGAGAACTGCCGTAAGACGGGGGTAAAACAGTTGAATGGGAAAAAAAACACACACACAAATAGTAATACGTCTTACAAGGAGAAAGGACAAGAAAAACCTACGTTTCGGCCACAAGGCCTTCGTCAGGGACAGACAAACAAGAGACAGGAGGGAAAGAAAATGAGAATTAAGTAGAGAACATGAAACTATAAAAATAAGAGGAAAAAAACTCCCTTCTGTCCAGTCACATGTGAAGCAAGATCATCTTGTGACTGGACAGAAGGGAGATTTTTTTCTCTTATTTTTATAGTTTCATGTTCTCTACTTAATTCTCATTTTCTTTGCCTCCTGTCTCTTGTTTGTCTGTCCCTGACGAAGGCCTTGTGGCCGAAACGTAGGTTTTTCTTGTCCTTTCTCCTTGTAAGACGTATTACTATTTGTGTGTGTGTGTTTTTTTCCCCATTCAACTGTTTCACCATATACTCAGGAGATAATGGTAAGCTATATGCTTGACATGATAGGCATAAGATAATGCCATGATTATAAATACGGTACGACAATTCCCAAGAAAAGAAATATGTTATATTCAAATTATATGAAGTAATATAATTGAACATTTGATATAGCGGGACGTCTTATGCCCCGAGGTAAAAAGGATTATTCGAAATGAATATTGATTATACCGGGACGCCATTTCCCCCGAAGAAAAAGGAATAAAATAAATGAACAATTGTTATACCGGGAAGCGACATACCCCGAAGTTTATGGATTGATGTGGATATGATTTGTGAATATTTGAGATACTGGGACGCTCATATTCCACGATGTTGATGGAAAATTATAATGAACTTTCGTTATGCCGGGACGCTAAATACCCCGATGAAAATTGTAAATAATAAATGATATTATAAAGATATAGACAATGGAAAAGTCAAATGACACTGTTAGAAAGTCGAATCAGGTTAAAGCAAGACTATATTACAGAGAGGGAGCATACATGTCATGTTCGTAATTGTGGCCTTGTTAGTGTGCATTTACTAGTTATTAAAGTGTCGTCAAATCGTCCAAGACCAGACGTTTATTCAATCAATCAAGGTTCGTTTACACAGTTATTAACTTTATGCAGTATTTGAGATTTTCACATGGAAAGGTGTATACAAGAAGGGTGGCTGCCAGAATAGTCAACAATATAAACCAAATCAAGATGAATGAGTTTTAACATCTTTAATAACACAAATAGACCCCAGACAACAAAAGAATTCGGGCAATTTCTCCATCCCTTAACATAGGAGGAATAACTGGGGGCTCGTCCTATAACTGGCAAGCTGGTCTACGTGGACTCCACCTTCAACTACATCTTGGGACATCAAGAAACGAATTTCTCCTACTACGAATCTGAAGTCAACTGAGGCTGGACTACTGCACTGAACTTGTATGCAGGACTTTTGACATTTTAAGACTGTACGATCATAATTCGTCAAAAAGACTGTACATTCACTATAATTTCACGATGGAAGATGACATGTAACGGCTGCTCCTTGTAGAGGCACCAAAGATCGTTGACCTGATTTTGAGGACTGTCAAGATTCAACACTTCAACATCAAATTGATTCGGTTCGGACTGTGCTTCTATACATTCAATATTTCAATACTGGCAAATCACGCATTTGGATGTGGAACGTTTAGGGACAATCTGGCACTTTGTACTCAGTGACGTCATCAAAACCGGCAAACGTTCAAACGGTTTTCTGTTCAACTTCAATTCAGGCAATGGTTTTGTCCATTTATGTGTGTTATTGATATCGACTTCAAGTACAAACACACTGATTCCTTATCTGCAGAGGTTCTGAGTTCAACAAAAAAGATAAGAGTATTTTGAGTTATCTGATGCGTGACAGTATTTGATCATTTCAGAGTCTTTGCCAGTCAACCTCCATTCTTCCATGTTTTCTTCGCTTAGGCCTACATGTTTATCTGTATAAATTAAACGGGAGGTGATGGCGCTCGCTATTTGTAATTTTTCTTCGGAAATATTACAAATGACGATGTTCTATTAGGTTATTGTTGGTTGTCCAGTCAAAGAAAATAACAGTGGAACTTTAGTCTTTGACTGCATTGCAAACATCAGTATTTGTATAGATTGTTTCGTCAAGTCTACGTCATACATTTTCATTCACTAATTTACGTAATTGGGTCACTTGTCTGTATAGCTGTTTTTCTATCACTCTTGTCTCATTGTAAAATTTGACGATTTGCTTTAGTTTTGCGTTCTTTTCTGTCTTGCTTATTTTAAATGTAATTATACAAAGTTGTTGTTGCTTGTCAATATGTCTTTGTTTCTTTTATTTCTTTTATATTCGTCGGGTAATGTGCTGTAATTTGACATGTCAATTCATAATCATCTTCATTGACTTGTGCCATTCTTTTTCACTGTGCTCGTCTCTCATTCTTGGTATGTTCCTTCATAAGATATATATTCAGTCAATGCGACAATTTATTGTACTTAATTAATTGATATTAAGGAGAGATTTGACACTTGTTGATTCGAATTAGAACATAAAACGTCTTCATTACCAGAATTTATTGACATAGGTTTGCGTTTGGGCAAATCTGGACTTGAGCTGTAAGCTTATGCTGAGAAAAACTATCATGACTATTTGGAACGTATGGAACGAAAGGAACAAAGAGAGTTAAAGAAGCAGGAGCTTGACCAAACAAAGGAAATTGAGGAGAAGAAATTGATTCAACAAGAAGCATCCAGAGAGTTAGAACGGGAAAAAATGGAACTACGTAAGATGGAACTTCTACAGTTGGATCAAGCACACAGAAAAGCTATAGAACTTCAGTCATTGAAATTACAGGCTGAGAAAGAAAAAGAGATTGCGATTGCATAGATTAATGCCCAACATATTGGTGCTAATCAACAAGGTTCTCATAGCAATAATTTAATTACCCAAAAATTAAATTACCTAATTTTGATGATAAACGCGATTGCATGGACTCGTTTATTATGAGGTTTAAGATGAGGACTATGAATGTGAAGATCCCAAAAGATAGATGGCCTATCATTTTTTCAGACTACCTCACAGGGGAAGCAATGCGTTGTTTCATGTCAATTGATAAAACAAGTAGATCTGATTTTGATATTGTTGCCAATACTTTGATGGCAAAATTTCAGCTCACTGAGGAGGGTTTTCGTTCCAGATTTCATTCTGTGGTTCCGTCCAAGAATGCTGATTTCGGAGAGTTTATCTCTTCTATTAAATTGTACTTGGGTCGTTGGATAGATTTATCGGGTATCAATAAAACTTTTGATGAATTATTTGACCTAATGCTCAGGGATAAAGTTTTATCTACCTGTGGCGCAGATTTTGTTAGTTTTTTGCAGGAGAGAAAGCCAAAATCTATCAATGAATGTCAAGAATTGGGGAGAAACTACATGTCTGCACATCCAAACAAGGAAATTCGTAAGGTTGCCTTTGATGATGCATTACCTGTATGTGTTTCGTACCACGACGGGAGAGTAGGTGACCACAGTTCTCGCCCAAGGAGCTCGGAGGGTAGATATAGGAGTGATTATCGATCTTCCTATCGAGGACGGTACAATTTTCCTCCTCGTCGTCAGTCACCATCTCACTTCGGTGGATATAGATATTCCAATTACTCTAACCGAGGCTTTGACAACACTACGGTAATAGCAGTGATGATATACATCACAGAAATGATAGAAGAACTTCAGGTGAACGCTCCAATGGTAATGGTAGGTGTCATTTAAGTGAAGTAAACAATAAGCACGGCAAACAATGCAATCACAAAGCTGATCACAAAAATGATTGTAAACAGGCAAAAGGGAAATCAGACCATGCTAACGTCTGTACCCCACTTTGTGGTCACGATAGCCATGTTGAACAGGCTAATGCATGCATTGTACGCTCAAGCAAAGATAACAATTGCGCTGAGTGTAACACACTCTATGAGCCAGGCGCTCAAACTAGACTTTTGTGTGGCCATACTTTACCGGCGATGTCAGTCTGTGACTTTATTGGTCGCCTTACATTACACAAAGGGTTTATAGGTGACAAACCAGCCACTATTCTTCGTGACACGGGCTGTACGATTGTAGGGATACGGAAATCTTTATTAGATAAATCATCCTTTACAGGAAAGTCACTGAAATGTGTGACATTTGGTGGTAACATTGAATGGTTTCCCATGACAAGGGCGGAGATCGACACACCTTTTTATTCAGGGACTGTACTCGTTTGTGGCTTGGAGAACCCTGTAAGTGACGTGATCCTTGGTAATATTCCAGGTGTGAAAGACTGTTCACCTGAGGAAATTGCAGAGTGGGTCAGAAGGCACCCATTGGTGGCGAATGCGGCCACTACAAGAGCTCAGCATGAAGCGAGTATTGTGACCGATACATCTCCATCTGTCATGGAGGAGACGCCACTGAGAAATGCTCAAAACATTTCTCCAACTATCTTTACACTGAAACAACATGAGGATGAATCTTTAAAGAAATTATTGTGTTTAGCAGAAACAAAACAAACTAAAGTCACTAAGAACTCATCATATTGGTTTGAGTTTCGTAACAATGTTTTGATCAGATGTTTTAAAAAAGGAGATGATCATGTAAAGAGACAGATTGTTAGATCTTTAGTTTTAAATACAGGTCATGATTTACCTATGGCAGGACACTTGGGTCGTAATCGGACTTTGTTTCGAATTACTTCAAATTTTTATTGGCCTGGTGTCAACACAGATGTAAAAACATATTGTAGGTCTTGTCAGACTTGTCAAAAAGTAGCACGCAGGGGTAAGAATCAGACAGCACCCTTGCAAGTCACAGATATTCGTGTGCGAGCTTTTAAGAAACTAGCTATAGACATCATCGGTCCACTGTCTGTAATGTCGGATCTAGGTTTTCAGTATATTTTAACGTGCATTGATTTGTGCACTAGATGGCATGAGGCCATACCGTTAAAAACATTAGTACCATGTCTGTTGCGGAAGCTTTAAACTTAATTTTTACAAGGATAGGTTTTCCTGAGGAAATACTGTCTGATAGAGGGACACAGTTTAAGTCTGAACTTATGAGCGCGATAGAGAGCTTATATCGCATAAAACATTCATTCACAAGTTCTTATAGACCAAGTTCAAACGGGGTTTGTGAAAGATTTAACGGTTCTCTTAAGTTAATCTTGGGAAGGTTACTGATGCACACCCTCGGGACTGGGATAAGATTCTCCCATCGGTTTTATTCGCTTACAGAGAGATCCCTCAGGAGAGTACTGGGTTCTCTCCCTTTGAACTCGTCGATGGAGCGAATCCGAGAGGTCCGTTATATCTTTTGAAGGATTTAATCCTTGGTACCTCTCATGATGACGCAACTCGCAGTAGTTACGAGTTTGTGGTTGATTTACGACAAAGGTTAGTAGATGCATGTCAGATTGCAACACAGAGTATACAACCGGCAACTCAAAAATCGAGGTTGCTACATAACCAATCTCGTACCTTAAGATCATTTGTTCCAGGGGATGAAGTCTTACTACTCCTACCTATTAAGGAAAATAAGTTGTTGATTTCATGGCAGGGGCCATACAAAGTGGTGAAAAAGATCACGGATGTTGATTACTCAATTGATATCAGAGGCAAAATTAAAACGTATCATCTAAATATGTTGAAATTATACACTCCAAGACCATCGGAATTGGTAGATGTCTTGGATGAGGTTCATCGATCCTCATGTGCTATTGTTCAGTCTGAGGATGCTACATCTGATATTCCTTTGGAATTTACTTTACCTTCTATTTCTGCTCATGAAACGTGGCAGGATGTTTCTATTTCTTCATCACTTTCGCATTTTGAACAAATTCAGATCCGTGATGTTTTACGTTCTTTCTCTGACGTATTTTCAGAACATCCGGGGCATACTGACTTAATATCTCACCAGATCTTGATCACTGATTCTACTCCGATTAAAATCAGACCATATCCTATTCCCCTTCACTACTGAGATAAGGTAGATAAGGAAATTTCGGATATGCTTAAAATGGGTATCATTTCTCATTCTTCATCTTCGTACTCTTCTCCAATGGCATTGGTGAAGAAACCGGATGGATCTTTACGCATCTGTATTGATTTTCGGAAACGAAACCAAGTTACAGTCACAGCTGCTGAGCCTATTCCAATCTTGGAAGACCTTTTTCCACAGCTGGCCAACGCTACATTCTTTACTAAACTGGATTTTGTAAAGGGATACTGGCAAATTCCGTTGTCTGAAAATTCTAGACATTTGACAGCATTCTCCACACCAAGAGGTTTATTTGAATGGAATTATATGTGTTTCGGGTTGGTGAATGCATCTGCGACATTTGTTCGCATGATGCGCCGTTTAGTTGGCGATAGACCCGATGTCATCACATATATAGATGACTTTTGTTTATTCCATAACACATGGGAAGAACATATTGTATGTTTCATTTCTTTGTTGGAACAACTAAGAAAACATCATCTGACAGTTAGACCTTCGAAGATACAGATAGGTTTTCAGGAAATATCTTTCCTGGGTCATAGAATCGGTAATCATCGGCTTTATCCTTCGGATAGTCTGGTGAATAAAATTCTGAACATTCCGGTACCGAAAAATAAGAAAGAGGTCCGTAGTCTGTTAGGGCTAATTAATTATTGTCATAGATTTATTCCATACTTTTCTTCTATCTCTGGTCCTCTTTCGGAGTTGACGCGCAAAGGCGCTCCTCTTAAAGTACTGTGGTCAGATACTTGTCAGGTAGCATTATGTAAAATTAAAATACTATTCTCGAATCATCCTATTTTGATTCTGCCAAATATCCATGAACCATTCTATATTCGCACAGACGCTTCTCAGATGAGAATCGGTGGCAGTTTGATGCAACTTATCAACGGGGTACTCCATCCTTGCTTCTTTGTGAGCCGGAAGTTGTCTGTGCGGAAAAGAAGTACCCGGCGGGTGAAAGAGAGCTCCTTGCTCTTGTGTGGACGATATGGACTCAAATTTTATTGCAATTTTGTTGATTTAATAATTGCACTTCTTCACAATTTTATGTATATCTGTCTAAATGCCGATACTTCGCATTAGATTGCTTGTATGCATGTTGTCTCGGTACGTAAGGTTGCTTGTAGTTGTGCCCTACAGGATCTTGCGCGTTTCATGAAGTAAACGCTCGGGAGCGTGAGGGGTAATGTTGAGGCCACTTCATGATGTGATTTTTATCGCATCAACTTATTATTAGTACCGGATATTTGTCACACCATGTCGTACCTCAACTGAATGCAAGAGATACATGAAAGCGGTCGCTGTGAGATGAGTATCTAGGTATGACGTAAAAGAGCTGAGTTGGCTGTGACGTCATAGCGTCAAGATGTGTGCCTAAAATGGCTTGTGTATCATCCCGTGTATTGGATTGTGTATTCACCATATATTCAGGAGATAATGGTAAGCTATATGCTTGACATGATAGGCATAAGATAATGCCATGATTATAAATACGGGACGACAATTCCCAAGAAAAGAAATATGTTATATTCAAATTATATGAAGTAATATAATTGAACATTTGATATAGCGGGACGTCTCATGCCCCAAGGTCAAAAGGATTATTCGAAATGAATATTGATTATACCGGGACGCCATTTCCCCCGAAGAAAAAGGAATAAAATAAATGAACAATTGTTATACCGGGAAGCGACATACCCCGAAGTTTATAGATTGATGTGGATTTGATTTGTGAATATTTGAGATACTGGGACGCTCATATTCCCCAATGTTGATGGAAAATTATAATGAACTTTTGTTATGCCGGGATGCTAAATACCCCGATGAAAATTGTAAATAATAAATGATATTATAAAGATATAGACAATGGAAAAGTCAAATGACACTGTTAGAAAGTCGAATCAGGTTAAAGCAAGACTGTATTACAGAGAGGGAGCATACATGCCATGTTCGTAATTGTGACCTTGTTAGTGTGTACTTACTAGTTATTAAACTGTTGTCAAATCGTCCAAGACCAGAAGTTTATTCAATCAATCAAGATTCGTTTACACAGTTATTAACTTTATGCAGTATTTGAGATTTTCACATGGAAAGGTGTATACAAGAAGGGTGGCTGCTAGAATAGTCAACAATATAAACCAAATCAAGATGAATGCATTTTAACATCTTTAATAACACAAATAGACCCTAGACAACAAAAGAATTCGGACAATTTCTCCACCCCTTAACAGGCACAACACATTTTTTTTTACAAGTGCTTAAGATGTACACATGACGTTAATTTTTTAGTGTAAGATGTTGTATTCATTCACTTTAATAATATGATTGTCTGCCTCATTTCATCTGTTTACATGGTTACAGATGTGTTTATTGGTTATTGCTTTGCATTTTTGATGTTGATCATGAATTAATTAATTGACTACTAATACTGGACTGGACTGATAGGCGTTATGTGACGGTGTGAGGAATTTGAGTGCATGTATTGCTACTATCATTTTTTATATGTTGAGTACTATTAGTTATGGCTACCTCACATTGCGGTTCAAAAGGATTTTGTCTAAAGGAGACATTGGATTTGGTATTAACCATCAACCTCACTTTTAGTGTTAAATTGCCTACCCTATGGCAGAAACCTGGGTGCTATACTAGTACTTATTTATAGTTACATTTGATGTTACCTTATTTCACTCTGGTGTTGTTATACTCCCACCACGGAAATAATGAAAACTTCGTTTCCATTATTTTGCGGGGGGGGGGGGGGGAATAATGTTATGATTACAATTCATAACGATTGTGCCTATTATATGGTTAGCTCAACAGGACTCTTTATTTGTTAATTTATAGAGGTCACTGATAAAGATGGGTGAGTGACGTTAAGCTGATATGCTTGACTGGCTCACGTGAAACTAGAGGAGCAGTAGTGCGGGGCCATATACGATTGTGTGTTATGGCGAGTGGATGTATGTGTTTGAGCTCCTTATTGTTAAAGTGTTTAAAATGGAGTCATGTTATCACTAATACATCAAGATCTTTGGTGAGATATATCTAGTCATCTAGTTATCTGTATGGGCAAGAAGTATAATTGATCAGTGTCGAGTGTGAAGAGATATAAAATCATATTGAGAACAAAAGGACAGCGTTCCTGACATGAACTGACTGCCTACGGTATTTCGTCTACTGCATATTATCTGCTATTATATGTTGGCTTGACTATTGTATGTGGAGCTGCGTGCAGTTTTAAATAAATTGTATATTGTCCATTTCGTCAGTTGTGAATCAAATAATTCTGAGTGGTGTTCGCTGGTTGCGGTGTCTAAGAGATTTGCTACCCTTGATGTCATCTGAGCCACAGGAACCATCCTGTTATGGCATATTAACATTAACATAAAAAAGACACGTAACAGTGCCATAAACACACGTGTTGTAATTAAAAGATGTGTCTTACATAAATTCATCTGTTGTAGTTAAAGTACGTGTGTTACATAAATTCAACTTTTACTTAAAATATGTGTGCTACATAAATACAACTTCTTCTTTGATCCATAGTCGCCGACTGTCAAAGCAGTCAGTGGCCATCACGCCTGGTTGCGTCTTATAGGGCAGCAACAAATTGATTCCACTTTGTTCGGTCGGCGGCCATCCTTCGTACAGTGCCCCAACTCTGGTTAATTCTTTGCATCTCGGCTTTACAGTTTTCCGCCAGGCTGTCTTTGGTCGGCCTCTCTTTCGTTTTTCTTCTGGGGTCCATAGCATAGCTGTTCTTGTTATGGTATCAGGGTCCCTTCTGAGGACATGGCCAACCCAGCTCCAGCGTCTGCCAGCTATGACCGTGTGCATGTCCTCCTGGTTACTCCGAATAAGCAGTTCTTGGTTGCTGATGGTATTCGACCAAAAGATTTGGAGAATTTTCATTATGCAGATTGTGTGGAAGGAGGACAGTTTCGACATTTCCTTCTCTTTTACTCTCCAGCATTTTGCACCATAGAGAAGCACAGAAAGTACACAGCTCTCATACAATCTTAATTTGGTGTTTGTGCTGTACTGGGAATACTTCCAAATGTTGTTGAGACTAGCAAAGGCTGTTCTCGCTTTATTCATTCTGTTGTTAATGTCCTTGCTTGTTCCGCCGTCTGGGGTTACAATACATCCTAGGTAAGTAAATGTGTATGTCTGTTCTAACTTCTGGTTCCTTTATGTTATTGGCTCAGGACTGCCCCATTGAATGCCATGACCTCTGTCGTCTTCAGATTGATGTTCAGACCAACCTGCTGGCTATACTTATTCAGTCTATCTTAGTCAAGGAAAATCATAGACAGCCAGGAACAAATAATATTTAGGATCCCAGTATAGGACAGGCCATAGGACTGGAAGTGAATTTTAACGTTAGAGAGGAGTAACTCCAGAGTTATCACTTAGCGTCCTGTGACGAAATAGGTTATATTTTCGATGTTATATTTTTATGTACCATCCTTTGCTTTCTTCTGTGCTCTTCCCTTTCCTTTTTCTTCACTGTTACAGTATTTGTTGTTTTCACTTCATAGTTCTCACGTTCTTGTCATGTCTGGGGCTAATTGACTATCCCTTACTAATTGTTTTGATCGCTGACTCAGTTGTTATACGTGCCTTTCTGTAAGTTCCCGTGAGACTCCATGGAATAAAATTATCATTCTTCAATTTATATCTCTGCAGTGAGTAATCTTGAACGAAGGTTGATACCTTTGAAAACCCTCACCCTTTTACTCGGAGTTTAGCCATTATTGGACCACTACTACAGAGCAAGAGAGACATCCCGCGACAGTAGTTAAAATATGTGTCTTACATAAATACAGATGTTTTATTATAAAATGCTTGTCTTAACTGACAGAAATGCTGGATGCCGTCAGAGTCTGGTTCAGAAGTATCACCGACAGTCGGACAGAGTGCATTAACCCTAGAACTTCCACAGTCAACAATACTAGTCTGGATATCTACTGTAACCTTACAGTTCCAGTCAGAGAGTTGATCATTATAGGAAATGGGATCAAGACATTGTGTTCTGTTTATGTCAGTGGAGGTTGGTGTTTGTTATATACAGTACATATGTATGAATATACAGTTTTGTACAAGCATGTTCATATGTGTATGATGCTAATAACTTCATCATGTAAAACAAAGTACCACAGAACCTCAGCTGCAAGAACACGTGACTACTTGGTGTAAACTCCTTTAAAGGGGACTAGCTGGAGTAATTGATCAATGCTTCCTAAGGAGCACAAAGGAAAATAAAGATAACATTGTAATGGTATCAGTTGAACTCATAGACAGATGACAATGTAATGGTATCCGTTGAACTCATAGATAGATGACAATGTAATGGTATCAGTTGAACTCATAGATAGATGACATTGCAATGGTATCCGTTGAACTCATAGATAGATGACAATGTAATGGTATCAGTTGAACTCATAGATAGATGACATTGCAATGGTATCCGTTAAACTCATAGATAGATGACAATGTAATGGTATCAGTTGAACTCATAGATAGATGACATTGCAATGGTATCCATTGAACTCATAGATAGATGACAATGTAATGCTATCAGTTGAACTCATAGATAGATGACAATGTAATGGTATCAGTTGAACTCATAGATAGATGATATTGCAATGGTATCCGTTGAACTCATAGATAGATGACAATGTAATGGTATCAGTTGAACTCATAGATAGATGACAATGTAATGGTATCAGTTGAACTCATAGACATATGACAATGTAATGGTATCAGTTGAACTCATAGATAGATGACAATGTAATGGTATCAGTTGAATTCATAGACAGATGACAATGTAATGGTATCAGTTGAACTCATAGATAGATGACAATGTAATGGTATCAGTTGAACTCATAGATAGATGACATTGCAATGGTATCCGTTGAACTCATAGATAGATGACAATGTAATGGTATCAGTTGAGCTCATAGATAGATGACAATGTAATGGTATCAGTTGAACTCATAGATAGATGACAATGTAATGGTATCAGTTGAACTCATAGATAGATGACATTGCAATGGTATCCATTGAACTCATAGATAGATGACAATGTAATGGTATCAGTTGAACTCATAGATAGATGACAATGTAATGGTATCAGTTCAACACATAGATAGATGATCATGTAATGGTATCAGTTGAACTCATAGATAGATGACAATGTAATGGTATCAGTTGCACTCATAGATAGATGACATTGTAATGGTATCAGTTGAAATAATAGATAGATGACAATATAATTGTATCAGTTGAACTCATAGATAGATGACATTGTAATGGTATCCGTTGAACTCATAGATAGATGACAATGTAATGGTATCAGTTGAACTCATAGATAGATGACAATGTAATGGTATCAGTTGAACTCATAGATAGATGACAATGTAATGGTATCAGTTGAACTCATAGATAGATGACAATGTAATGGTATCAGTTGAACTCATAGATAGATGACAATGTAATGGTATCAGTTGAACTCATAGATAGATGACAACATGGTATGTAATGGTAGATGACAATGTAATGGTATCAGTTGAACTCATAGATAGATGACAATGTAATAGTATCAGTTGAAGTCATAGATAGATGACAATGTTATGGTATCAGTTGAACTCATAGATAGATGACAATGTAATGGTAACAGTTGAACTCATAGATAGATGACATTGTAATGGTATCAGTTGAACTCATAGATAGATGACAATGTAATGGTATCAGTTGAACTCTCGTAGATAGATGACAATATTTATGTTAATGTCGCGTTCTGTAGACGGTTTATATGTATGTCATTTACATTTCTTCACTTCTTCATTTAATTGATCTACTTTATATAAAAGCAAGCATTCATTTTACACAATTTCTTTCACACATGACAACACAATTAACAATTATCAACTAACATTTCTCCCGTTTTAAAATTATCATTGATATGCATGCAGACGGCGAAGTGTGAGCAGAAGTGTAAGAACCATCTGTATGGGATTCGAGTGTGTGTCTTTGCAGTGTGAGGTCGCATGTGTTACAGCTCCCATATTTCATTTGACAGTGTATAAATAAAGAAAATTAATAAAGTAAAACTGGACAGATGACAACTTGCAAAAACCATGCCACCGAGAAGAAGTCTTGACACCTTACAAAGAATGAGGGCTATAGCGTGGGTTGAAAGTGGTTTATCTGTCCGTGAGGTTGCTAGACGGCTTGCAGTGTCACACTCTACTATCCAACGAATTTTGGAGAGATTTCAGGCCACAGGAAGTTTGGAGGATCGCCACCGACTAGGTCGCCCTAGATGCACCAATAGACATGATGACCGGTACCTCTTGTTGTCAGCCCTGCGCCATCGAACAGTGACTTGTTCCACTCTAAGATGTCAGCTGAGACAAACTGTAAACGCTAATGTCAGTCAAAACACCATTCGCAGACGTTTACATGAATTTGGACTGGCTGCTCGACGTCCTGCAGTCAGAATCCCTCTTACTCCTGCTCATCGCAGAGCCCGTGTTGCTTGGTATCGCGAGCACATCCGATGGACAAGGCAACAATGGAGTCAAGTTCTCTTCACTGATGAATCTCGCTTCACTGTGTCATTCAATGATGGCAGGATTCGAGTTTGGAGACGACCAGGAGAGCGATTTACTGATGACACAATTCGAGAGGTGGATCGTTATGGTAGTGGTTCTGTCATGGCCTGGGGAGGCTTCTACAGACACGGCAGGACCCCACTCTACATCATCCAAGGCAACTTGACCGGCCCAAGATACCAGAACGAAATCTTGAGACCAATTGTTCAGCCTGCTCTGGAGGCCATAGGTGGTAATGCCATCCTCCAAGATGATAACGCTCGACCCCATCGAGCTCGTGTGGTGAATGAGTTTATTCAGCAACATGGGATCATCAGGATGGCGTGGCCAGCTCATTCACCTGACCTTTCTCCGATTGAGCACCTCTGGGATGTCCTTGGTCGAAGATTGTCAACAAATCACCCCCTGCCAATGGATGTTGCACAGCTGACTGCATTTCTGCTTCAGGAATGGCAAGCTGTTCCTCAGGATACTCTTCGGACCCTTGTGGACTCGATGCTTCTACGCTGTCTTGAATGCCTTGCTGAAAACGGTGGTCATACCCGATTTTGAAATGTCTATTTGTCCAATATCTATTGTGTGACTTTTGAAAAGGTGGGTGACACACTTCACAGCTTCATTGCGTTTGAATGTGTGTTTCCATTTCTTTACGTGACATGTCAATTTGGTATTCAATAAATGCCGTTTTGACTGATACCAATTACGTTTATATCAGATTCGTTTTATGGTTTCAACCAAGGTTTTTCTAAGAGGCCCTTGACTTTTGACGAGTAGTATAATTTATAACGTCATCTGCTCGCATTGTGAAATGTGTTGTTGTTGTTTGCGTTCGCTCAACCATATCTCACTCTTACATGCTGGCCTTTTCTGAGCGGTATGTAGGCTTACGCTGTGTCGTTGTTTACAGCTGAGCTGCGATATCTGCGCCTTTCGGCCCGACACATTCGATTTCAGCACGAGATTGTTACGGGTTTGCCCGAGTCACATCTCTCATGGTTTTGTGCTCTTCCAAGGTATGTTTCTCTGGTGTCAGCCAGCACCAAGATGGCTAAAATTGAGGGCTGTCTCCGATTACATCTACTGCGTCTCATACATTTGTCCATTCCAGTGTGAGATACTGCCAACTTGAGCACAAATAGACGCCATTGACTATATCGAAAATTAATTAGTCAATCTAAAATTACATCCTTCTGCCCACACGGTCATATATATATACTGCTAAAAAAAAGTTAAAGGCCACTTTCAATTTTTAGGTCATTTCAACTATGCTGTTTTTTTTAAAAACCTGAACACTCAGTCAAAAATGTTTTGCTGCATTTTGTTGCATGCTTAAACAGTGTTTGTTAATCTGACAATAAATCAAATCTGCGTTACGTGTGTGTACCTCCAAGGTCAATCAAACGTACGTGGTGGAAAGGGAAATAATACATGTTTGAAAATGCTTCCTATGGCAAAGCCTGTTAATAACGTTGCTGAAATTTGCTTTTCACGTGCAAGTCGTGACTATAGTGAACACATTTCACCCACTTTTCGGAAGGAACGGGCAATGGGTATGTTTGTAACATTTACCATTTTAGCCAGGCTCAGCGAAGACGCTTGACCAATGTTGACAGATGGAGAGCGATGGCATGGCTGCAGGATGATGTAGGGTTGCGAGAAGTTGCTAGGAGATTAGGAGTTGCCCACTCTGTCATACAAACTCTGCGTGATCGTTATAATGCAACCGGCAGTGTCGCAGAACAACGCAGGTCAGGACGTCCAAGGTCTACCACAAGACGGCAAGACACGCTGAGCCATGGCTAAAATGGTAAATGTTACAAACATACCCATTGCTCGTTCCTTCTGAAATTGGGTGAAATGTGTTCACTATAGTCACGACTTGCACGTGAAAAGCAAATTTCAGCAATGTTATCAACAGGCTTTGCCATAGGAAGCAATTTCAAACATGCATTATTTCTCTTTCCACCACGTGCATTTGATTGACCTTGGAGGTACACACACGTAACACAGATTTGATTTATTGTCAGATTAACAAACATTGTTTAAGCATGCAACAAAATGCAGCAAAACTTTTTTGACTGAGTGTTCCGGTTTAAAAAAAACTGCTTAGTTGAAATGACCTAAAAATTGAAAGTGGCCTTTAACTTTTTTTGAGCAGTATATATATATATATATATATATAGTGTGTGTGTGCGGGTATTTGTTGGATTTACAATCAGATACTAAGAATAGTTAAATTTTTCGCATACTCTTCAGCATTCACCAAAGTCACTATTGCATGCACGTTTAAAATCACTGACCATTTCAATTAAGTACCGGTCACAGCGCTTTTATTTCTTCACATTTTAATATATAACACTGTATGTTATCATTATAGATAAATTATTTCATGTAAAACCAGTAACGGTTGTCATGTCTCAAATCTACTCCCTAAAATTAGCTCGTAAAAATGTGGGTTTTGAACACGTATACTAAGATTGAACGTCAGCCACTCTTGACACGTCGTCTCAGTATGATACCTGTAAATAATTACATGGAGCTTATTTCATGTCTTTTTCTTAACGGAAAGTCTGTTTGTATACACATTGCGATATAACAACCAAGATCTTTCTGTCATATTTTTTTTAGTTAAACAATTATAATTAGTTAAAAATTACAGAACTACAATTTTATGCAAGATTATTTATTTATTTATTGAGCGTCCATTGAAAGAGAGGTTAGAGCGCTGGTCTCTCTCGGCAAAGGTGCTGGGTTCGATTCACGGTATCGACATGGTCCACTCTACCCAGCTACAGCTGTAAATGGGTACCTGACTTTGCTCGTGAGTTAGGGTAGGAAAAGCCATCGAAAAAGGGAACTAGTCACCTCACTTCTCCACGCTGGACCCAGTATAGTGAAGTCTCTTACACTTCACTCCACTACGGCAGTATCTGCAATGGGGCCACCTTTACTTTATATTTATTATTCGCTGTCCAAATTATGATCCCACTACACGAACCACTGTGACAAAACGGGGCGGCCCCTATCGAGCTTTGTTTCTCTCCGGCAGTATCGGTACATTTATGGTACTGATTTTATTATGTGCTGTCAATTATCGCACTTTTCTTTCTTTCTTTCTTTCTTTCTTTCTTTCTTTCTTTCTTTCTTTCTTTCTTTCTTTCTTTCTTTCTTTCTTTCTTTCTTTCTTTCTTTCTTTCTTTCTTTCTTTCTTTCTTTCTTTCTTTATTTATTTTTCACCACCCTGTAGGTGATAAATATCACATTTGCTGGGCGCTACCCAGATTTGTTGGTTATAGGCGCGGCAGATTAACACGTACACCGGCCAGCGCTATCGGCTTAATCACCGATAAGACACGGAGTTTGCATGCTCATACGACAGATAATGAGATTACTGTATGTATGACACCTGTGGGCAGACAAGTGGGATATAATCGCTTCAGGTCACTTGGTTAAAAGTAATCATGGATTTATTACATTTTAGACAATGTGAGTCTACAAATGTTTTTGTGAGAGGGTATGCAAGGCAACAGATGTCCATATATGGTAATACGTGACCTTTGCAGGCACGCACCTTATTTCACGTGGGACTATTTTGAAATATAACACCCTATCTGCATGATTTGAAATGATTGGATCTTTCTGATTAAATTCATAACAACAACGCTTTGGAAAATAGGAATATAGACTGACCATTTCGCAGTTTTATTTCACTGTGAATTTCACGCTCGCCAAGACAAAATCAGACCTCGCCAGAGTGAAGACTAGATTCATAATTCCGTTTTGTTAACCAGACCTTTTATTGGAGAACCAGATAAGACTTACAAAAGCACAGGAAATCTCTATATTTTAATAAGGAACCCCGGGACTAGGAAACTGAAGAAACACAGAGTCAGAGGGGAAATCTATGGTCAAAATTTCTAGATGCGTGTAAGAGAACAATTCGCCTCTTTTATTCATCTGGGCAAAAAAGTATGTAGCCAAGATTGGCGTAAGTACTGCATTTTCATTCTGTTTTATTACTAACATGTGAACTAACATATATATGTATATGTTATCATGTGATGTTTAATGTGTGAAACTCGCTAGTGGATGTCAAAGTCATTTGGGGCTGGCAAACTCAGTATCTAGAATGATGATTCATGAACCACCACTTCATGGGCTTTTGATTGCTTTATCGATAGTTTCGTAAAGAGAACTAAAAGGATAAAGTAGTTCCAGGTTCCCTATGGAGCAGGGAGGGAAAGATGAAAAGAAATGACGTACATTCTAAGAATAATACTTACATCTTCAAAGCAGTGTAAATGTCCCTATAAACATATTCACTTTAAAATTAATGTACGTTCTCAAGCTTTAAACCAGGGTAAATGTCTATGCGAAAATATTCATTTTAAATTAATCGAAGTTTCAAACTTTTCCATAAGTGTAAATATAAATGAAACAAATGAATGTATATTGTGAACACTTTTCAAACAGTGGAGATGTAAATGTAAAACATATTATATCTGTGCGTTTAACCTTTTCATTTAAATGTAATGTTAAGCTAAAGCTATTCAGTTTAAATGTAAAGGAAGTTTTATCCCGAAGGATTAAATTTAATTCTCATCGAGGGTAAATTCTGACATGGGATGGTAGAATAGAAAAGGGGGGCACATAACTGTGTCGGAAAACGCCATACTCAGAAGAGCGTTTCGTTTCTATTTCTATTACCAGTTATTGGTGGTACCAGCAGAAAGTACTATCTCTGGAACCAAGTGAAGGTAGAAGTGGACTGAAGTTGTACGAGACGCCATCATAAGAGGGTTCTTATAGACAGACGCAGAACCAACTTTACCGTTACTCCTTGACGTTCTGGGAACGTGCGGTGCCTGAAATTTGACCAGAGACGAGCGTGAGCAGAATGAAGGAACTAACCCAGCGGGAGAAGAAATTACCATCGTCAGCTAAGTGAAAACATCCGCTGCCAAAAATGACCTCCTTTATCCAGTTAAATCCCATTCAAGTGATGAAATCCTTTTCATAAATATTCAAATTATTTTCCAACTGTTAAAACTTAAAGTGATTATTAAATTTTGTTATTTGTAATGTTACAAATTTAACTTCGATTCAATCCTTTTAAATGTACTACATCTTTGTCTCAGTCAAAGTTACTAAACACCACTCTAAACAGAGCTATATATTATTATAATAATTCCACTGATTAAATCTAGGGACAGTTTATGGAAAATACTGAGGGCTTATGGAATTCCAAGCTGCATAGTGTCAATCATAAAAAGCCTCTATGCCAACTTTACGTGTAGTGTTGGGCAGAGCAACCTAACCTTTGAGGTGAAGACAGGAGTACGACAGGGATGCCCCTTATCAACCACTCTATTTTTAACAGTCATAGACTGGGTGATGCGCCAAACAACAGAGGGCAGTCCAAGAGGAATAAGATGGACAACATTTTCTACATTGGAAGATCTGGAATATGCAGATGACATTGCACTACTAGCACATTCACATCAACACATCCAGAAAAAAAACAGATAGACTTAATAAGTTTAGCCAGCAGGTGGGCTTGAACATCAATTTAAAGAAGTCTGAGGTCATGACGCTCAATATGAGCAACCCTGAGCCCATATCAGTAAGGAATCAGCAACTGGTACAGACAGAGACTTTCACATACCTAGGATGCATAGTAACAGTAACACCAGACGGCGGGGCAGGCAAAGACATCAACATCAGAATGAATAAGGAAAGAACAGCCTTCTTTAGCCTAAACAACATCTGGACGTCCTCCCAATACAGCACAAGCACAAAATTAAGATTATATCAGAGCTGTGTGCTTTCTGTGCTTCTCTATGGTGCGGAATGCTGGAGAGTTACAGAGAAGGAAATGTCGAAATTGTCCTCTTTTCACACAACATGCCTAAGAAAGATTCACCGAATCTTTTGGCCGAATACCATCACTAACCAAGATCTGCTTACTCGTAGCAAGCAAGAGGACATGCATGCCATCATAGCTGGCAGACGCTGGAGCTGGGTTGGCCATGTCCTCAGAAGAGACCCCGATGCCATCACAAGAACAGCTATGCTTTGGACCCCTGAAGGAAAACGAAATAGAGGCCGACCAAAAACAACCTGGCGGAGGACTGTGGAGGCTGAGATGCAAAGAATGAACCAGAGTTGGGGCACTGTACGAAGGATGGCCACCGGCCGAGCAAAGTGGAATCAATTTGTTGTTGCCCTACAAGACGCCACTAACCGTGATGACCACTGACTGCTTTGACGGTCGGCGGCTAAGGATCAAAGAAGAAGAAAGAAGACTGATTAAATCAGGGGTGGGGGCTTAACGAGCTAGAATAACCATTGCCTAAATTCCTCATAAGAAGCAAAGAACAAGGTGCTAGGAGCAAAACAGAAGTGCTGGGAAGAATTTAGAGAAAAGCTAGAAAAATATGCACAAGAAAACCAGAGATTGTCCTATAAGACCCCAAAGAACACGAGGAAGAAAAAACAATGCCCTCTCAAATTTATAAAGGACAAGCAAGGCAAATTGCTTACTGCCCCAAAGAAAGTAATTGAAAGATGGAAAGAATATTTCTCTGAACTCTTTGATTGTGAGAAAGGTCAAGCATCAGAAATGATAACCACTAGCACAGAAGAGAAAACCAATGGTGGTCAAGATGACATAAAGATGGAAGGACTGAAAGCAGCACTGGAGAAAATCAAGATGGGCAAAGCAGCAGAGCATGATGGTATAACAGCAGAAATGGTTAAGTACATGGGAGCATCAAGCGACCAATTACTCTTAAGGGTCCTACAGGCAGCGTGGTGCAACAAGGCCATACCAAAGGATTGAGAGATTGCCATCATAACACCGATTTTCAAAAAGGATGATAATGACAATGTGGAAACCACAGAGGCATATCCCTTCTCAGTGTCCCCGGTAAAATCTACTCTAGAATCCAAGAGCAGAGACTCCGATGCCTAGCTGAGCCACAATTGGATGTCCAGTGCGGATTCCGAGCAAACCGAAGTACTCAAGACCTAATCTTCACACTTAGACAGCTGAGTGAAAAGGCCCTTGAGTATAAGAGCGAGATCCATCTTTGTTTCATAGATCTGGAAAAGGCATTTGACAGGGTCCCCTGGAGCAAACTATAGGACTGTTTGGCAAGGAAGAACATTCCAGCACCTCTGACCCATGCTATACAGAGCTTCTACAAGTCTTGCAGTCATTATGTGAGGACAGCAAACTATAAGTCAGAAGAGTTCAAGACCACCACTGGTGTAAGACAAAGTGATATCCTGTCACCTTATCTTTTCAAACTCCTCATGGACGATGTCATCAAGGCATGTAAGGAGAGAACAAGAAATTATTCAGTGGGGTACTGGAAGATGAGACAGGTCTGTATTTCAGAGCTGGCATTTGCTGATGATGTCCTGATTGCTAAATCAGAGGCACATCTCCAATCCAACCTGCAAGTCTGGAAGGAAGAGCTGGAGAAGAGAGGGATGGTCATAAGCAGCTCTTAACAAAAATCCATGGTGATATCGCGAGAAGAAAGAGTACATCAGATTTAGCTGGGAGAACAGGTCCTGGAGCAGGTCGACCACTTTAAATACCTCGGAGCTATTATAGACCGAAAGGGATGCATCAGAGAAGAGTTGGCCACTCGAAAAGCAGCAGCTGGGAGACTTTTTCAGGCCATAAATCGAGGATTCCTCAACAAGAGAGAGGTTGGTAAGAAAACGAAGATGGCTATTTACCGCGCCACCTATGTCCCAGTCTTGACATATGGATGCGAGTCATGAGCAATGACCACAACCCACAAAAGCCAGATCCAAACCTCAGAAATGAGGTATCTGAGGAAAGTGGTTGAAGTAACAAGAAGAGACATGTTTCGCAACCAGACAATACGTCAAGGCCTAAAATCCCACCCCCTGCAGACCCAAGTAGAACAGTCCCAACTAAGATGGTTTGGCCATGTCTGCAGAATGGGAGAAGATCGGCTACCACGACAAGCATGGGAAACAAAGAGCCAGGGATCCAGACCCCCAGGACGACCCAGAGTCCGCTGGGAGGACAACATTAGACAATCTTTGAAGGACCAAGGTGTAAAGTTTCTTTTCTTCTTTCCACTCTGTAAAGTGTCAGTCGGTATGCTCTGTAAGGAAGAGTGGTGTGTTGTTGAGATCAGGCATGCTCCAGTCTACCCAGCTGTAAATGGGTAACTCACCCTAGTCCTGAGTTAGGGAAGGCAAAGGCTCCAGGGGAAGCAGGCCCTAAACTTGGTCACTCCAACCGACGCAGGATGGTGTATGAATGAAGTAGAAGTGTAGAGTGTGATTACCGCGAATGGTGTACTGTTCGTGTGCTGACCAATATAACCACTCATACACATGTGTCTACAAGGCACCAATGCAGACTGCTGGAATCTTTGTTTACTCAATTTATTCAGACGTACACACTGGGACATACGAGTACATCATTGTATGTTGACATATCAATTTGTAGGTATACATAGCAGATCTGAAGTCATGACACATTCAGAAATAATGGGCAGTACATCAAAAGTTCAATGTCATGATATATTATGGCCGCATCCCCCTATCTGACTAAACGCGTCAGTGAAGGCAGATCGGTAAATAACTAAAGTTATTTGACGTCCATAGTTTGTAGCATATATTATGAAACCACGAAAGAGGGGTTTCTAGCAAGATTGAGATCTCCCTGTCACTGTCCGATAATAGGATAAATCATCTGTTCTCTTGGCAGTGATCAAAACATATGATGACCGAAATCTAACATGGCTGCCTCCCTGAGTTGTCGTTCACTCATTCATAGGAAGGAGAATATAAGCCAGAGTTAATTTATAATGGGTATATAACTGATTTCATAAATGTTCCCATACAGCTCTACGATGATCAGGTTAATTCACGTAGCCATAACCGCTGTAGGAAAATCTGTCATCTTTGTCGATACAAAACACGACCCTAGCGATACGAAGCACAATGTTCCATCTAGGTCGAATCGACATGAGATCATCAAAATAGGGTCTGGCAATACATGGAGTCCGAATTATACATTGTACCGTACCTTAGGAGAGTCTCTAGCATAAACTATAGTAGAGATACCATCTCCTTTAGAAGAAAACCACTTCAGAAATCGTATTTCCTTAAGAATCTACCAGCCCTTTGAAAAATGCGTACCCGCCATTATCACGGTACATCGGAACTCATCACGACTTGTCAAGACAACTCATACTTCCGCTAGACCGGAATAATAAGAATCTAGTCCCGCCTACCCATCCAAAATATACAATATAGGACTGATTCTACTTGTACTAATAATATGTAATACATATGAATTCAGGCCATAAACATAATAAGCAAATTAATATATTCTCTGGCCCTAAAAAATAAGTACAACCGTAAGAGCAATCCATGCGCCGGATCAATATCAAGAACGATTACTCCTATAATCAAAAGTGTGAATCAAACATGGATTCTCTCGCTTTTACCATAGACAGCATTTTCATACACAAATGAATGGATGTCTATATTTTTTCCATATTAAATAGCCATATCGATTTTTGTAATATGTGCGTCAAAATATGCACGCAACACAAGGACTAGAATGGAACCAGGCCAGGAGGAAGACAGCCGATATGATAGTCTGGCGCTCTCTCTTCCAAACCTCTACACCTCACGGTAGAAGGGGAACGACTAAGTAAGTAAATAAGGAAGAAGTGTCAGCAGATTACAGAATTAACGTGCTCAGCGACAGCCAAGCTTGTTTTTGGTTATCTGAATATGAAGACTCCCATGTGATAGTAGCTTTACTACTTTTCTATCGACATTTCTGCCAAGAGTAATCTTGTGTAACAATAGACTCCATTGAAGCCTATATTAGATACTCTGGAGTTTGGCCACTGTTGGACCACTACTGCAAAGCAGGGTAGGCCATTCATTCACAACCATACCGATACCTGTTTTGAATGAAAATTGGAATAATAAGTTCCCACCATATATTTTAGACGAAATTAGACAAAAATTCATAAAATTTGTTTACACACTGTAAATGAATAACCAATGAAGCAAACATTAAAACATCTTTACTCTTTATCTCTCCAGTATTTGCCCTATAAAGGAAGGAAAGGTGGAAATATCTGCCTAATGGATTGTAAAAACTACAACGCAGTGCGATATACCAATTTATTTTTTTCAGACAAGAATTACTGTATAGTGCTTCCTGCCTGAGTTAAGTTCCTTCTACCTAAGCAAGAATCACTTGTCCAGTGTTCCTTACCTGACGGTAGGAAGCACTGTACAGTGCGTGTTGCCGGGTTACGTCCTTGGTGCCTCCTACACCCGCATTCTCGGATTGTTATAATGGAAAATACCGTTTGCATCATAACTAAGCAGCTTGACTAAAGTTCGGCTTAACGGTCGTAAATGCCAGGCTGAGAGGTATCGGTTTTTGATAATTTTAGCGGGACAAGTTTGCTGAAATTTCTCATTTTATTGGATAGAGGTGTGGCTTACACTCAGACAGCCAAGAGAACAAGTAAATTAGACAACTGAACTGAGATAACTGTTTCCATCATACTCCCCGAGCGCAACGTCAGCAACAGATCAGCATTAGTTCATTGAAGAAAAGACAAGCTCATTACTAAGGAATAGGCCTAAGAGCAAATTTTATAATAAAAGACACACTTGAGAAAAATTCAGTAGTCAACAGAGTTGACTTTTGTTTTGGATGGTAAATGCACTCTGATATTACCAAATAGGTTGAAAGGAACGCGCCTCGCCAGAAGAAGGCAACCCCCCCTCCCCCCCCCCCCCCCCAAAAAAAAATATATATATATATAATAAAAGATAAGATTTTATTTACGACAAAATAATCTCTGTGCTAAAGTTCTCTTAGTGATAAAAATTTAGTTTAGCGTTTTCCAAAAACTCAGAGCATTGCACAGTTAGGACTAGAACAGGAAATACCGTTCATGTATTCACAGACCTTTTGAAAAGGCTTTTGACAGCATACATAGGGACAGTTTATGGAAAATACTGAGGGCTTATGGAATTCCAAGCTGCATAGTGTCAATCATAAAAAGCCTCTATGCAAACTTTACGTGCAGTGTTGGACAGAGCAACCTAATCTTTGAGGTGAAGACAGGAGTACGACAGGGATGCCCCTTATCAACCACTCTATTTTTAACAGTCATAGACTGGGTGATGCGCCAGACAACAGAGGGCAGTCCAAGAGGAATAAGATGGACAACATTTTCTACATTGGAAGATCTGGAATATGCAGATGACATTGCACTACTAGCACATTCACATCAACACATCCAGGAAAAAACGGATAGACTTAATAAGTTTAGCCAGCAGGTGGGCTTGAACATCAATTTAAAGAAGTCTGAGGTCATGACGCTCAATATGAGCAACCCTGAGCCCATATCAGTAAGGAATAAGCAATTGGTACAGACAGATACCTTCACATACCTAGGAAGCATAGTAACACCAGACGGCGGGGCAGGCAAAGACATCAACATCAGAATGAATAAGGCAAGAACAGCCTTCTTTAGCCTAAACAACATCTGGAAGTCCTCCCAATACAGCACAAGCACAAAATTAAGATTATATCAGAGCTGTGTGCTTTCTGTGCTTCTCTATGGTGCGGAATGCTGGAGAGTTACAGAGAAGGAAATGTCGAAATTGTCCTCTTTTCACACAACATGCCTAAGAAAAATTCACCGAATCTTTTGGCCGAATACCATCGTAGCAAGCAAGAGGACATGCACACCATCATAGCTGGCAGACGCTGGAACTGGGTTGGTCATGTCCTCAGAAGAGACCCCGATGCCATCACAAGAACAGCTATGCTTTGGACCCCTGAAGGAAAACGAAAAAGAGGCCGACCAAAAACAACCAGGCGGAGGACTGTGGAGGCTGAGATGCAAAGAATGAACCAGAGTTGGGGCATTGTACGAAGGATGGCCACCGACCGAGCAAAGTGGAATCAATTTGTTGTTGCCCTACAAGACGCCACTAGGCGTGATGGCCACTGACTGCTTTGACGGTCGGCGGCTAAGGATCAAAGAAGAAGAAGAAGAAGACACAGACCAGATAATTCAGCATTTGAAAGTGACATGCTAACAAGTGAGGCTGTGTAAAATATTAATGACAAATGAAAGTCAGTTAAGTATCAAATTAAAAACCTTAGGCTTTTACATTCTTCTCCCCCTCTTTATTTTTATGTGTGTATTTCTTTTTTGTTGGTTTATATTATTTGCTGTTATTGTGTCGTACCATTACAAGTCTGACCAGACAACTATTTTAGGGTAATAAACAATACACATATGCGCACATTTATGTAATTTTGATTTGCTCTATTTACAATAATTGTATGGAGATATGATGCCACTTTCGTATATCAGCAATTGAACATATTATTTGGACATGGAGACACTAAATATATTAATTATAACCCATCAAAGGTTGAAATCAGGGGTTACTTCTGACAGTGAGAGAGGTTCTAGGATCTCACTGGACAGCTCTACCAGCTTCACAGCAGGGCGGCCGCACTTGAGGTTCAAAGATGTTTGCAAGTGAGGCTCAAAGATGTTTGCAATAGAGACATGAATCAACAGACTGGGAGGAAGAAGCTACCAATCGCACCACGTGCTCCACCTCAGATTGGGTGAAAAGAAGCTCTCACAAAAGCAGAAGAGAAAAGAACACGGTGAAAAGAACGGGATATTTTTCATCAATATAAAAAATAATCCTGTTGTTTATGAGGTTCACTAAGATAAAATCATCTCAGATAGTCCTTAGCTATACATGTACATGGGGACAAGAAGGCATAAATGTGCAAAAATAAGTTATTATTTATCTCTTGTTAGGTCGAAATGTGGCTCTGAGAGAAAGAGCTACACAATCTGGACAACACGGTGTTTTTGATGCTACAAGAGCTGTAGATGGAAACATCAATGGGGACATTATGTCAGGCAGTTGTACGCACACACTAGATGATTGGACTGCCCATTGGAATGTTACATTTTCTAGGCCGCAGCTGTTAAGTAGATTTGTGCTTTACAACAGGCTTGGTAAGTTGATTAATATTTCCTCTTCTTCTTTGAACGCTCTCAGACGTCTACTTGAATATGCTACAAGAAAACAGTAGTCAGATTTAGGCTGCTTTTATCTCTATATAGTGTATCCATAATGGTATTGGTGACTGGCATATGTGTTTTCTATGTTCCCCATATGTTGGATATTTTTGAAATAGATGTTCAGCAGATATTTTATCGGTACTTGTGACGAGTCAATCTTCGATCGTTACATTTACCTGTGCAATCCTTTAACTTTATCTTTGCCCTTCCTTTTCCTTTTTCTCACCCACTCCATCACGTTCTTTTCGATTTTCATCGTTCAAGGTTTTCTTATCACAATTTGTTCTAATTTGTCACTCCTGTCACGAAGTGGTTTTAAAGTTTTCGAGTCTGCCTGAGTACAGAGACAAGACGCTAGATTCAAGACAGTCTGAGAAGATAGATTAGATGAGAATACAGTGTATGTGGAAGAATAAGACTTATAGTTTCGAGGGTGAGAACCGAGATTGACTCTCCCTCGCCACTTGTGACTTATGTAAGAGCTACTGTCCCACCACCTCTGGCTACCAAAAAGAGATAAGGGTTTACTAAGTTCCACAGACACACTATACAGACAAAGCATACAAGTACAGTATAGTTAAAGATGAACTGATCCAGGGCACATTTTATAGTTTATTAACACAACAAATCAAATCCACAGTAAACAAAATACAGCGCGAGTGCGCACCACCTGAAAAAAAGAACGATTTAAGTGAAAGACACTATATAAACAAAACAAATTCCCTACTCTCCTTTCACACTTGCATAAATAGACTTAAAGATTAAATAAATCCACTCGATGGGGGTCTCTAACTAAGAGCCACCTGTCACAGAGGTTATGATCATTAAATTGCCTATTTCCTCTTCTTTTTCTTTCACCCGTATCCTCTATTTTATTATCACTCTTTATTTTTTTCCTGTATTTTTCGCATTTGTTCGTTTGCGAGAAATAATTTCTTTCCCATTCTCCCTTTGCCGGTTTCGTTTTCTCATTTAGAAACGCAGTAGATGACATAACGTGTCAGTCTCTACAGAGACGGGAGAGCGTTAAAATGCATTCTGTGGCATTAGATCACAGTGGACGAAACTGTGACTTTCTCTTATCTCAGACATACGAGCAGACGATGTCTGCACTTTCGGCTGACAGGCGCGTTTTCTTCGGCTGAGTGCTCAGGAAAGGCGCGATAACTGACATCTCTACGGCGCAGTACGTAGAACAGGTGTCTGGGAATTCCACCTGACACGACACTCATTGTGGGCCATGGTCAGCGCGAGGTGCGAAAACTGCCTGGGCATTGGAGACAAGCCGTCTGAGAGTCGCAACTGACACGCGCCCTCTCGGTCAGTAGGTGGCAGTTACGGCATGCGTTTAGGTGTTAAACGTAAGTGTTAAAGACGGAAAGGGGAGATTGTTTCGTGTTGCGAAATAAACGTTCACCTCTTTGTCTGGTAATAGATATAACCAGAATGTTAGACTAGATTTTCATTCTGACTCCTAAAATGTCGCAGTAGACAGATCGCTATGCTAGATTAAAATATCTGTGTTTTGGCAAGTCTGAGTTTCTTGGCCATTTTGCCGAGCTCTAGACTACCATTAGATTGCAGTATTCTAGTTCATGGTTTAGTCTGTAGTTCTGTATGGAGGTAAATATATTATATTAAATATCTAGTATTTTGTGAAGTGTTTATAGTGTTAAATCGCTTATTTTATTTCACTAGTTAGATTTGGTGCAGAGCGCTTAATTTATATAGTCTGTATTATTTTATAGTGACGAGTTACAGTGGAAAACAGAAATTATATTTCTAGCTTAAACTCAGTCGGGTATTAAGGAATTTAATTTTACTGCTAAAATAATCAGACGAGAATAAACTTTCTAAACTAACTTTATTAATGCTGGATGCTTCATGAGTGGTGACGAAACACGTAGGTATTCCTAATTCATGATGATTGATTTTATGTATATAACTTATTTCACAGGGAAGTTTAAATGATCAGTCAAGCGGTACGCTTGCAGTTTAAAAATGTAAGTTATAATCCGAGTACGTAGCATGTATAAGTATTTTATTTGTGGTTTTTCTTCCCTATGCAGTGAAAACTGGGGTTAACCCAAATTTTGCCGGCGTTTAGTACAGAGACATATCTGTGAGAAACATAAACATTTTTATCTTTTAACCACGTGGGTTTACAAGTTAACACCTGTCTGACAGTGCGTGTGTCTTCATTAATAGACAGAGAACAACTCTCACTAGCGGGTTTTATTAAAGACTAAATGTTTTATACTGGGCCTTTGAGCGAGATCAGATTTTCTGCACAAACTCTATGTACAAATTTAGCCGTTGTGGCAAGTAACATATTAACGTCAGTAACATTCCGACGGAGTTTCGACTAGTGGTGTGGTGACCAAATATAGTCCTTTCCTGAAAGTAGACACCGATCTGACATTCCTCAATTCTAGAAACCTAAGCTATTGACACTGTGTTCGTTGTTAATGTTTCTTGCCTGGACAATTTTAATGTGACCTAAACAGACATCCAAAAAATAAGAACACCCAAGGAGTCGTTCCCGGAAGGAGAGAATTTATCCTCTCTTTTTGGAACTGGGGATTTCTTGGTCAAAGACTGCCCTTGACGAGTCTGTAGGTAAATGTCCTAAAAATTGTATTACAAGAAGTGGCTATCTAAGCTGTGAGTATGAACATGTGCACGTGTGCTCGGCTGAATGAATAAAGTGAATGCAGGACGGAGTGATTTTTTTACTGTTGTAATTGGGCACCCATTTTGCTATCTTAACTTTCTGTATGCAAGTATTGCTACTCATATTTCCCTTAAAATAGAGCAGAGATACCAAGTCTGTCCATACCTTAAGAAGGGGAAATATTAGACCTAATCCTATGTATCCTTGGTTCCTTGGGGCTATCACTTTCTTCCAACAGGACTGCGGGCATATCTCGAGGGATAAGATCTAACTGTGGGTCTATCATTTCTTGTAGCAATTCCTTGTTTTTTTTTATGACTATGTGTATCTGCTTTGATGTAATTTCTATGTGTTGTGAAGAAATTTTAGATGATAATTAAAATTTCCTTTGAAATTAAGCAGCGTGTTGGTCAGCTCGTTCGAGAATATTTATATAATCATTTGTTATAGTTTTCCCTAGACTGTATATATATATATGTGTGTGTGTGTGTGTGTGTGTGTGTGTGTGTGTGTGTGTGTGCTTAGACTGTCTGACTCCTCGAAAGCTGTCGTAGAAGATAGGTGAGAGAGAGAAGATTTCTCGATCTCAGAGACAGCCTCTTAATCACATTCTACCATCTCACTCGTGGAAATCTATTGCTATTACTACTTCTCACTGTGACTATCACTTATTCTAATCTATTCAGAAGGGACCAACCCAAGTCTTAATTCCCCTATCGAAAATCTACGACAAATTGGGTCTCGTCTATCGAGATTTTGAACTTTGAATAGGAACACGAGACGACAAATATCAGCTCGTCTTTAAGATTCTTTATTCTGATATAGAGTAAGAGTGTGATGTCTTGTGAGTTTTGTACTTTTTAAAAATAACTATCCCCTAGACATAACGATCTGTTTATGGGCGTGCTGACCACACGGCTAATAGTTGTTTTTCCACAGCATATTTGGAGCATTATACATTTGGTTTACAGGTTGATTTTGTCGGAATATATGTTAATTACTGATTTTGTAATACTAAACGCTGGTAAAGTTTTATGAGTGTATAACATTCACAGGGTTCTGAAGAAGTAGGTGTTTGAGCAAAGTTAAGGAGTGCGTTTCGGACTATTTGTCCAGATTAATTGCCTCCCTTACCCTAACTGTCTTCAGGGGTAAACTTGATAGTGGATTAAAAATTAAGGGAATTTTTTTCTCTCTTTAAATTTTTGCAATAATTATTTTGTTTCCACTGTAGCTACTTATTTTTTAGTGAGTATCTTAGCTACCATTTATTTGGCGTAGTCGTCTGTATTAGGTGCTTTATTGCCGATTAATAGCAGCGATAGTTAGATACTATATTTTTGGAGGAGGTATCCCAGGTTAAAGAATATCATCTTTTTTTAGTTTGGTATTTTCTCGTAAGTGGTAAGGAACCAGTGTATCCTTTTTCTGACTTCTTTCTCGACTAAGTCTCAGTCACCTATTTACTATGGCAGAGAGGGCGAAGCTTAGGCAAATCCTCAGGGACGAAGCAAGAGAAGAAGTTTTGGAAGGAGAGGAAGCGAAAGCTTTTGTCAGAGACGAACTGGAAATATATGATGCGGAGAGGAAAGCAGCCGAAGCTAGAGAGCAGAAGAAGATGGACGAGGAAATGGAAATTCGCAGGCGAACGAAAGAGAGAAGGAGAGACAACAGGAGGAAAGAGAGAAGGAGAGGGAGGAAAGAGAGAAGGAGAGACAGCATGAGGAAAGAGAGAAGGAGAGACAGCTTGAGGAAAAAGAGAAACAGAGACAGCATGAGTTAGCTCTTAAAACTCTAGAATTCCAAAGTCATGGTGCTGCCTCTACCTCCAGCAATGGAGAGTCTTCTCCTCATTCTTCCTTAACTGAGCTTTCTAATACTCAATCTACTCACCTCACTGCTATGTATTTTCCGCTAGAATCGTTCCCTTGTCCAAATGAGAAAATTGACACATGGCTAAAAAAATTTGAGAAAATTGCAACCCTGTACGGTTTAGAGAGGTCGCGTTGGTGTATGAAACTTTCCCAGGCCCTTAAAGGTTCTGCTTATGATGTTTATTCTAAACTGGAAAGTGGCCAACAAGACAACTATGACTTGTTGAAGAAAGCTTTGCTTGAGCGCTTTGAAATGAATGCGCGAAAGTTTCTGCAACTGTTCCGCAACAGCAGGAAGGAGAGCTCTGAAACTTTCCAGCAGTTCTCGTCTCGTGTGAAGGGATACCTAACAAAGTGCCTTGAGCTTTCACAGCTTCCCTCTACCTATGAAGGTCTTGAGGAAATTGTTTTAACCGAACAAATAAAGAACACTTTGTCTGCTGACACCCGGAGATTTCTAGCTGAGCAGGGTGCAGAAAAGCTTGAAGACATCTTAGAAAAGTCTGAGCGATATCACAATGCGCTGGCTGAACTACCGGCCACAAAACGTAAACCGACAGAAGAGCATTTTCGGAAAAATAATCTAGACCAATCTTCTCATATTCCTCATGTTTCTAACCAAAATAACCACAGAGAAACTGGACCTCAAAACCCTCCTCCTGAAAAATCCAAGTTCTACAAAAACAAGTACCCCAACCACCCCAAACAGTCTGATCAACCCGACCGCTCTACATGGCAGCGTGGCCAGAAAGGTCAAGGTGACAAAGGGAAAACCCCTGCGCACGGGACTAATGATCAGAGTGAGCACACCAAGCCTAAACGCATCGGATGCTTACTAACAGTCTCGCAAGGCGGAATTATTGACAGTGATTCCCAACCTGTTGGGGATACACCCTCAACGCGAGGTACTGTTATATTGAACGGTTCTCAAACTTCTTGTTTATTTGACACGGGGCTTTCCTATGATTGCATTGTTGCCAGAAACCTGGTCAAACTCGGTCAAGAGACAGCAGAGACCGTCCAATTTTGTGGAGTTCGTAAGAGTGATGCACCTACAGCGCTTCCCATCGCATTGGTGGAGATCCACTCTGATTTTGTCAGAGGCGAGATCAAAGCGGCTGTTATGGATGACCCCATCTACCCAGTCATACTTGGCGGTAGATACGTGTGTATTGGGAAACCGGAAGAGCCGATTGTGGCAGCAGTAACTACAAGAGGGCAAACCAAGAAGGAACGGGAGCCTGCGCTGAATTTGTTACCTATGGAACTTAAAGAAGCGCAGCAAAAGGACCCTACTTTGGCACCCTGCTTTAAGAAACTGCCCATGGCTAAGGAATCCAGACAGCACGGGGACATTTTTTCTAAGGATGGCGTACTTTATCGCAGAACGGGCAAGCCTGACCAAGGTTACAACCAGCTCCTAGTACCGAAACAGTACAGAAGCCAAATCCTAGAAATGGGGCACTCTCTTCCCTTCAGCGGACATATTGGACAGAACGCCACAAACCAACGGATAACCACTCATTATTGGTGGCCAGGAGTAAATACTGAGATTATCAGGTATGTCAAATCCTGTGCCCAGTGCCAACGTGTACCACCCAAGCAACGGGCACCCCCAGTCTCTTTGGGTGAAATGCCAATAGTGGGAACACCATTCGAACGGGTTGTGATCGACATTTTAGGACCCTTAGAAAGGACTAAAAGAAGGAACAGGTTTATCCTGACCTTAGTCGATACATGCACTTTATGGACAGAAGCTATCCCGCTAACATGCGCAGATGCCAAGCATGTCGCAGAAGCCCTCGTGCAGATTTTCATTCGGTTGGGATTCCCTCAGCAAGTGTTGACGGATAACGGATCTCCATACCGAAACCTGTTGATGGATGAGATCGTGAAGATCTTGAGGACCCAACACATCTACACAAAGCCTTATGCTCCGGCCGGAAATGGGCTCGTGGAACGTGTAAATGGAAACCTCAACATGATGTTAAGTAAACTGGCACAAGTGAAACCTGAAGATTGGGATCTTTGTATTCCTGCAGCTTTATTTGGCTACAGAGAATCTCCTCATACTTCCACAGGATTTCCGCCAGCTACGCTTTTATTCGGCAAACCTATTGAGGACCCGCTTGAAGCCTTACTTTGGTCGCTGACAGACCAGAAGGCTGATGAGACAGTTGTCTCAGCAAGTAAATATGTGTCGGATTTAAAGGAAAGGTTGAAACTAGGATGGGACCTAGCAACGACCAACTTTAAGCGAGCACGCACAAAGCACGCTAACCGATACAGGAAAGTCGCGAAAGAGAGAGAACTGGAAGCAGTAGAGAAAGTTTTGGTGTTACTCCCTACCGGAAACAACCAACTGAGGATCGGATGGCAAGGGCCGTGTACCGTCCTGAAAAAGATTTCTAAGGCTAACTACCAGATCTCTATCTAAGGAAAGGAAAAGGTTTTCCATTTAAATCTGTTAAAGAGATACTTGGAAAAACCAGTGCCAACCTCCGACCATCTCCTGACGATCGCCAAAACTGACGAAGATGACGATAGTGGCAGGGAAACTCCACTGCCCACACACGAAATCTTTCAAAAATGTCAGAAGCGGCGACGCTCTTTCAAGCGCGCATGGGAGACATTCCAGAGAAAGGCAACTTTGGGAGTAGACTTGAGTAGGAATTGGAGAGATGGAGGGCGGAGATGAGAGGGAAGAAGACAGACACACTGAAGCTACGGATATAGTAAATTTATTTCCATAACGTAGACATGGAGTGCTTCCATATCTTAAAGGGGGGACGTTCTGTCACAGAGGTTATGATCATTAAATTGCCTATTTCCTCTTCTTTTTCTTTCACCCGTATCCTCTATTTTATTATCACTCTTTATTTTTTTCCTGTATTTTTCGCATTTGTTCGTTTGCGAGAAATAATTTCTTTCCCATTCTCCCTTTGCCGGTTTCGTTTTCTCATTTAGAAACGCAGTAGATGACATAACGTGTCAGTCTCTACAGAGACGGGAGAGCGTTAAAATGCATTCTGTGGCATTAGATCACAGTGGACGAAACTGTGACTTTCTCTTATCTCAGACATACGAGCAGACGATGTCTGCACTTTCGGCTGACAGGCGCGTTTTCTTCGGCTGAGTGCTCAGGAAAGGCGCGATAACTGACATCTCTACGGCGCAGTACGTAGAACAGGTGTCTGGGAATTCCACCTGACACGACACTCATTGTGGGCCATGGTCAGCGCGAGGTGCGAAAACTGCCTGGGCATTGGAGACAAGCCGTCTGAGAGTCGCAACTGACACGCGCCCTCTCGGTCAGTAGGTGGCAGTTACGGCATGCGTTTAGGTGTTAAACGTAAGTGTTAAAGACGGAAAGGGGAGATTGTTTCGTGTTGCGAAATAAACGTTCACCTCTTTGTCTGGTAATAGATATAACCAGAATGTTAAACTAGATTTTCATTCTGACTCCTAAAATGTCGCAGTAGACAGATCGCTATGCTAGATTAAAATATCTGTGTTTTGGCAAGTCTGAGTTTCTTGGCCATTTTGCCGAGCTCTAGACTACCATTAGATTGCAGTATTCTAGATCATGGTTTAGTCTGTAGTTCTGTATGGAGGTAAATATATTATATTAAATATCTAGTATTTTGTGAAGTGTTTAAAGTGTTAAATCGCTTATTTTATTTCACTAGTTAGATTTGGTGCAGAGCGCTTAATTTATATAGTTTGTATTATTTTATAGTGACGAGTTACAGTGGAAAACAGAAATTATATTTCTAGCTTAAACTCAGTCGGCTATTAAGGAATTTAATTTTACTGCTAAAATAATCAGACGAGAATAAACTTTCTAAACTAACTTTATTAATGCTAGATGCTTCATGAGTGGTGACGGAACATGTAGGTATTCCTAATTCATGATGATTGATTTTATGTATATAACTTATTTCACAGGAAATTTTAAATGATAAGTCAAGCGGTACGCTTGCAGTTTAAAAATGTAAGTTATAATCCGAGTACGTAGCATGTATAAGTATTTTATTTGTGGTTTTTTTTCCCTATGCAGTGAAAACTGGGGTTAACCCAAATTTTGCCGGCGTTTAGTACAGAGACATATCTGTGAGAAACATAAACATTTTTATCTTTTAACCACGTGGGTTTACAAGTTAACACCTGTCTGACAGTGCGTGTGTCTTCATTAATAGACAGAGAACAACTCTCACTAACGGGTTTTATTAAAGACTAAATGTTTTATACTGGGCCTTTGAGCGAGATCAGATTTTCTGCACAAACTCTATGTACAAATTTAGCCGTTATGGCGAGTAACATATTAACGTCAGTAACATTCCGACGGAGTTTCGACTAGTGGTGTGGTGACCAAATATAGTCCTTTCCTGAAAGTAGACACCGATCTGACATTCCTCAATTCTAGAAACCTAAGCTATTGACACTGTGCTCGTTGTTAATGTTTCGTGCCTGGACAATTTTAATGTGACCTAAACAGACATCCAAAAAATAAGAACACCCAAGGAGTCGTTCCCGGAAGCAGAGAATTCATCCTGTCTTTTTGGAACTGGGGATTTCTTGGTCAAAGACTGCCCTTGACGAGTCTGTAGGTGAATGTCCTAAAAATTGTATTACCAGAAGTGGCTATCTAAGCTGTGAGTATGAACATGTGCACGTGTGCTCGGCTGAATGAATAAAGTGAATGCAGGACGGAGTGATTTTTTTACTGTTGTAATTGGGCACCCATTTTGCTATCTTAACTTTCTGTATGCAAGTATTGCTACTCATATTTCCCTTAAAATAGAGCAGAGATACCAAGTCTGTCCATACCTTAAGAAGGGGAAATATTAGACCTAATCCTATGTATCCTTGGTTCCTTGGGGCTATCACTTTCTTCCAACAGGACTGCGGGCATATCTCGAGGGATAAGATCTAACTGTGGGTCTATCATTTCTTGTAGCAATTCCTTGTTTTTTTTATGACTATGTGTATCTGCTTTGATGTAATTTCTATGTGTTGTGAAGAAATTTTAGATGATAATTAAAATTTCCTTTGAAATTAAGCAGCGTGTTGGTCAGCTCGTTCGAGAATATTTATATAATCATTTGTTATAGTTTTCCCATGTCTGTACGTCCAACTGTCATCATATATGTGCGTGCACGTGAGTGGTTTTATATATATATATATATATATATATATATATATATATATATATATATATATATATATATATATATATCTGTGTGTGTGTGTGTGTGTCTGCTTAGACTGTCTGACTCCTCGAAAGCTGTCGTAGAAGATAGGTGAGAGAGAGAAGATTTCTCGATCTCAGAGACAGCCTCTTAATCACATTCTACCATCTCACTCGTGGAAATATGTTGCTATTACTACTTCTCACTGTGACTATCACTTATTCTAATCTATTCAGAAGGGACCAACCCAAGTCTTAATTCCCCTATCCAAAATCTACGACACCACCACTCCTGTCTACACTATATTATCTAACTAACACTCTATCCCACTGAAGGTGGAGAACAAAATAACTACTGTCTCAAGCGCTCTGTCCTACACAATCGATTCCTACACCACGAGCACTGCTACACTACTTGACTATGCAGCGCTAACACAGAGGCTGTCCTCTAAGTCTTTCAATCTGACCCTACTGTCTCCTTCTGAGGATCTAATGAGTTGCTGCTCCGTCACTCCCATCTTCTTGGTTGCAGTTTCGAAAGGTATGTTTTCCCTATCTCCCTTCCGGTATACTGATAAAGAGGGTCTGGTTCACTACAGTGATATGTTGTGGCCGAAGGCTGTAGGTAATTTCACGGCTTTATTATGGCCGTATTAGAAGCAGAAGGTAACGCGCCTATTTGGTGTGCTGTAACGAGCTAAGAGCTCCTGATTTAAGAACCCGTTCCCGCTGAGGCATGTGCCCTTACTGCAAGAGAACATCTTCTTTCTTTCACTGGTGCAGACGTACTGGGCGCAGGTACTAACGCGTCCCCAGTTTTCTTCACCTCTGGCGATGTCTCGAGCCTTCTAATTCTGAGAAGGCAATATACCGTGGTAGGTGTTAGGGCAGTCTACAGCCTCCACTAGGTGCCGTGATAATGCTGTAAAAACGAAAAAATTAACAACATCTATACAAGTCAAAATATACTCATCCCTAACACATTAACACCCTAATTCCTCTACTCCCTGGTGTCCCCTAAATACTAACTTCCCCCTACTCACAACTTTACGCACACGAAATACACAGATATTTCTGCCCAAGGGTTAGACCAATCTACCGTCCCTCCTATCTCTCTTCCCCGCACCAACGTAAATATCTGTCTGGTAGGAAAATCCCGGACACGGGCTGACCTGAATCTTTTGTGCTAGTCTTGCCCTCATGCGTCACAACATTGCATTCACCGCAAGCTAAAAATCCCCGGTATAGTTCCCCGGCCTCACTTCTTACGGACTGACCCGGGAAGGTGTCAATTAACACAATTATTTACACACCATCAAGGTAATATTAAACCCCATCTCAACCCTTTGTCTTCTGACTACAAGACCAAATAACACAAGTAATAAAATACACAAACCACCCGCGTATATACACTACAATTTATCAATAATCACATTGAGGTTATACGGCCCTCATAATTACATTATTGGTGTAACCTAGGACTTAACCTTACACAGCTAATTATCTCAAAAAGCCGCTACACACCTCCTAGATCCTGCTAGCTTATTCATAGAAAAATTATAGACACAACTTACACTACACTCTATAGTTTAGTATGATTGATGGCACTCCTAAATTTTACTCCCAGAAGAAAATTAACTCTAACATACTAAGAACACGAAAAAAAGAACTTTCTACAACGTTAATTAAGTTATACACATACCCAATATCGAATTTCTCAAGCTGAGCAGACGATATTATAGACTGGCGCTTTCGTCACGACTGAATTTCTTGGGACCAGAGAGAGCTACAAGATTTGGATGCTAGTTATATAGTATTATATTTCTGATGCAAGAACGGACTCGGTGAGTCATCGCGTCTATGTCTCTGGAACCGCTTTCGGCCGACCTGTTGATCTATTATATTTCTGCCCATAAATTAAATCTGACCTCAGCCAATGATATCTTAACTAACTTATGACTCATGTTTACTAAGCAAAACGCGCAAAATTATTTCCAGCTCGCGCGCAGAATTACTACGTAACATTAAGTAATCGTCTGACCGGCTGCTCACTGGAATAATATCATTGGTTACCGCACTAAAACCTGGGTCGTGGTTCTCCCCCCACCCCCATCCCTACAATTAAACAGAGTAAGTTAGGGTGTTCGGATTTTCTCCTAACGTCTGAAAAATTAACCCAGCCTAATAATTATGAACTCAAACGCCTAATGAAATAAATGAACGCAATAAATTACAGAGAGAAGAAGACTGGGGCGAATCGAAAGTAAAACCCACAGTAACTCCTCATAAATGAACGCAAATAATTACAGAGAGAAGAAGACTGGGACGAGCCGAAAATAAAAATTCAGTAACTCCTCACAACTCCCTTAATTTTACCTGATCGCTCGACCTATTTTTGAAGCGACACTGACTTCTGTTTGTGAAGAGCAAACTTGCCACATTGATTTTTCTCTTATCGCTAGCTCCACACGGAGTAAGAGTCTATACGAAGCTCCATTCTTATTGTTTACCAAGTTTTTTTATGTCTGCGGACGACACATGCTACCGGGTTGCCACCTGATAAGGAGCGAGCTCAGAAAAATGGCATGATAATACACACGGCAGATCTCATGGAAATGTAAAAAATGATTATCTTACTAAAGATTAAGACACGGACAGTGGTGTAATACTTCCAGCAGATGAAAGTATTTACAATAAACAAATACAAGGAAGTAATATCTTGGAGGAGATTATAATGTTAGGTCTGTGAAGTAGTGAGTTTGTAAACATGACAGGCGAAACGGGTGAAGCGATACTTTATATGATTATGAAAGACAGGCACATACAATTGTAAATGATATGTAAAGAAAATATCTTGTATGTCATGCAGACTGTTCTACAGATGAGGGTAGTGGGGAGAAAGACCCCTACCGATTGTGCTAAGGTAAACCGCTGCTGATTGGAGCTTTTCCCCACAGGAACTACATGGGTAGGTGTGCGAAAATGTCCGTTATAATCTACAACATTTTGGGACTGCTTCACTGCATTTCCATCTCGTCAAGAAGATATTTCAGACACCAGGATAACGAATAGAAACAAGATTCAACATAAGGACATGATCAAATATAAGAGGATATTCTGATATTACACAGAAAGAAAACCCGACTATAGTACTCGAAACCTAAAATCCTAGGAACCTACGTACTGAAGAACATTGGGATTATAATGTAAGCAATACCCCCAACCACCTGTAGGACGGCCTCTTAAAACCACTGACCCGACACTATTCGGAAGTTTTCCCTGTGCAAGGAGTCTGTAAATTCACTCCCGATAATCTAGGTAAGTTGTAATATGTACATTTTATCATTTTATATTTTTGCATTCAACATGTGTAAATTGCTTGTGGGTGTACAGATTCATAAGAGGCTGGCAACCTCAGCAAATAAAAATGATTGGATTCCTGAACCACCACTGCAAGAGCTGGTGACTATTTCTAATTACACCAGGACTGTGGAGTCGAAGTCGTAGGGTCGGTCGACTTTTAGTGAAACTGGTAAAAGAATGCATAGACTCCGTCTCCGAATTTTACGAGACTCAAAGTAGATCCATGTTTAATCCACGCAAAATAAAAGGAGGAAGGGTCCTTACAAAAACTGAAATAACATTTCAAAGTAGTTGTCTATTACCTTCTGCCGTATAAATTAAAAGGGGCAAGAGTTGTGCAAATCCCGCTCTATCATTACATCAAGTTGTGCCACACTTCCCGTAAGTTGTGCCACACTTCCCGTGACCACTGAGATGAGCCAATCACGGACGGGAGGATGAATATGATGCGGCCAAAGCATGTAAATGTATCTAAAGATGCATTGTGCGGATCAGCCATTCGTATGTAAGGCATACGAGAGGAAGTTGGGCAGTTGCAAGGGCGCTACGTGAAAAAATTCCACCACCTTAATCATCATCCAACACTAACCTCGAAGACGAAGATTGTGAACAATATCCTTACATTCAGGATTGGTCAAAACGTCGGCACTTAAATTCGGAAAATTTCGGAGAAGGAGAAATCCCATTGCATCTAATTAAATTCATAACACATTGTTAAGGAGGATTATTATGTATTTTTGCATGTTGACCTCACTTAGATCTGTTGACAGTTTGATCTACGCGGTGGCATTTCTATCTGTAGTCAACATGATATGTTTTGCCCCATCTGTTATTTGTAAATGAACGCGATAGTGGGTTGATGTCTCGAGGCAATAATGACGTAGTGAGGTGCCGCGCTAATTGAGTTAAACGGTCGATCTTGACCTTTCGTCTTAGTAATCCGTCAAAGCAAGACGTGATATATTTCGCTCCCATGCGAATTAAAGTCTATGATAGTTCTCCTACGAGGCATTGTTGTACGAAGGTCGCCTCAAGTATTTCATTGATGTCGAATGCAAGTATACTAGTTCAAGAATAATTTATAATAGGAGTCACTAATTTTCGGGAGCTATCAAGCATAATTTTACTCTCCATACTTTGGTTATCGCTACTTGATGTTACGGATGCCATCATCTTCAGTATATAGGCCAGAGTATGTGACGAGACGTAAAGGACTGTAGGAGACGCATTGTTATGCATGTATTAATAAGATGCCATGTATTGAAATTGAGGAACTTGTCTGAAGTAAATAAATATGTATAATTGTGGACCCAAACCAGGCGTTTGGAGCTATTGAATACTCATCAAGTTCTTGATCACCCAAACCATTCGTTAACAAAGCACGATTGCTCATATGCACATACTTTCATCAGTTCTACAAAGTACCAATAATAATAATCAAAGCCAAACACCCGCAACAGAAGACATGGCGGCCCAGTGAAGGGGAAAACGAATTTTTGTCAAGAACGTATAACGAAGAAACAGCGAGAATATCAATTTTGAAGATTTTTATGAACTTTTCTGGCGTTGAAAAAAGATCTGCATATATATCGACGTACAGCGCATGCGTACTAGAAACCACGACGACGCCCAGAAAATTCCTGTCAAGATGTCAGCTCCATGTTTGCTGAGAAAACTTCTATCAAATCTCAAGAATTCCAGTATACTATGGCCTCAATTTGATCAAAGGAACTGCTTTACGACACCTGAAACCTTGTTTCAAGTCACCAGTCTGTCTCATGACGTAGCCTTATGGTGCATACCAGCGGTGTCGGAGATTTTTTTTCGGGGCTTAAGATAAGTACCATTTTTGGTCTAACAAAATTTGTTCATGTTACATTCTAAGCAGTCCCTTAACCAATATATATGTGTTTATCTATGTTATATCTATATCAATATGTTATTTATGTGGGAGAATGGCGGGAGCTATAGACTTGTCATGTCTTTTTGAATGATCGCAAGTCTAAAACCATTCTGTTAAGGCAATTTTTGATTCATCACCGTTTGAGTAGAAGAAGACTTGAGATTACTCGTCCTTATTCTGTCTACTATCGGTTTTAGATCAATAATAGATGTTTAGCTGTTACGTGGTGTTTATCTATCTTGTATTTTAACTGTTCCTAGTTTCATTTTTTTTATTTTCTGTCATTTGTTCGTCAGATATGTGTAATCCTGACCTAACTATCATTCAGTTCTACATGTCAGCTGTGGTTTTTGTCAATGGGTCCTGTCTGGTCAATTTTTAGATTTTTCTGTTGTGATTTGATCTCATTTCTGTTTTCGTCGTAATTCGCTTGTAAAAAGATTTTATTCAGTTTTAAAACATTTTTTTTGGTGTGGCGTGTTATATTGTGGTATGATATTGTTTTGTAAAATAACTGTCTTCCTTGGTTTATGTATTGTTAACTCACAATATAATACTAACATGGTATGCATAGTTATTTATGCATATATTATATGACTGCAATACTTATTGATTGCAGTGTACTAGTAGTTCACTAGCTACTGTTTATTCGCCTGAGGAAGGCACATCATTATATAATAGTAACAACAAAATTTGTTTTTGATTAAAATTAATCTATAAAGCAGCTTGATAGGTGACTGATTGACTAATTGAGTCACACTTAGTGGTGAACATGGCCGCACTAGAATCTTTCATGAAGATTGGGAAGGCATTTGGTTACAAAGCTGATGCTTTGAGAGAATTTGCTATGGCTGAACAGATCTTTGTGAGGCCAACATGCAAAAATACATAATAATCCCCCTTAACACCCATTTTTTATCAAGCACTGAAAGAGGTTGAGAAATTTAAATTTGACTACTTCTAACTGAGCTCTCAAAATTCAATACCATGTGTAGTGTTTTCATGCTGAACGATTACGTTAAAATAGTCCCATAACTACACCCGGATGCTGTGGACAGCATTGGTCAACCGTCTTCGCTTCTTCTGATGACTAGGCTCTCAACCAGTCAAGGAACCATTTAAGGTTATTTTTAAGAAAAATGATCAGTTAAATCCGTTTCCCGAACGAAACTGGAACCATTTGATTTTAAATTAAATTGATTTGTTACTTATATTCCGCCTAGTTCTAGTTCTTACGGTAACATAACACCATTCTACCAAAAGATCATTAAAGATGCTGCTATGGCTGTCATAGCGTTACCACCCACTCAAGTACTGCATGCAGAACGTTTTTTTTTCTCCTGAACTCACGATAAAAAAATCCGATTTTAGAGCAGCCATGAAGCCCGACCTATTAGAAGCGATCTTTTTTTAAGAACGAATTCAATTAAATATAAAAATTATTATGTTTTTTAAATACTTTATGACTTTTTATTTTGTATTATTGTATGAATGAATTAATAGTTAAAAGTGTAATCTACGAAAGCTGTGTATTTATTTATTTACACATATACCATAATAATACATATAACTCAATATAAGTGCATAATGTTATGCCATATGACTAGTTAAAAAAAAAACTATACGTGGAGTTGGGAGTCGGAACATTTTTGAGCCGACAACGCTGAATTAGACAGACATACAGAATAAATTATCATATTTTAGTTTCGCCAATTAATTCGTGAGCATGTGTGAGTGATCGCGAGTGCGCATAATTGGTTTAAAACACTTTACCCCGTCACCAAACATTCGACTTTCTAACACAGTGGCGACCGTCAGGTCAGACTTTCATGTCTTTTTTGGATTGCCTGAATGATGGACCTGGTTATCTTTTTTTGAGAACATGTTATTATCATAATGTTCTGGCTGCTTTTTACATGCATGTCCTGATTTACCGCATCTTCGCTGGCTTTCTTGAAGACAACACTGTTGCGTGATAAATTCTCGCAACATCGTTTTATTTCAATATCTGTTTTATAACGCAAGGGCAACAACTGCTTGAAATCTATAGTCACTTTTCTCGGTAAGCATTTGTCTTCTCGCGTTAGTATCGAATGCAGTTAACTTTTGAGCTGTGGTCATTTTTGCGCTGGACTGCGCATGACTTGTCTTGTTGTTTGGTCGATCGGTTTCCGCCCACCACTAGTGGGGGTGAGCGATTTGGAATGGCGAAAGAGATGCCTCGTTGAAGAGGGGATCTCCGCTATTTTTGTTCTGTCAGGGATGTGTAGTCCTCTTATGGATATTTCGTTTAGTCGAGATAATACCTCTAGTGTTTTCCCACATGTCGGGAGGCGTGATATTTCTGTGTATTTCATGAAAGCAAGGTAAATTGACTTTTTCCATTAACTCTATCGATTTTGGGTCGTGAGCGATTTCGATTCATAGCCTGTCTCCGAAAGTCGTCGTCACGAGATGTTCTTTCCCAGCTCACATGTCGCTGCATTGTACTGCATCGGTTGATGCATGTACCAAGGACCATTACTTGCTACTTTGTTAAATGAACTAGGTTTAGAAAACCTTTATTATCTAGAGGATATTCTTGAGGACATTATTTATACTTCGGCAGACGTGTCTGTCTTGCTGAAGTCAAACTAAGGAGAGTGAACTGATCTCATACATCTGGTTATCTCCTGGCTGTTATAGAAAAGGATGGAGTTGTTCACCTGACTACATTTACAGCACTATGAAATATAACATGCATCTGACTCATCATTGTAATGCTGTCTACCGTTTATTGCTGTATTGAATGTTGCTGTGATAATGACTGTTTGATGTGCCTACACATTTGCGTAACCATTTTGTCACTGTGGCGTCCACAATAAATAATGAAGAAAAAACGTCAACGGCTGTTTCAAGACTCATTGACTTTATACGTCGTGGGTTTACTGACGTCCTATGTGGATTGCCCTGTTATTGTTGCATGAACATTGTTTTGACTGAACACATCTACACACTACACAAAACCAGACATGCGGATGCCATCCATCATCATATGGCATCACGCATCATTTGGTGGCCATAAGCTGGTTTGATTCTGGTACTAGCAAACACGGGGTCCCTTACCCACTTCATTTTCAACAAGAATTCATCAGCATCCTTCAAGAAATTAACATTCTTCAATACAGTCAACATCTTCAAAATTTTCAAAGTACTCGGCGTTGCCCGGTAAAAGTCAAAATTTCAACTTTTTGACGGAAACAAGAATTTGACAGTACCCGGCGTTGTTACATGTTGCCGGATAACTCGGACTGCTGTTATCTTTTACGCAAGTCAAGCAAGTTGCTGCTGTCAAGGTTCCAGTGCTGTCGTTTTTTGAGAAGGTCAAGTGCCGGTTGAAACGGGTTGTTTTCTGAAGAAGGCCAAGTACCGATTTCCATCAACTTACTTTTGGATTAGAAGGTCAAGTGCCGAAACAACTCAACACACAGTATTTCAGAAGCTCTTGTACCATCGTGTTAGCAGTGGAAGCAGTTCAGATGTGCCATCATCGTTGGAGCTTCGCTCTTTAGGACGTTGATTGACATCCGTTTTTCTGCGGTTCTACGATTGGAAGCCTTTAAGTTAAGTGGCCTGTTTGTATGTAAACTGTGCCCTTATACTTCTGCTGAGTCTTCTGTGTATCATCTCATTCTATATATTATATGTCTATATGTTATTTGTATATTTATATGTTTATATTTCAGCGGGTTCTCGGTTGGGTGGTGTCTCCGTTAGATTATGCCACGTCATAGAGGTCGTCTATTGTGAGCGTTTTCTGTAGGGTTTGCAAATTTCCGATACTGGAATTTGCTAAGCGACTTCTGTTGCTATTTATGTTAGCTGTGATGACATGTTTTAATATTGTTTTCGTTATTATTTCGCATTCTTTAGTTTTGTTTTGATTTGTTTGTATTTGTTAGCCTACTCTTGTCTATAATTTAGTTTCATACAACATTTTTGTTTATACACTGTGGTGTCATGTATTTTGTTTAATTCTATCGCAGATATCGTCACATTTTTTGTGATATTTCATTAATTTCTGCTTTATTTTTAGTTGATTTCTGCGAAAGTTTTTGTATTGTTGCTGATCTTTGTTATTGTTTACATTGTTATTGTTTACATTGTTTGTATTGTTTACATTTTCAATGTTTACATTCTGCATGTGTTTACATAGTCATTGTTTACAGTTATAGTAATTAGTTAATGGGCTATGCTAATGCACTGTTACTACTATACTGATGATAAATGAATGATGAATAGTGTCGTGCACTATTGAATGAGAAGTGCACTTATGATCAAGATTTGAGTGCTGATATTTCATATACAAGTTCTTTGATTGGAGACTTGTTTCCCACAGAGACTGGGATAATATAATGTGATGTGAATATACAAGTGCTTAATTAAGACTTGTTACACTTAGGTTTGAAATAAATTAGTTAATTATTTCAGGTTTTGGACTCATATGTTAGACAACATGTCTACATTTGAGCACTTTATTGAGCAGGGTAAATTGCTTGGGAAGACTGGTGATAAGTTAGAAGAATTTGCAACTGCTCGATATGATAAAGCAATGGAAGCTGAACAAAAGAAACTGCATATGGAAGCTGAACAAAAGAAACTGCAGATGCAGGTGGATGAAAAGAGATTCCAAATGGAAATGGAAAAACAAAAAAGGGAATCAGAAGCTGAGGAAAGAAAGCTACAGCTAGAGGCTGAGAATAAAAGACTTGAAAAAGAAGCTGAGAATAAAAGACTTGAAAAAGAAGCTGAAAATAAAAGACTTGAAAAAGAAGCTGAAAATAAAAGACTTGAAAAAGAAGCTGAAAATGAAAGACTTCAAATGCAGGCTCAAGCTGAAGAAAGGAAGTTACAAAGAAAGTCTGATGAGAGGAAAGCAAAAATGGAACATGAAGAAAAACTCTTAGCTTTAGAGTTGGAGAAATTGAAATTGACGAGCATGAGTAATGGTAATGATTCAAACAAGGGTTCATCTTCTGGGAAGGCTAATAATGATACTTTTAAGATTAAGTTACCAACATTTAGTCCTTCCAGTGATGACATAATGTTCTATCTGGACAGATTTGAACAAGCATGTACAGCTCATAACATAGACAAAGCAAAATATGTTTATCAGTTATCAGGGATACTGACAGGTAAAGCTCTAAGTATATTAAATATGGTGGATGAACCTGACAAGAGCAATTATGAGGTTGTCAGGGCCGCTTTGTTAAAGAAATATCAGCTTAACGAAGACGGCTATCGTCTACAATTTAAAAACATGTTACCTGAAAATGGAGTTGAATTCTCCGAGTTTATTGCAAGAATACGCATTACTTTCTCACGATGGGTTGAACTATCTAAGACGGAAAAAACTTATGAAGGACTTATGGACTTAATACTTAGAGACAAAGTCATGTCGTCTGTCAATGAGTCTTTCCTTGCTTTCCTTCATGAACGTAAACCTAAAACAATAAAAGAAATGGAAGATTTCTGTTGCCAATACGTAACTGCGCACCCACACATAACCATGGGTAACTCTAAGGTGAAAGAAGGTTTACCAGTTGCTTCGGCAGCTCCGTATGGTCAAAACTTTGCTCGTAGATCCCAACAAAATTTTGATAGAAAGGGCAGCGGTAATTTCTGTCAAAATCATGGAAACCAATTTCATGGTGATTCTTCTTCGAAGAATTGGAGACAACCTGATAGTGGTCGTTACTATCACCCTAATAATTATAAGCATTTCAAAAGAGGATATGGTAATAGAGGTTATTCCTGCCGAAGACCTCAGAACCAAACAAATAGATGTTCGCATCAATGTGAACATGATAGTAATCGTGGAAACTGGAATTCGAACCAGTATAACAATTACAATAGAGACAATAATAACTGCAGAGATAATAATAACTCTGATAACTTCAGAGGTAATAATAGTCGGGGTAGATCTCAACACAAAAAAAAGAGATATCAGCAGGCTAATGCTGTACAACAGGAAACTGAGGGAGCCTGTAATCATGTTGTTGATAGTAAAAACTTTGACGCTGTCACTAGTTCTGCTTTTGACTTTGAGAGAGCAAACAAATGCCCCCAATGCAGTACTTTATTCGAACCGGGTACCATAACTACTTTGAGTTGTGGTCACCCACTTCCCGCTCTTCCTGCTGCTGTTGCGCATGACGGGAGGGGTTCTTTAATTCTACATAAGGGTCTTGTTAATGATACTCCGGTCTCACTACTTTTCGATTCCGGATGCACCACTATTGGTGTTAGACAATCGCTTGTAGATCCATCTTGTGCTACAGGAAGGGTTATTAAATGTGTCACATTTGGCGGCACTCTAGAAAAATATCCTACTGCTGTAATTCGCATTGCCACTCCTTTCTTTACTGGAGATGTGCATGCTTGTCTCTTACCTAATCCTATTGCGGACCTTATTATTGGTCGTATTCACGGAGTTAGGGAGTGTACCCCACAGCAGATTGCTGCTGGGAAGATAATAACATGCAAGCTACAAATGCAGTAGTTACAAGAGCACAAGCTCTACAAACACCCGAAACTTCACTGAATAGTGATAATGAAGTTGATAGCCAAGATAGTCACTTAGTAATTACTCGTGACTCTTTCATAAAATTGCAAGAAGAAGATCCTTCTTTAAAAAAATTCTTCGTTCTTGCGAAGAAAGGTGATCCGAATCAGGATACAAATAGAAAATCTTGGATTGCAATGAGAAACGGCGTACTTGTACGTATGGTACAAGATTCGACTACGTCGGCACATTCGCAAATTCTTGTTCCCAAGAGCATGAGAGTCCAAATATTACAACATGCTCATGACTCGCAATGTGCTGGACATATGGGTTTTGCCCGTACGAAGTCGAGAGTCCTTGCGGCTTTCTTTTGGCCTTTTGTCAATAAGGACATTCGTATTTACTGCCGATCATGCAAGGTATGTCAGGAGGTCAAATCTAGAGGACCACGACATGCTGCGCCTATCCAGGCTGCTGACATTCCTATTCGGCCGTTTCAGAAAATGGCCATAGATATTATTGGCCCTTTTAAGGTCAAGTCGGCCAGAGGACATCAGTTTATCCTTACATGTGTCGATATGTGCACACGTTGGCCAGAGGCTATTCCTCTTAAGAGCATATCTACTACAGATATCGCAGATGCTCTTTGGTTGATATTTTCTCGCTTGGGGTTCCCCAGAGAAATATTGTCAGACCATGGCACTCAACTCATATCTGACACTATGTCACAGGTAATGTCTACCTTACATATTGAACGATCTCTCAGTAGTATCTACCATCCTATGTCTAATGGGTTAGTTGAGCGTCTGAATAGAACGCTCAAGACTTTGCTTGGTAAGATAACTGAAGATCATCCTCAAGATTGGGACAGGGTTTTACCCGCGGCTCTCTTTGCCTATAGAGAAGTCCCTAATGAACACACAGGATTTTCTCCCTTCGAACTTGTCTTTGGCGCGCGTCCACGCGGCCCTATGTCTTTATTACACGATCTCATCACTGCCGATGATATTAGCGATGAAACTCAATCCTCATATGAGTATGTCATTGCTCTTAGACAAAAGATCATTGAGGCATGTAAGCTAGCAACTGCTTCATCAGAAATTGCTAAAGAGAAGGCAAGGCAGTTTGCTAACAAGAATAGATGTCTACGACAACTTTGTCCAGGTGACAAAGCATTCGTCCTACTCCCCAGTAGGGAAAATAGACTTCTTATTGCATGGAAAGGTCCGTATGCAATAGTCTCTCGGATTTCCGATGTTGACTATGTGGTCGATATTGATGGAAAGCATAAAACTTTCCACATAAACATGCTTTCGGAATTTCACGAACGTCCGGACTATTTGCTGCCTATTTTCCAGGCAACGGATGATGCTCCTGCACCTCACGGTCATTATTCATCCCTGTCTGTCATTCAGGATGAGGAAGCTACCTTCTCTGATGTCAACCTTCCCCTTCCAGTGGTTCCATTACATTCCACGGAATCTTGGAAAAACGTTTCTGTTTCTCCTAATCTTTCTGGTGACGAACATCGACAAGTCTCGTCGATGTTACAAACATTTCAGGATGTTCTCACTGACATTCCTGGACACACAGATGTCATAGAACATGACATAATTCTTACCGACAATAATCCAATTAGGGTTAGGCCGTATCCTATTCCTGTACACTTTCAGTCGCAAGTGGAAAAGGAATTGGATGAAATGATTCAATTAAATATAATTGAACCATCGACTTCACCATATTCTTCTTCCATGGTTATTGTCCGGAAGAAGGATAAGAACATACGAATTTGCGTTGATTATCGCAAATTGAATCAGGTCACAAAGTTCGACGCTGAACCGATGCCTTTGTTAGAAGATCTACTGATTAGACTTTCTAATTCTAGATTCTTCACTAAACTTGACTTGTCTAAAGGTTATTGGCAAGTGCCTTTAGCAGAGCATGCCAAACCTCTTACTGCTTTTTCTACACCTAGGGGTCTATTTCAATGGAATGTTATGCCTTTTGGTCTCATGAACGCCCCTGCCACTTTCGTTCGCATGATGCGTCGAATTCTGTCAAATCGTTCGGATGTCATCGCATACTTAGATGACATCTGTCTCTTCAGTGATACCTGGGAAGATCACTATTTAGGGTTATATGACTTACTGTCCACTCTACGTGAGAATAATTTGACAGCAAAACCTTCTAAAGCTTTTGTTGGTTTTGGTGAAATCTCTTTCCTGGGTCATCGTGTTGGTCATGGTCTCTTGAAGACAGAAGACCACAATACTTCCAAAATACTGAACATCTCTGTTCCTAAAACGAAGAAACAAGTTAGGAGTCTCTTAGGTTTAATTCAATTTTATGGGAGATTTATTCCAAATTTATCTTCGATCATGGCACCTCTCTCAACATTGTTGAAGAAAGGTTCGCCTAATCTGGTCCGTTGGTCTGAAGAATGCCAATCTTCACTAGACCAAATCAAGAATATATTTTCTTCTCCTCCCATCTTAAGATTACCTACTCTTGATAGGACTTTTGTTCTTCGGAGTGATGCTTCATCCACTGGGATTGGAGCAGCACTGATGCAAGAATATGCAAATACTCTGCATCCTGTTATGTACATTTCTAGAAAACTAAATGCGGCAGAGAGGAACTACTCGGTTTTAGACCGTGAGTTGTTAGCGATGGTTTGGTCAATTCTAAAGCTACAAAGATTCCTCCTGGGCGCACATTTCATTCTAGAGACTGATCAGAAAGCTCTTACAGCTATTCAGACTAAGAATTTGAAGAGTTCGAGATCCACTCGATATGCTATAGCTCTTCAACCTTTTCACTTCACGGTACGAGCTATCCGTGGTGCGGATAATGTGATGGCTGACATTTTGTCTAGATGCCCACATGACTCCAACTAATACTTCTGTCCTATATTTCTATATATTACAGAGTCATAACACACCTATATTTCTACAATAGATTAGCACATCTGTACTTACTTTATATGTACACACTATCGTGCTTTGTTGTCATCTTCTTCTGTTCGTTTTTTAAAATGATAGAGGAGGACTGAGTAGTTAATATAAGGGCCGTTAGTTTACTAAACAGCCACAATTATTAATAATGTATTGTACCTTATGAAGCATATTAGTTATTAATTAGCATTATATTGCTTGTACTTTCTCAGAATGTCATTGTTGAGCTGAGGACTTACCTTACGAGTTCTAGATTGTGTACTTACCCTCGGAATACCAGAGCATATGTCCTGGATCGTCATGTAGTTTAACTTTGCTATGTACTTATGTCATTACATGTCAAAGAATGTACTATTTAAATTTTCCTATCAGATTTGTACATCCATTTTTAAAGACAATATTAGAGTATGCTGTTTAATGATGATTATAGTAACTTGCATACGTATATTGTGTTTACATGCTAACGTGATGTGTGTTGGTGACACCTCCCCGATGTGAATATTTTTTGAGACATATTTATTTTTCTGTTGAGGTATATCCTCACCAGACACTCTATAATTAGCCTCATGTTTGGCAATTTAGTTAATTATCAGCGCATAATTCGTGCGTTTTGAGCCGCTTATCGCTTGCTCTTTGATATTGAAAAAAAAATATGTTCCACATTTTTTTTTTATCGGGAGGAGGTGGTGATATGTTGCGTGATAAATTCTCGCAACATCGTTTTATTTCAATATCTGTTTTATAACGCAAGGGCAACAACTGCTTGAAATCTATAGTCACTTTTCTCGGTAAGCATTTGTCTTCTCGCGTTAGTATCGAATGCAGTTAACTTTTGAGCTGTGGTCATTTTTGCGCTGGACTGCGCATGACTTGTCTTGTTGTTTGGTCGATCGGTTTCCGCCCACCACTAGTGGGAGTGAGCGATTTGGAATGGCGAAAGAGATGCCTCGTTGAAGAGGGGATCTCCGCTTTTTTTGTTCTGTCAGGGATGTGTAGTCCTCTTATGGATATTTCGTTTAGTCGAGATAATACCTCTAGTGTTTTCCCACATGTCGGGAGGCGTGATATTTCTGTGTATTTCATGAAAGCAAGGTAAATTGACTTTTTCATTAACTCTATCGATTTTGGGTCGTGAGCGATTTCGATTCATAGCCTGTCTCCGAAAGTCGTCGTCACGAGATGTTCTTTCCCAGCTCACATGTCGCTGCATTGTACTGCATCGGTTGATGCATGTACCAAGGACCATTACTTGCTACTTTGTTAAATGAACTAGGTTTAGAAAACCTTTATTATCTAGAGGATATTCTTGAGGACATTATTTATACTTCGGCAGACGTGTCTGTCTTGCTGAAGTCAAACTAAGGAGAGTGAACTGATCTCATACATCTGGTTATCTCCTGGCTGTTATAGAAAAGGATGGAGTTGTTCACCTGACTACATTTACAGCACTATGAAATATAACATGCATCTGACTCATCATTGTAATGCTGTCTACCGTTTATTGCTGTATTGAATGTTGCTGTGATAATGACTGTTTGATGTGCCTACACATTTGCGTAACCATTTTGTCACTGTGGCGTCCACAATAAATAATGAAGAAAAACGTCAACGGCTGTTTCAAGACTCATTGACTTTATACGTCGTGGGTTTACTGACGTCCTATGTGGATTGCCCTGTTATTGTTGCATGAACATTGTTTTGACTGAACACATCTACACACTACACAAAACCAGACATGCGGATGCCATCCATCATCATATGGCATCACGCATCAAACACTTTATCGATTTGACTGAAATATTAGTTGAAGTTGGAATTGCGATGTGATGTACCATCTTTCCGATACTATTCGTGATGGCTATGCAGGTAATCCTCAATGCGGCTGAAGGAATGGCTATAGGTCCAAAGCTCGGTGGAATGTGTCACATGGCACCGCTCAAAGCATTCATGGATGACACAACAATTCTGACATCAGATGAACATCAGGCCCGGAGGATGTTAGCACGTCTGGATGACCTAGTCAGATGGTGCAGAATGAGCTTCAAACCGAAGAAGTCGAGAAGCCTATCAGTCAGGAAAGGGAAGATAGCAGAGGTCATATTCATGGTTTCCAACCAAAGAATCCCTACTGTCATTGAGGAACACGTGAAACGTCTTGGCAGGGTGTACGATGCCTCATTAAAAGACTCGAAGGTAGTGCAACAGACAATAGAAATGGCAGGCAGAGGGCTACATATCATTGACCAAAGAAGACTCCTAGGAAAATTCAAACTGTGGTGCCTCCAGTTCATGTTGATACCTAAATTGCTGTGGCCACTGCTTATATATGAAATAAGCACAAGTACAGTGGAAGCTATAGAGCAGAAGGTCAACAAGTTCATGACGAAATGGCAAGGGGTACCACTAGTTCTGTCAGATGTAGCACTGTACTGCAAACATTCAAAACTTCTGCTTCCCTTCAAGTCAGTTGTTGAAGAGTACAAAGTTGGAAAGGCAAGGCTTGCAATGATGCTACGCGAGTCAGCAGATGACCTGGTTAAGTCCATTCAGCCCACACTGAAAACGGGAAGGAAGTGGAGAGTGGAAGAAGCTGTTGATGCTGCCCAAGAGTCGCTCAAACTCAAAGAGGTAATCAGATACACACAAACGAACAGACGGGGATTTGATCATGGAGACATCCGCTGGTGGTCCAAGGCATCAAGCAAGGAGCGCAGAGACATGGTAGTTCAGGAGATACGAGGAGCTGAGAATGATAAGAGGTTGCAAAAAGCAATGCAGCAGGCCCAACAAGGCCAATGGACTACATGGGAAGGAGCCCTGCAAAGGTAATTGACATGGAGTTATATATGGCATATGGCACGTCTTAGGCTCAGCTTTGTTGTTAGATCAATGTAGGACCTGCTGCCGTCGGCCACAAATCTTGTGAGATGGGGAAAGTCGGATGATGAGCAGTGCCCCCTATGCCAGGGGAGGCAGACACTTGAACACGTGCTGTCAGCGTGTAAGGTGTCATTAGGGCAAGGGCGATACACTTGGCACCACAACAAAGTGCTAAATGAGCTGGCTGCGACAATAGACCTGGCAAGGATGAAGGCGAATAGCAAAGCCAGGCCGAACACCGCAAATACATAATTTCTGAGTGCAGAAAATTCAGCACACCCCAAATCGAGTAAACCAGGTAGCAGTTTACCATCTCTTCTTGACTGCAAACGACTGGGAGATGGCGATAGACCTACCTGGACGAGGGGCATATCCAGAGAGTATCAGAAAATCGCGGAGACGGCCGGATATAGTGCTTCATTCTTCAGCATCGCTTCAGGTTATACTGATTGAACTGACCATGCCATCTGAATCCAGATTCGACGAGCAGCATTCGTTCAAAGCGGTAAAGTATAATAATCTGGCCGCGGATCTGAGACACGATGGGTTCACTGCAAAGGTCATGGCTGTTGAGGTGGGCGCAAGAAGGCTCATGGCTGCATCAGTGTATGATTTATTGAAACTGTTGTGGTATAGGGGACAGTCGAGAACACGGGCACTGAAGAGGCTTAGTGAAACTGCCGAAAAGGTATCATGCTGGCTGTGGAACAACCGCAATGGGCTATGGAACTCGTGACAGTAAACTCTGCGGTACCTTTTTACTTTACTTTGAGGACAGGAAAGGTGTACTAAAGTGTAACTTTACACGCCTTTGATTTATTTCCCCACCTTGCGCTATCTTTCGGAACCCACATGGCCTTGCTAGAATCATGGTAAAAACACATGACCACATTAGACAAGGATTGTTTACTTTGGGAGATGCCAGCTTGGCCATTGAAAGAATGCTTTTCATAATTAATCCGCTGCTTAAATAACACGACCGTCACCACCTTGGGTCACAATAGCAAGGCGCACAAAGGACTCATGACACGTACATGAATGTTTGTTGCAAGATGGGATCCCATAATTGTGGCTAAGCCTCCTGGATGTCGAGTACCTAGCGAGATAAGAAATAAAGAGATTAAAGGATAGCGCATACGCCATAGAACGACACAAGAAGTTTCTCGTGAAGCAAGAAGGAAACACAGGCTTTGTGACAGACTGGGTGGGTGATCTCTGTACTAGGCGGTCAATCCAAAACCACGGTCTGTCTAGCAAATGAACCCGCAGCACGAAATTGAAGAGTTGGTTGCGAGAGCCCACCCACTTTAGTGATTGACGTGAATTGCAAACATCCCTGCTTCACAATGAAAGATGAATACCTAGTTTCTGGATTGGAGGATGGGGTCATACGGCACAGGTCTTAACATCTGACACATTGGCAAACCAGAAATAGAAACTGATGGCCCGATGGAGTCAGTACAGAGTTTTCTACATACATGGAGCTAGAAGATTTTCCCAAAGCATAGCCTGCTCTAATATTTCGTTCCTATGCGCATATTTGACTCTTATAAGGCTCTAATATTTCATTCATGTGTGGATATTTGATTTGCATCTGTGGAGTTGAATTTTATAGCGTTCTTAAGTATCACACAAGCCTTCATACTAGCTAAGGTGGAGGGAGGAATAAGGTGCTAGCTACCTTCCCCTTCACCACTAAGGCTATACCACTGTTGTCCTAAATAACTTATATCAAGAACTACACATAGGCTCGTATTGCCAAAGGCATGACACAACAACAGTGGGTGACATATGACTAACGCTCATGAAACAGCTTATATCCCGTTTATTCAATTAAACACATGACCACACATGGCCTGATGAAAATACAACATTACGACTATATACGTGCCACAACAGGGAATGCATGTACTAATATCAATCTACAGAACGGGTAATCTGGCTACCACAATCCTAAAATGGACATCGCGCCATCACGCGGGAAAAACCTACATAGTAACACTGACTATGAAAATGCACGACAGTAACTTAGCATGTACCAAACTCAGCGCTAAGTAAATAACCACTTCCCTGGAATCCTTAATAGCAGAAATAGCTAATGTTAGGAATAGGGCTCAGATGGCGGGCACCGCGTCACTCTTAGATATCACAGACAGCCGGAGCTGGAATACCGAAAAAAACTGCGTCCACCATGGATCGCAGTCAAATCTCCACTGACTAAATTCGCACCAGACTTGCGCATTCCGGTCACTGATGAATACATGTGCTTATGAGCACCAAAACCAGCTGACCGCACTTTCTCTCACAAGCCATCGTTACGCAAGGCTTCGGTATTCGTATGCCAATATCCACGCCCAGGCTTAGCTTGGTCCTTGTCTGGTCTTACTGGTTACAGGTCAGTTCAGTCTTAACCCGGGGGGGGGGGGGGGGCCCCGAAAATTACAACAATCCAAACACGACGGCCTTTAACGTGTACGCGAACCCAGGCTTGTACACATTGAATAACATCAATATTTACATATATGCCATATGATAATAAAACCTATAAAAGACCTCACAGGTAATCCTCTATGTTGGTTGTACAATATACTCTTAGGAGTCATCAATGAAACACAAATATTTACACCTCTTGTTAGAAAAAAAAATATCTTAAGGACATCGTATCAGCCACTTCAGTTGGGTTTACATTGGTTTAGGAAAAATTGTGCTTAACACACACACTTTCTTGAAAAAATTACTATATGACACCTTTTCGTGGTTTAAGGATAAGTGGCAAACTTGTAATTATTAATCCGTCTAGTCATGAAAGGTGAAATTAAAATCAGTACTATAAGTGTGATAGCCCTGATTGTGTATACATTTCTATAACCAAACTAGCTTGTTAATTAAGTGCTCTTACCGATAGGTAAAGAATTTCCTCTACCACACAATGTAGCTGGTCGGCAGCACTATTGGACAGCGTCCCACTATACAGAGATTTCTTGGTGACCTTAAGCACTTGAAAAAAAGTGAGTCGAGTAATGTATAGTAGACTTAAGCCTGCAGGTGGTCGCACATCTGTTGGCAAAGATTCTTAGCGTTCCCCGGATAAAAGAGATGGCGTAATAAGAACGACCACAGACGGAGGACCCGCTTACTCGTTCGGTGACTGTTACCATCAATATTATAGTGTTGTGGTATTTTCGGGCTTATAGTTCATGGCCGATAGATTTTAGATAACGCAAATAACTAATGGTGGGCCGTGTAGATGGGCCAATGGTAAACAGACGAACATCGTTATGATGATGGGGTCATGAAGGTTGACCATGGTATAAGGCATCTAAACTGAACCCATGGTATGTGACATCAATGATGATTTATTGGACGTAGACAGATCCATCAAAGATATACATCTTCAGTTATACAATATATTACAGTTGCATTGCATCGAGATACGTTTTCATTAGTACATGGCATCAATCATGAACTTGACCGACTCTCTGACCGCCGACATCTCAAGGACGGCGAGAGCTCTGCGGTGAGCAGTTCTAATATTCTGGGTATTTTATAACGGAGCTTGAATAACACGAATGGTTTTAAGAAAGAAATCCTGGAAATATGTTGAAGTATGATCCAAATAATAATCAGCAAGGATATGGGCACACTAGCGACACGCCATGATGAGACGTGTCGAAGTTCTACCAAATCTTGTCATAGAATACATATAGTATCAAATGTGATACATAATCAAGCCGGGTGTTGGCTAGAACAAATGCTCCACACAGGAGAGGTGTAATATTATATCTTCATTGAGTCTTCCCATGACTTGGGGTAAGACTTCCAATAATCTCCGTCAAAAGATGTCTGTCTTCAACCACAGACTTTATGGATATCTTCGTACAGCGTAATCGCTGTTTTGCAACAAAAACCAATCACACCGAGTTGCGCTATTTTGTTCAAGTATAGTGTCTGACGGAGCGTAAATAAATAAACAAACATATACAACTTATTTCTTCTTCTTCCTCGTTCGTCCTGAAAAGGACGGTGGTTGCGTTGTGTCTGTTTACGCCTAAGCTGTGATATCTGCACCTTTCGGTCGACACATCCGACTTCTGCACGGCATTTTTTAGGACCGGGTTTGCCTTCCCATTGCGATCCACACTCGCTCAGCCAGACTGCACTGCTGCAGACTGTTTCCAGGATCACCACGTGGAGGTGGAGTGCGGTCTTGACCAGCTCTGGTTCGCTGGTCCTGACGCAGGCAGTCAAGCTATGAGTCGCTGACTGCGTTCTCTATTGCTGCGTCTTTGGGTCCCATACAACTTATTTAGTTCCGCTCACATGTACGTCTATCAACACTAGACGGGCATGTGAGAGTCTCACACACTTAACTCCCACGCGTAAAAAGGACTTAACAGTCACACACAAGTAAAAAGGTAATTTCCATGAGTTTCATGTCTGCTCTTAGAATCAAAGACTAAGAGAATTTCTGGCAACTAGAATTAAAGGCAAAATAGATTTAGCCGCCTCGGGGCAAGGTATTTGCATTTTAGTCTGTCCAACGGAAGAGTCACAGGCTAAGCTCACAAATGGCGCTTGAGGAGCAATTAAAGAGAAGAAATGGGTTGGGGATGGGGGGAGTCAATAAGTCTAAAGGCGGTCCTAACCTAACAAGTGCCAGAACTTTCTTATTCACGCACGACAGACATAACACAATATATTACAAAAACTAGTGGCGCCTCTTGCGGCTGTTGCGCCAAATAATCTCGCCAAGCTGCTGCACCGCTACAAGCCTTTAACTTGACTCTTGCTGTACCGCACTCACACACACCACGCCACTCACATTTTACGAGAGGCAGGGAGTTTGAAGTGGGGATGGAATAAGACAGGATTAAGACGTGTATCAAAGTAAACAACCGAACTATTGCTTCAACATAAAATAAAAGAGATATTAGGTGGAAAAATGTAATAATAAATTAAAATTTCTATTGCCTCAATAGGTTATCTTTTCAAAAAAATGTTTTCAGTACCCAAAGTAATTTACTTAAAATAATGAAAAATAAGAAAATCACCCGACAGTGCATTGGCAAATTTTTTTATTCTACGTACCCCCTTAGATGTCTTCTCGTACCCCTAGGGATACGCTTACCCCAGGTTGAATACCCTGCTCTAGGGATGTCCATTTCTAATAGCTAGGATACTTTTACATGTTGGCATAGAATTAAATGAAAAGGTCAATAAAGAAGCTAAGAAAAGTTGATCTAACAAAAACCAAATAAATATGGGACTGTGTAAAACGGAGTTAAAAAAAAACTTAATAAAGAGAGTATTAACTGACGAATGGACAGTGGTGTAAGATGTAAGTCTGAATGGCAGACATGCATATCAATTGTTCAAGGCTGACCAAGACCCTACTCCACCTCCAAGTGGTGGTCCTGGAAACAGGCTGCATCACTGCAGTCTGGCTGAGAGAGTAGGGATCGAAGTGGGAAGGCAAACCCGGTCCTAAAAAATGCCGTGCCGAAGTCGGATGTGTCGGGCCGAAAGGCGCAGATATCGCAGCCTTGCTGTAAACGGCGACACAACGCAACCAACGTCCTTTTCAGGACGAACGCAGAAGAAGAAGAAAAAAAAGACAGCTACCGGGAATGGGCTATTTTAGAATAGAAGAACCTTACAGTGTTGTGTCCAGAGGAAAACAATATAGAGCATTTCCTACAAAAATGTAGAAAGTATGAACAACAGAGAATAGCAATATTAGATTATTTGCAGGCATGTGATTTATTCATAAATGTAGAACAGGTGTTGAGAATAGATAGACCTAGAGAATTGCACAATATAGTAAAACAGTATATAACACGAACAAAAATTAATACTCGTATATAAGGATCAATGATAGTGTGACGAGATGGTGTGATAGTCTGAAGGGGATCTGGTCATGCTTGTTGATGATTGTAGATGATTGTTGGATTGGGTGTTGTAACGAGAGGTTTTTTTAAGTTTAAGTTTATATGTAAGTATTTTATAGTTGATAGTAGTTGGATATCCAGGTGTATCAGATGATACCAGGATAGTATGCCAGTCACGAGTTCTGGTCTTAAAAGTAATACCACAGTCTTACAAATAAGCACTGGTGTATGGATATCATAGAAATAGTCAGACTGTGAAAATCCTGGCCCAGATGGTAAGAATTAGTACCAGGATTTAAGGTGTCTCCTCCCTGTGACTTTCTTATGATTAAATAATTTCTAGGGGATAAATAAAATGAACATTTACTTTAAACACAATTTTAAAAAGTAAATAAGTCCTCAGGTACAATTATAACCCTTTAATATTTACATTCACCTTCTTTTTCTGCTATTTGGAAATGAGCATTAAAATATACGCAAAATATTCACACCATTAATGTAATTTCTTAACTAATGTGTTGGTAGGAATGTCTTTCCTTCTGGAAAATTTATTTACTTGAAACAAAGTCCTTTAGAAATTTTAATAAGTATTATTGTCCTTTACACTTCTGGATCTTGACACTATCCTCTTGTATAGTAAAGTTAATGAATACTTGAATCAATATTACTATATCACTGTTCTCTTAGTCCTGTGACTTTACAGATTACTGTCATCATTTTACTAAATTCTACAATAATTGGAATACTGTTGTAGAAGTTTGTTTCATATCACAAACATTGGCTGTTGGTTCATATATGGATTCTGTCAGTGCCTTAATTGACACTTATCTTTGAATCTTGATATTGCTGACACTGAACGGTCCCTGCATTTATCAGCATTGGCAGACCCAGCAATAGGGGTACCAATGACCAGCTGTAGTTCACTCTTTGGGGTCCTGCACTTTTGTGGGATTGCCTCTGATGAACAAAATAGGCTTCTGATACTTGACAGTCTGGTTTGAGTTGTTACATGAAACCTGAAACACCATATCAGTCTTGGCTAGTATCTGGCTAGATTTGTAACTGGCTAGCACATATGTCAGACCAGTCAGTCATCAGATGTCAAAGTTATACAGTAAGGACATCATTTCAGTGATACAGGATTAGTATTAACATTTCAATTATTTATAAGTAGTAACCATCATCTGGTTTGATCCTCTCCTGTACATCCTTTAATATTTTATAGTTTGATCCTTCCAAATATTAAACACAGATCTAATATTCATGAATATGGTTGATTCTTCACATCAGGTAGCCTACAAATTGAAATACTGAGGCAATTCTTAGCATCTACACAAAATTAATACACATCATATATTACTCTGCAAAAAATAAATTATATACATGATAGTTATCATAATTTCAGGTTACCCTCAGTCTTCAGAAATTAGACACTGGACTTAAATTTCTTTGTAGATTGCTCACACTTCAGATGGCAAAGGCGTAGTGGCAAACTCTGCATCCAGTCTGTCTCAAACTTTCTTTTAGTGTGTCCTTTCAATTTAGAGCTCGCTTTTTATTGGCTCCAATCGTACGACTGAGAGGTACTGACGTTACAGTCTAAGACTAGGCCTGAAATTTTCTTCTGGAACCAGTGATTTTATGAGGTGTCCGTTTTCTGAAACTTTCCCTTCATCATTCTCAGCTAGTATACTATCGATCCTGTTCCAACCTATCTTGTTTTATACAGCCGATTTAGATCTATCTTCCTATCCATGTATTTCCACAATCTGTCACTTCTTTAATTTTCTATTTTCAGCAGATGTGGGTTTTCATGTTTTCAACTCAGCTGTAGACACCAGTAATCAGCATTTATCTATATACATGCTAAACTCCTACCCTTGTTCCTTATATCAATTTTTCACAATCCTCTCCTGGAATCAAAGGTGAACTCCTTTTTACAATAATCCCATTCTGATCCCTTATATCCCTTCAGGTCGATGACTATTCTTCGACAAATCAATATATTTTTCCATCTCCATTTTGCCTACTGCTTGCCTGTATGCGGGGCTTCGTGCCCCGCAATTCGCGATAGATGATTGGTCAGTAAAACTCCCGAAGTCGCTTTGCAATGTATTGTAAGCAACTTTTGCGACAGGTGTCAATTCAGATACACCAACTTTTCCGTCCTTCTCTCCCTTGTTAACAACGTGGTAGGTGTGAGAATTCACATTATTTTACATTTTGATTTACGCTATTCGAACTGTATGGAGTGGGCAGTGTCGTAAGCAGTGGCGTCCGAAAGGGGTTGCGAGGGGGGCGTTCCACCCTAGGTGACAGTCAGGAAGGCGGTGTCATTGGACACTTTTAATATAGTACTACTGTTAAAATGTTACTTCCTAGTGTGTTTCTTTATTGGGGAATGGGGGTGTTACTGGTAACATCCGCTCCGGGTGCCATGTACATTATGGTCGCCTCAGGTCGTAAGTGTATATAGGTGCAACTACAACAGTAGTTGTCGCTGGGGATAACCTGTGGAATGTTATCAAGAAGGTCTCCAGACATTAGCTCGTTAAGAAAGAAAGAGACCTATTCGAGATAAGGACAAGAAGAAAAGAGACTGAATGCTTTCCACTAGACAATGTTTTCTAATAAATACTGGAAAGTGTTCTATTTCTCCACGACCTTAGCTTTTGCCCTTAGATCTGGATAAAGATAGAGCCCCCAACCTCATTTAAATGTAGAATTTTTACTTATAGGTAAATATCTAACACCGACAGCACGAGTGATATATTAACGAACTAGATAAAGATCAAAACGATTATTGTGTTTATTAATTACATATACACAATAAGGGTTAGTAGAAAATAAAAAGTGATTGTCACGGAATTATCTCCCCTGCTACGCAGTAAGGATCCAACAGTGGTCAAAACTCAAGATTATCTAGTATAGGTCTTCAAAGGTGTCTACCTTCGCACAAGATTACTCTCGGCAGAGTTGTAGATAGAAAAATAATGATGCTTCTATCTCAAGGAAGTATTCATAAGATTTTTCAGAAGTCAACAACAATGCTGTGTTGGGCAGGGCAATGGTTAACTTATATCTGATCCGCCGCCTTTTATGAAGAATTAAGCAATTATTAATTTCAGCTCGTTCAAGCCCCCACCCGATTTACTAAGTGGAATACTTATTATACAGGTATAGCTCTGTTTAGAGTGTATTTAGTAAACTGACTGAGATAAACATGCAGTACTTCCAAAATGATTAAACCGACGTTAAATTTGTATATTTACAAATAACAAATTTAATAATCAACTAAGTTTTAACAGTACCAAAAAAAAAAAAATGAATAATCTTTAACATAAACTGCTCATCACCGTGTGATGGTAGGGTTTTTTGGGTAAGAAGTCATTTCGCAGCTTTTAAGTTTGATTTAGCTGCAAATGGTAGGTTCTGCTCTCGCTGGGGTTTTGGGTTCTGTGAAGGTAGGTCACTGGAGTTCTCGCGTATCTGGTCAAGATTAAAGGCGCAGCACGTTCCAAGCAAGATCATGGAGTAACTGCAAAGCTGGTCCCGCGTCTCCAAGACATTCTGATGAAAGTGTCTAGTTCTATGTCAAACCACTTGTACCCTCACTTTGTTCCAGAGATTAATACCCGCAACCGGTACCACCAAGCCAACCTTGGCTCACAGACTGTTTGCTCAGAGGAATAAAGGCATCGGAAGAGGCCTCTTACACGTGTTCCTATGGGTTGTTATTTTAACACTGAATTCTTCCCACTTTGACTCCGTGTTTTAGATTTCTCAGATTCCGGTTGTCCTTGTTAAATGGTAGAGTTTATTCTGGGCTCTGAAGTCCTCAAAATTGCCCAAACAATGGTCCGGTTCAGATACAAAAATCTTGATTCTAGTCTTTACTCTGGCACGGTCTGGGTGTCGTCTTGGCAAGCGATTCTAAGATTATATTGCAAGTTTTCTCTCCCCGCTTTCCCGGGCTGTTGGGACAAACGCCCAGTCGTGCCTGAAAGTATCAGCCAATCTTATTTGAACGTTTAAATTTATGATGAAATATTTTGCATGACTCACTTAGTGCAAAATTTCAAATGTAACTTTTCTAAAATTGGTCTGCAAACATCCGATTATTACTTGGTCAAGTTACGTCTCTCGCACTTCAACATGTCCTCCCAGATTGGGGGATTATCCCACGTAATTGAACCGTCGTTTATCAGACTATGACTCGGCGCAGTTCGGTCGTCTTGTCTGGACATTTCGTGGTTTATCAGCACCTTCAACATGCAAGTCTCTTATTTTAAGGGGGATACACGACAAAAAAGGTTATTTTTAAATTAAATATTTATAAGCCTTTTTACTTTGATATTCTTTTTGAATTATGTGTTTATCTGTAATAGTTTATGAGTTATCAATGTTCAAAGAGAATCAGATAAGTGTTTTAACATTTTAAAAACTAAACTTTAACGAAAAAATGTAACGGTGATATTTTCTACAATTTTAAAGCTATAGGTCTGCAAACATCCGATTATTATCCTATGGCATCACTTTTTTACGTATTGCTATACAAAGTTCTAAATTTGTGCATTTAAAAGGGTCATATTGCTCCCTACAAAACTCATTGGGGGATTTTTTGGTCCCAGGTAATGTTATGCAACCTGTCGTTTATTCTTTGCACTTTTATGTGAGTGAAACTCCCAGGCGCAGTTTTCCTTTCTTTTTTTTTTCATCACTTCGTTCTTTTTCACTGGAAATTTCGTGGTTTATCAGCATCCTTCAACATGTGGCCAAATTTTATGTCAACAAGTTTGTTAGTTATTTTTCTGTTAATTTTTTAAAAAGATAACCCATTTCTGGGTGGGTGTTCCCCCTTAAAGGATTACTCCCATCTTGTGCAAACACCGTCATTAGCCTTTCAATTGGGATCAAATGTGGGACCGTCACGTTTTTGTGACCCAATTAGTCCCCCAGAGAGGGATGGACCGGTTTATGTTGCGGACTTTTCACTTATTGAATGGGTTAATCTTGTATTATGTTTCTTGCAATTATTTGATCATCTGTTCAGTTTTACACCCGGCATTGATTCGTGTTACAACCATGGATTCGTTTAGTACTTCTTTCAAATGGTTGCATCTAAAGTCAATAAAACTTCATATATATTTCTGACCGTGTTGTCTTCATTCATTCCATTTTTCTAGTTGGACAGAGTATGTATTTTGTTGAGTATGTCTTCTTGTGACCAATACATATGAAGGTCAACGGTCATTATTTTTAAAGACAGTCATAACTGGAACGTTGAACGTCTTCAGTGAAATAAGTCTATTTTGACGACTTACAATACTTTATTAAATATTCATCCTTTCAACACGAATCAATAGCAATAATATATACTTCACATTCAAGAACACTTGGTATCTCACAGCGTAGAGTCTACTGTTTAACAGACATTGCATATCTGTTTCTTTGCCGTTTTAAGTAACGTTCAGTATATCTCAACCAAATCTATCTATCAAGCATTTGGTATAATTATTATATTCACGCAGGATTAATACTTCTGCTTACAGTTCCATTAGGGTCTCAGCTCAATATATATATCACAACTCTGTCTATATTATATTATATTTAGCATTGCTCGCCAGGCTTTAACAGCCGATTACACCTTATCGTGTTTCACGAATATCGTGTTTTAATACTATCGTCGTATATAAATCCTGGACTCATAGGTCCGTACGCATTACTATTTCAGAAGCTTTTGAAAGCACTCTATTGACCGTTAGACATATTCCTAGTGGTTATACCACACAAACCTACAACACTGTTCTCTGCCCGAAGGCTACACAAAGACTCTCTGGTTACTAGGTCTTACGATTTACGCGAACATTATTATTCGGTCTAGTGAGGTGTTGCATGTTGCGACCATCTAAATCAAGTTTAAACCAAAATGCTCGCAATCCATGCAACAATCCTCAACAATCTTCAATATGCAAGTCTATTATTCTATAGAATTTTAAAGGATCACTCCCATCTTGTGCAAACACCGCCATTAGCCTTTCACCTGGGATCAAATGTGGGACCGTCACGTTTTTGTGACCCAATTAGTCCCACAGGGAGAGATGACCGGTGAATTGAAGTGAATTGAAGTGTGAAAGTTATGTAAACATTGGTCTTCGGATGAGTTTTCTGTGGCAACGTATGGGCAGAGGAGTGAGAGAGAAAATAACAAAATATCACTCGCATTTGCATGTAATGCAATCCTGACGAAGTGGACATGAAAGTGCACAAACCGTTTTGTGACAGTGATGATGGCGAAAGACAATTCACACACACAGATAATATATAAATAATGTAGTTAGTTACATAGAACAGTGAACCTATGTGAATAGTGAAATGTTGATGTGATATATTGTGTTACAACACTAATGTCCAATCTACAATGTCTATGTGTCTCTCAATGCTCCTCCACTGTATGATTATACACAGGTATGCATAGGCTATCCAATGTAGGTGTATGGTATGTTGCGTTGAGTTATATCCAAAACAAGGACGTACTGATGAAAACTGTGTATAATGAGAACATGGAAGATATATTGTCTTTCAATATTTGGAAATCTCTCTCTAGCATTGAAAATCGTTGACCGTTGTCTCAGGAAAATGTCTACGGTTTGATCTTGAAAAGGTACTGACTAGACTGGAGCTCTTCGTACAATGATCTTCTGGTAACGCGTGAGTTTCCTGCAATGAAGCTGGTCTGGGTGAATATACGTCGTGCAGTTTACGATGGAAGTAGATAAATTAACTTCCTGAACTGACGTAGTGAGTAGCTGAACTTCGTGATTTGAGCTTAATATCTTGGCGAATCAACTTTTGACTAAGTGATCTTTGTAGGTAGACTCATCAACTTGTGATTATGTACTCTTGATTAATAAAATACGATTTAGAGTGAGTTGATCTTGATATGTGTATATTTAATCGACTTGTGAACACTTGATAACAGGTGAATAAAGTGCTGCGCCAACAACGTTTACAAACGCGGGCAAGAACAATCTTAGGAAGTGATGTATATCTAACTTGAGATTTCTGTTATCCGGCCGTACGATTTCTTAGCTTCTTTCCTGTTAGACGCCCAACACGTAATGTGTAGACTCAGACTTCTGCTGGACTCCTTTCCACTCGCAAATTTCTTAAGAACACTATAAAGTTACATTCCACAGATATGAATCAAATATCTACACAGAAATGAAGTATTACAACAAGCTGTACACAGGCTGTGCTGTAGGGAACACTCTTATGCGCCGCGATGTTTTAAAATTCAGTACCGCCATTCTGGGGAACATCTCGTTGCATTTCTGGTTGCCATAAGTCAGAAGTCGTCGCCTGTTGGTCTGACTCCGTCATCCAGTCTAGTAACAAGGTGTCCATCTTGCATTATAATGATATGATGTACGCTTTCCACGCCAATCGCTAAAGTGGGTGGGCTCTCGCAACCAACTCTTTAAATCCGTGCTGCACGTTTTTTTGCGAGACAGACCGTAGTTTTGGATTGGCCGCAAAATGCAGAAATCACTCGTCCCCTTTGTCACAACGCCTTCTGTTGTTTTCTGCCGCTTAACGTGAAGTGCATGCTTTCCGTTGTCTCATTATCGTTATGCAGTTTTCTTAATATCCTTGGTCCTTATCTCGCTAGGTGCTCGACATCTCAGGCTTAAACCCCTATCATCGGCTACCATCTGGCAACACACATTCCTGTGTGTGTCACAAGGTGGTGACAGTCGTGTTGTTTAAAAAGCCGATAGGCATTACATGAATTTTTTCTATTGCCAAGCTGGGCGTCTCCGAAAGTAAACAATACTCGTGTAATGTAGCCAGGTGTGTTTACCAAGATTCTAACGAGGCCACATGGGTTCCCAAAGTTAGCGCAAGGTGGTGAAATAAATGAAAGGCGTATTAAGTTACACTTAGTTACGAGCCGTGATTAAGAAAAATTACTTTAACAATGATGAAAGAGTAAAATGAGAGAGAAAATAAAACACGAAAGATGCTGGAAAAGATACAGAGTGATAAAGATAGACCTTCTAGATGATAACACATTTCGATATCGGAGATCAGAATTATTATATTGAGTAAACCACACTATATATCCTAATTATAACCCATCAAGGGATGAACAGGATAGATTTTGATTAATTGTAAACAAAATTAGTAAAAAGTATGGTCTGTGTGTTCCCTCTTAGCAGGAATTTCTGCCATCATAGATGCTTTATGGGAAGTACACTGATGACTTTTTGATTGTTGTATATTCATGATCAAGTTTCTTATCAAATTAAGATTTGGTAGAATATACTTTTACAAACCTTTAAGTCTGGAGACCTGCCTCCAGGGTATAGGATGACTGTGAGAAAGATTTGTAGTTGTTTTTAGCGCAATCCTGAGATGACATAATTTGATGCTGGACAAAGTAACACAAATCAGTTCAGGTTTATAGAGAGAATCTACCCATGAAACAATATGACCAGTAGATAATGAAAAAAAAAAAAAAAACTAAATTACTCATTGTTTTTTTACTGTGATGATTTCAAAAGTTTCAGCTACATTTGTGTTACTAGAACTTGATACAATATTTCTATATAGTTCATTAAAAAAAAGCTTTCTCTTTCATACAGACTGTTGCTCAGAACGTCTTAAAGGGTTTATTTTAAGAGCGTTTAACACTCGCACGGAAGTTATGAAATACCAAGACAATACAAGTCATGCTCAGAATGTTTATACACTGACATCAACAACAGATGGAACTCCAATATCAAGTGTCAGCATAAAAGCCACAACAACGGCAGAAGTTAATTCTCCATTTCTTGTACTTTCATTGTGTGAGGTTGAAATATATGGTGGTACGTATACTATAGGGGGATCGAGAAGTTTCTTCGCAGTTTGTTCAGTGCTTGAATACTTTGAATCAAGGGAAACAATCCAAAGAGAACATTATTATTAAAAGATCGTAATTTACAACTCTACATTTCTTTATTTTACATAGCAATTTAAATTATTTAAACAGACACTAATGTTTGTTTTATGCGAAAATTAAAAAAAATACAACTTTTATGTAGTAGTAAAGTAAATCTAATTAAAATCAATTAAAATAATGTTGTTTACTGCATCATGAAATGTTACATTCATATTATTAAAACACTGAACCCACTGCGGAGAGACTTCTCGATCACCCTGTATTAATTTATGTTACCAATGACAATGTTGTATTTGTTATACCTAAGTAGGATTTTTTTTTAAAATGAATAAATGAGATATCATCATACAAAACATTTACTAGCTGTAGGAAAAGTTTTTATATCCTATACTTTTTTCGATTTACTTTTGCCGTGAAGCTTTTGGAGACTGAAGTTTGAGTTCTTGAGTCAAGTGTATTGCATTAGATGGTGTGAGCCCATGTCGTTTTAGGATGTATGTAATTTTCTCTATCTATCTACCACTTGGTACTCCCTACACCTTAAAACCAGATTGTTGTACTGTTGTTGTGATAACTGACCGGTCTCTATTATCATGTCTATGTATCTGATGCAGGATCTAGTTCCTACAATTTCTTTGATGACATTATTTCTCATTCTGTATCTCTTGGTAACATTTATGATTCTGTTAAGCATTTCATCTCTCACGCTGTGATTTTCTGCTCTACTGCTCTGGTCAGGAACCATGTTTGATACTGATAACAAAGAGTCTCCATTGAAATCTCCCATCACAACCAAATTATCTTTCTCCTTTCAGCTACTAATAACATCTAGAGTAACTGTCATTGCAAGGGGCATAGACCTGAGTCAATGTTTATTTATTTTTGTTTGTTCTGCTTGCTGCAGGCAATTAATCCTTATATATAAGACTTTTCATTCTCAGGATGTACTAACAATCCCATTGCCATGCTTTGCTCTTTACCCCATGTCTACTTCGCCCCATACCTGTATATACTTTTCATGGATCGTTTTGATGTGGTGTCCTTTTTTGTGGGGGGGAAAGGGGGGGGGGGTTAATGCCGTCAAAGGACTAGTAGTTATAGTTTTTAATTTGTCATAAAGCTCATTCTGGCATTGACATACTCTCCTGAACAAATGGTTTCTGTAGAAATTTGGTTTAGATGATTGCCAGCCACATGCAAACACTTTTATTAGTTGACTTGTACGACATGCTTGAGGTTATAGTAGGGCTATTCTTTCTTTGACTTCTAAGAAATAACTAGGAGCTACTACTTCTTCTTCTTGTGATCCTTAGCCGCCGACCGACAAAACAGTCAGTGGCCATCACGCCTGGTGGCGTCTTGTAGGGCAGCAACAAATTGATTCCACTTTGCTCGGTCGGCGGCCATCCTTCGTACAGTGCCCCAACTCTGGTTCATTCTTTGCATCTCAGCCTCCACAGTCCTCCGCCAAGTTGTATTTGGTCGGCTTCTTTTTCGTTTTCCTTCAGGGGTCCATAGCATAGCTGTTCTTGAGATGACATCAGAATCTCTTCAGAGGACATGGCCAACCCAGCTCCAGCGTCTGCCAGCTATGATGGTGTGCATGTCCTCTTGCTTGCTCCGAGTAAGCAGATCTTGGTTGGTGGTGATATTCGGCCAAAAGATTCGGTGAATTTTTCTTAGTCATGCTGTATGAAAAGAGTAAATAAATAAACAAACAACACACAAAGGTATGCTATCAGGCACTCAGTGAGAAATAAAGAAGTAGACGATTTGTATGTGTTTTTATATGTTTATGCGTTTATAAAAATACAAAGAAACCTACATTTGCAGAAGTGATTGCGTCTATAATTAGTCTGGGTCGTCCTATGGTACATATCCGGGTCACGTGGTGGTTCGTACTAGACCTCTGTCAGTGAAGCATTATTTTTGTAATGCGTAGCTGGCAGAGTGGATAGTGGCGATTCACTCCTGTCGCTAGGAGGTGGGTGCCGTTCGGAAGGTCCTGGTTCGATCCCGGTAAGCATATCACTTCTGTTGTTTTTCTGTTGTCTGGTCTTCTACTTCTTTATTTCTCACTGAGTGCCTGATATCATGCCTTTGTGTGTTGTTTATTTATTTACTGTTTACAGGCCTCAGGTTTCCCCTCCTTATATGTTTATGCTTGAATGAAAAGAGGACAGTTTCGACATTTCCTTCTCTGTAACTCTCCAGCATTACGCACCATAGAGAAGCACAGAAAGCACACAGCTCTGATATAATCTTAATCAGGAGCTACTACTTGCTCTATAAATAGTAAAAAGGGACAATACAATTGTTCTATTTTCTTGTATAACAGTTTCCTACTTTTTGTGTGATGTGTGCTGATCTCTTTACAATAGATCTCAGTTTATTGATATGTCAGTGTTTGTCTTTTTTGAAGTTTCATCATGGGAGGGGCTTTTCTTGTGATGGTGTGTAATTATTCATATATTTATCTCTAATAAATTATTTCACAAATACTTCAGACTTCATAAAGTGTTAAAGACAGTACCTGAGCAATCCACAGAAAGGAAAGATTTGTGTGACAAGGAAGAGATTAAGGCATGCAGTTACAATATTTAATAAATGTAGTTTGTGTTATTGACATTGATGATAATGCGTGGGAGCCGTTTGATATAGGAGTCTTCTTCAATTAACATGCCTAGTGGCGTGGGAGATCATGTTTCTCCACAAACTTCCTGTTTCCAGTACATTTTATCAATTCTGGACACCTTTTTGGGCAGAGGAAGTCAAGAGAAAATAAGAGAGAAGAAAACGGCATGGAAACAATACTTAGGAGCTAAAAACACAACAGGACAAATAGAGAAATATAGAGAATATGTGATACTCAGAACAGAAGCAAAGAACAAGGTGCTAGCAGCAAAACAGAAGTCCTGGGAAGAATTTGGAGAAAAGCTAGAAAAAGATGCGCAAGAAAACCAGAAATTGTTCTATAAGATCCTAAAGAATATGAGGAAGGAAAAACAATGCCCTCTCAAACTGATTACTGCCCGAAAATAGTAATGGAAAGATGGAAATAATATTTCTCATAACTCCTGGATGGTGAGCATGGTGAAACACCAGAAATGATAACCACTAGCACAGAAGAGAAAACCAATGATGGTGAAGATGACATAAAGATGGAAGAACTGAAGGCAGCACTGGAGAAAATCAAGATGGGCAAAGCAGCAGGGCATGATGGTATAACACAAGAAATGGTTAAGTACATGAGAGCATCAGGCGACCTATTGCTGTTAAGGGTCCTACAGGCAGCGTGGTGCAACAAGACCATACCAAAAGATTGGGAGATTGCCATCTGTCACAGTGACTGTTAATTTATTTTACCATTCCGTTCCATAAGTTATTACTCTTTTAATGTTCTGTTTTCCTAGACATTGGTATTTTCTTTTCTACATTTGTGGCCCTATTTTTTCCCCCTTTCTCAAATCCACCCGGGGTTTGTTTACGTTCTGGCTGGCCTTCAGTACTAATTCCGTCAGCGGTCAGCGAACGGTAACGTTACATCAACGCACCTGTGGTTCGTTTGACCAGAGAAACATTTCTGTTATGCTTAAAGTGTTCGAACGAGCGAGAGACGGTTTCTGTGAAGACACAGCTCGTTAGCAGGGACCAATCTTCTGCGGTCGGTAAACGAGTTTGATCTTCAATTCATGGGAGATAACGACTCACGTTCGTTCTGAGAGATTTGTTGTGGCCACTGACCATAATATTATGCATCGCCGATCTGGGGAACTTTCGCACAGGGTCTGTTGTCTTTGATGTAGTCTCTAAAGAAACCTCTGTCTTACTCTTTATTTCGCATTACGCCGATACATCTGTAGAATCAGGCTATGCAGGTGTCCCGGGTAGCGTTGTTTGTAGACTATAAGACGAGAATTTTAATAAGCCAAACACACTCGTAAATATTGCCTGCCCGAGAGAGACAATCCTGAGATTCAGGCAAACATTAAAACAGAACTAAATGTTTTTGCCTATTTCTTGGCATTTTCTCGGGGTGAGTAAACAACTCTTATAATATATGATATATTCATGTTAGCTTTTATATATATCTGATAGGAAAGTGACGTGAATTCATTTCTGAGGACTTCTCCTAGTAATTTGATTCAGTGATAATGTAGTGCAGTCTACCGCCTTAGTTAAGTGGTGCTTAAACAAGTTATGGTTTATAATGGGATCAAATGATAAACTTACAATAACAGATACTAGGCGTAGAATCAGTCCATACAATGCTTACCATGGGTTAAGAGTCGGCAGAATTAACTGTCATTTCTGTAAGAAAATGTCAGAGGTGTGGATTGTTCACTTAAACACTGAATTATAGGAGATAGTCGCTTATTCCTTTTTGATAGAAACTTCTAGTGGCTGGGTAGAATCATTATATGCTTACTTGTGTAGCTAGACTCTAGCCATAACTTTCACAGAAAGCAGACACCCGTCATAGATATAATTATATCTTATGTTCAGTCACAACGGTATTATTATAGCAAGAACATTGCATTTTCTATGTATTCATTTTGTGGGATATTAATATTTTTCCCCCCAAGGGGCATATGATATAATGTTGTAATGTCACATGCTGTAATCTGTTTATGCAAATTCATTTAAATGGTTGTAAGATGAATAAGCATATCCATTCAACTGTAACTACAAGGTTAGGTTTCCTGTATGTTTAGTTGGAAGAAGAGGAGTAGTTTTTGCTGTCAGAACATTTACTGACAGGTACATGGGTGTACAAAAGATATTAAGCCTATGCAGGCGCATGCTGAGAATTGATAGATTGGAAGGAACAGGAGACATGGTTAAAGACAGCCCTAAAACTATCATAGCAATAATTACAATAAATTTAAATCCCATAGCGGAGCATAACTATTTTATATAACTTTAGTGTGATTTTATTGTTTGCGTGATGTAAAGGGTGTCTGTTTTGGGTCTCAGTTTCAGGGATACCGAATTGCTAGAGTCAAGTCTCCAGTCAGGCGAAGAATGTCACATTCTCTTCTTTCTAGAGGGATTCTGAGTACATCTAGCCTTACGAGCTGTCACCCCAAATACCTGAAACAAAAACCCTTCTGTGTCAACGCCATTCTCTCTAACGGGAAACTACGCTCACGCAGTGTGCAACGAGCCAACGCTAAACCTGAAATCATCTATTGCAGTAGTAGTCTCCTACTCGCCTTTTGATCGCCAGTAAGAGCATGGCGGCTTCCAGCATATCTAGCAGCCCTGCGTGTATAGCAGAATTTAAACCACCAACTGTGTGTGCTTAAACGGAGCGCGCAGTCATGCCACGGTCCAGCCAGCCCAAACAGGATCTAATACCAAGTACGCAAGATTATAGCGCCGGATGAGAGCGCAAGGGACCGTTTTGTCCTCAAGTAACTTCGTATTGTGTGTATTTCTGGGCTATGTAAAACCTCGCACTTATGAGCGGTCAGCCAGAGAGAGAGACAGAGTTCCAGTCCCCCACACTTAATTAGGGGTCACCAACGTTTAGCACCAACATTGGATTTACAGGTTAATTCCATCACCCATGGAGTATATATTTACGTAAAGACACTTCTAGGAGCTAGAGCCTTTGGTCCCATGAAAGCGGACAGACTGACACTCAGTTTATTCATTTGGTAAACCGGAGGTAAATAGAGTCTTCCAGCCCACCTCGTGCAATAAGGGGTCACAAATGATAGCACCTACAGGAAAGTTTTGTATTATTTCATCCCCTTAAAGGATATCTACATGTAAGACACTTTTCTGGAGCTAGCTTTTGGTCCCACGAAAGCGGACGGGCTGACACTCAAGTTATTTCATTTCTCTGTGTTCTACAGGTTTTATGATTGGTGATGTGGGTGTTTGTTGGTGTATTTTGCATATTTTGATTATTGATGATTATTGATGTAATTTTATGTTGTTGTGATGATATGCACTATTTTCATGCTTTTCTTCTTTAATAAATTTTACACATTTATTAATGCGCTGTTCACGACCCTTCCATCCATAATTTACATTTATTAGCTCTTTACTATAGTCTCTATTTAGATCCAGAGAAAAGAGTGAGAGCAGGCGGTGCTTGGACAGTATAAGTGTGTTGAGGCTTGGAGAGAGAGATCATTTTAATAAATCTTCTTCCAGGTTGTCTCAAGTCCACCTCCTATTTACACCTTTCTATGTGTAATCTATAACTCTGTCAGTCCACTATCCCTTGTCGATTTCACTACTATTGTCCAACTCGACAAATACTCTTTCACTTAACTCAACCAGGACATTAATGGGTTGCTCTCCGGGATTCTGAGCTACATCTGCAGCAATCGCAACAGATGAGGTTGCAGCCTGGTATGAATCTCTCACAAGATTCTATCTTTATTCTTTTTCTTCTTCTTCTTCGTTCGTCCTGAAAAGGACGGTGGTTGCGTTGTGTCTGTTTGCGCCTAAGCTGTGATATCTGCACCTTTCGGTCGACACATCCGACTTCTGCACGGCATGTTTTAAGGACCGGGTTTGCCTTCCCATTTCGATCCATGTTCGCTCAGCCAGCCTGCGCTGCTGCAGACTGTTTCCAAGACCACCACGTGGAGGCGGAGCACGGTCTTGACCAGCTCTGGTTCGCTGGTCCTGACGCAGGCAGTCAAGCTATGAGTCGCTGACTGCATTCACTATTGCTGCATCTTGGGGTCCCATCTTTATTCTTTGAGTTTAGTGTTCTGCGGATTATAGGAATTGCTATCCCCTAGACAAATCGAACTATTTCTTTTGGAGGAAGTCTGAACAGCGTTTTTTTCTCCACAGCAATCATAAATATTTAGTTACATTTATTGTTCATGTTACACATGACACAGCTGGTTAAGGTTGCTGATATCACTGCTGAGTTTTTGGTTGACAAATCTGACGACTATTGTTGAAAAAGTCAGAAATTTTTTTTTTAAGGGTTAAATATCTTTTTCAGGAGTAGCTCTTTAATCTGAGATAAGAAGCTACAGATAGTCAGTTACTAGCTTGCATCTGTACCAAGGGAGGGTGTTCATTCGGATGATAGTAACCAATCATCCCAATAGCTAAGTACTGACAGAAGTGGGGTGAAGTGATAGTAATAAGTTTTACATCACTTACATTTTTTGGAGTTTTTGGGGTTTTTGCTTGTCGCAATCAGAGTAGCCACAAACTTCTCGTTTTTAAAGTGTTCCCATGCTAGCCTAGATTTTATTGATTATTAAGTTAATCAGCTCCTAAGCGGACTAGGTAACTAAGATCTCTAGGTTTTACTCTTCTGTAGTGTTTGCTTACCATGAGATAATGGCCGATCTAGATAAAGTGCATAGGATTGCCCTCGAGGTAGCTAAGTACATGGAGTACCAGGATAGCGAAATCCAGCCCTTTCTAGAATTTGCAGTGAGCATACAGGATCAATACGAGGTAGACAATGGGCCTACACCAAATCAGAATGAGTGAACTGGATAGCCAAGTCCAGAGGATGGAAACAGATACTAAATGTTGTCACTCTAGTTCCCCTTCTACGGCGCCCTTGTCTGACAACGCCCCTGTAAACCTTGCGCCCCTGACAGAGAACTTGCCTGTTAAAACCGCGCCCCAACTCCAGAAAATTGACTTTCCGTTGGACTTGGATCCGAAGCCCAATCGAGGAAAGAATTTATGTCGGGAGAGCAAACCTAAAGCCATGGGAAAGATTACGAAACGTTCCCAGCATGGAAACTGCACAAAGGTGAGAGAGGTGCTAACAAGCATTATAATACGGATTGTTACCGTCTGGCAAGCGGTGAACCCCGAACCTTTCACGCTCCAGACCGAGCACCACCTAACCGACACGTGACGTCGAGAAAAGGCAGCCACACCCTGTCACGTCATATTTCGCGAACTTTCCGGCCGGACAGCGAAAAACCATATGCAGAGGCGTACCCCTCCAACTCAACGATCGGAGAAAGGAGGTGCCGCTCCTCTTATCACCCTGAGCTTAAAAGGTGCAAGAATAAGTCGCCTGCTAAAAGGGTTAAACTTTCCAATTCGTTCCAAGGAGCATTGGAAAAACACACCGAGAGTTGTATCTCGGGCACTTCGCGATCTAACGGGATCTCAAACCGTCCAGTCCTTTGCATGCAGACTGCGGAGCCTGTAATCCAGGAAGTGGATCTCGCATTGCAGGACATTTGCCAACCGACACCATTAACTTCCTCAGGGGAGGGCAAAGTTGACGTTTATGGTGGACACAGGGTTCCAGGCGAAGGGATTCCTGGTACTCCATCTGAGTCTCTCACACTTCTCAGGGCAGAAGACAGTGAGAAAAGCGGCCTTACTACTTTACAAGGAGCTATCGTTGAGAGCTTTGGCTCACTTCATTTTAGTAACGGTAAAGCGACTCAACAAACTCTGCAACTCGCAGATAATACCTATCTTTCTCCAAAGATAGAAGCTACGGAGATCTGTTATGATTTAGTAGAACCCCAGAATGCGATCGATTACTCTCTGCTTCAGGCAGCAGAGTTCTCTCATTCTAATCGCATTATTCCAGTGGTTTCAAACCCACTGATGGACAGCAAAGTACTCGCCCCCGCCAGACCTGTACCGAGCAACTTGATCATTTCCGTTGACCAAGCCAGAATTGTGAGTGGCAAGGCAAGAAAAGCTCCAGACCTGCCTTTAGACGGCACAGGTCTGAAGATTGATCAATGCTCCCACCGAAACAGGGGAGTAGGTGTGGAGAGGCAGAAGAAAAATGCTAGCATTTCTTCTGCCAACGAACGGCTTTATTTGCCAACTAGGGTTACACGCGCGCGGAAAATCTCGATAGACTGCAGCTATCGAGGGTTATTCAAGTCCACGCCCGTGACAGGTAAACCCATAACGAAACGTAAACAGCCCGAGTCCAGCAATGATTACACTACACGTAACAGGCGGATTACCTATGCAGTGGCCAGTGAGTTCAGGCGGGGCCGAAACTCAAAACAGGTGCGGATAATTTTCCGGACCATCAACAGGCACAGCGAATTGTGGAAGCAAGGTCAGGTTCACACTGAAACGAATTGCGTCAGTGCCGAGTGGCCTTGAGAAATCCCATTCGCCGAACGTCTATTAGACAGAGGGAAGAAAAGAAATGAACTCGGAGCCATAAGAACAGACAGACAGAAGTTGGAAACGAATTTGGCTCATGAGCATAGGATGTTCCAAGGACATGTAATGGACGTCTATGGAAAAGATAAATGACTGTCATCTAGTCCGTGGTTCACGAACTTTTAAAAGGGGGGCAACTTGTCACAGTGACTGTTAATTTATTTTACCATTCCGTTCCATAAGTTATTACTCTTTTAATGTTCTGTTTTCCTAGACATTGGTATTTTCTTTTCTACCTTTGTGGCTATTTTTTTTCCCCGTTTCTCAAACCCACCCGGGGTTTGTTTACGTTCTGGCTGGCCTTCAGTACTAATTCTGTCAGCGGTCAGCGAACGGTAACGTTACATCAACGCACCTGTGGTTCGTTTGACCAGAGAAACATTTCTGTTACGCTTAAAGTGTTCGAACGAACGAGAGACGGTTTCTGTGAAGACACGGCTCGTTAGCAGGGACCAACCTTCTGCGGTTGGTAAACGAGTTTGATCTTCAATTCAGGGGAGATAACGACTCACGTTCGTTCTGAGAGATTTGTTGTGGCCCCTGACCATAATATTATGCATCGCCGATCTGGGGAACTTTCGCACGGGGTCTGTTGTCTTTGATGTAGTCTCTAGAGAAACCTCTGTCTTACTCTTTATTACGCATTACGCCGATACATCTGTAGAATCCGGCTATGCAGGTGTCCCGGGTAGCGTTGTTTGTAGACTATAAGACGAGAATTTTAATAAGCCAAACACACTCGTAAATATTGCCTGCCCGAGAGAGACAATCCTGAGATTCAGGCAAACATTAACACAGAACTAAATGTTTTTGCCTATTTCTTGGCATTTTCTCGGGGTGAGTAAACAACTCTTATAATATATGATATATTCATGTTAACTTTTTATATATATCTGATAGGAAAGTGACGTGAATTTATTTCTGAGGACTTCTCCTAGTAATTCGATTCAGTGATATTGTAGTGCCGTCTGCCGCCTTAGTTAAGTGGTGCTTAAACAAGTTATGGTTTATAATGGGATTAAATGATAAACTTATAATAACAGATACTAGGCGTAGAATCAGTCCATACAATGCTTACCATGCGTTAAGAGTCGGCAGAATTAACTGTCATTTCTGTAAGAAATTGTTAGAAGTGTGGATTGTTTACTTAAACACTGAATTATAGGAGATAGTCGCTTATTCCTTGTTGATAGAAACTTCTAGTGGCTGGGTAGAATCATTATATGCTTACTTGTGTAGATAGACTCTAGCCATAACTTTCACAGAAAGCAGACACCCGCCATAGATATAATTATATCTTATGTTCAGTCACAACTGAATTATTATAGCAAGAACATTGCATTTTCTATGTATTCATTTTGTGGGATATTAATATATTTTCCCCCAAGGGGCATATGATTTAATGTTGTAATGTCACATGCTGTAATCTGTTTATGTAAATTCATTTAAATGGTTGTAAGATGAATAAGCATATCCATTCAATTGTAACTACAAGGTTAGGTTTCCTGTATGTTTAGTTGGAAGAAGAGGAGTAGTTTTTGCTGTCAGAACATTTACTGACAGGTACATGGGTGTACAAAAGATATTAAGCTTATGCAGGCGCATGCTGAGAATTGATAGATTGGAAGGAACAGGAGACATGGTTAAAGACAGCCCTAAAACTATCATAGCAATAATTACAATAAATTTAAATCCCATAGCGGAGCATAACTATTTTATATAACTTTAGTGTGATTTTATTGTTTGCGTGATGTAAAGGGTGTCTGTTTTGGGTCTCAGTTTCAGGGATACCGAATTGCTAGAGTCAAGTCTCCAGTCAGGCGAAGAATGTCACATTCTCTTCTTTCTAGAGGGATTCTGAGTACATCTAGCCTTACGAGCTGTCACCCCAAATACCTGAAACAAAAACCCTTCTGTGTCAACGCCATTCTCTCTAACGGGAAACTACGCTCACGCAGTGTGCAACGAGCCAACGCTAAACCTGAAATCATCTATTGCAGTAGTAGTCTCCTACTCGCCTTTTGATCGCCAGTAAGAGCATGGCGGCTTCCAGCATATCTAGCAGCCCTGCGTGTATAGCAGAATTTAAACCTCCGACTGTGTATGCTTAAACGGAACGCGCAGTCACGCCACGGTCCAGCCAGCCCAAACAGGATCTAATACCAAGTACGCAAGATTATAGCGCCGGATGAGAGCGCAAGGGACCGTTTTGTCCTCAAGTAACTTCGTATTGTGTGTATTTCTGGGCTATGTAAAACCTCGCACTTATGAGCGGTCAGCCAGAGAGAGAGACAGAGTTCCAGTCCCCCACACTTAATTAGGGGTCACCAACGTTTAGCACCAACATTGGATTTACAGGTTAATTCCATCACCCATGGAGTATATATTTACGTAAAGACACTTCTAGGAGCTAGAGCCTTTGGTCCCATGAAAGCGGACAGACTGACACTCAGTTTATTCATTTGGTAAACCGGAGGTAAATAGAGTCTTCCAGCCCACCTCGTGCAATAAGGGGTCACAAATGATAGCACCTACAGGAAAGTTTTGTATTATTTCATCCCCTTAAAGGATATCTACATGTAAGACACTTTTCTGGAGCTAGCTTTTGGTCCCACGAAAGCGGACGGGCTGACACTCAAGTTATTTCATTTCTCTGTGTTCTACAGGTTTTATGATTGGTGATGTGTGTGTTTGTTGGTGTATTTTGCATATTTTGATTATTGATGATTATTGATGTAATTTTATGTTGTTGTGATGATATGCACTATTTTCATGCTTTTCTTCTTTAATAAATTTTACACATTTATTAATGCGCTGTTCACGACCCTTCCATCCATAATTTACATTTATTAGCTCTTTACTATAGTCTCTATTTAGCTCCAGAGAAAAGAGTGAGAGCAGGCGGTGCTTGGACAGGATAAGTGTGTTGAGGCTTGGAGAGAGAGATCATTTTTAATAAATCTTCTTCCAGGTTGTCTCAAGTCCACCTCCTATTTACACCTTTCTATGTGTAATCTATAACTCTGTCAGTCCACTATCCCTTGTCGATTTCACTACTATTGTCCAACTCGACAAATACTCTTTCACTTAACTCAACCAGGACATTAATGGGTTGCTCTCCGGGATTCTGAGCTACATCTGCAGCAATCGCAACAGATGAGGTTGCAGCCTGGTATGAATCTCTCACAAGATTCTATCTTTATTCTTTTTCTTCTTCTTCTTCTTCGTTCGTCCTGAAAAGGACGGTGGTTGCGTTGTGTCTGTTTGCGCCTAAGCTGTGATATCTGCACCTTTCGGTCGACACATCCGACTTCTGCACGGCATGTTTTAAGGACCGGGTTTGCCTTCCAATTTCGATCCATGTTCGCTCAGCCAGCCTGCGCTGCTGCAGACTGTTTCCAGGACCACCACGTGGAGGCGGAGCACGGTCTTGACCAGCTCTGGTTCGCTGGTCCTGACGCAGGCAGTCAAGCTATGAGTCGCTGACTGCATTCACTATTGCTGCATCTTGGGGTCCCATCTTTATTCTTTGAGTTTAGTGTTGTGCAGATTATAGGAATTGCTATCCCCTAGACAAATCGAACTATTTCTTTTGGAGGAAGTCTGAACAGCGTTTTTTTCTCCACAGCAATCATAAATATTTAGTTACATTTATTGTTCATGTTACACATGACACAGCTGGTTAAGGTTGCTGATATCACTGCTGAGTTTTTGGTTGACAAATCTGACGACTATTGTTGAAAAAGTCAGAAATTTTTTTTTAAGGGTTAAATATCTTTTTCAGGAGTAGCTCTTTAATCTGAGATAAGAAGCTACAGATAGTCAGTTACTAGCTTGCATCTGTACCAAGGGAGGGTGTTCATTCGGATGATAGTAACCAATCATCCCAATAGCTAAGTACTGACAGAAGTGGGGTGAAGTGATAGTAATAAGTTTTACATCACTTACATTTTTTGGAGTTTTTGGGGTTTTTGCTTGTCGCAATCAGAGTAGCTACAAACTTCTCGTTTTTAAAGTGTTCCCATGCTAGCCTAGATTTTATTGATTATTAAGTTAATCAGCTCCTAAGCGGACTAGGTAACTAAGATCTCTAGGTTTTACTCTTCTGTAGTGTTTGCTTACCATGAGATAATGGCCGATCTAGATAAAGTGCATAGGATTGCCCTCGAGGTAGCTAAGTACATGGAGTACCAGGATAGCGAAATCCAGCCCTTTCTAGAATTTGCAGTGAGCATACAGGATCAATACGAGGTAGACAATGGGTTTGACAGCCGTTTAATCTTGGCATGGTCCTGTAAACAAACTGGGGAGAGCGAAGTATTCATCCGACAGTATGTAGAAGAAGCGATAGAAGAGGAGAAGCAATTGGAAACAAAACGACAAGAAAGGGAGAAGCAATGGGAAACAGAAAGACAAGAACGGGAAATAGAAAGACAAGAATGGGAAAAGCAGCTACAAGAACAGTACCAGAAATTGGAAAGGGAGCGACAAGAAAGGGACAGACAAAGCCAAGAAAAGGACAGCCTACACCAAATCAGAATGAGTGAACTGGATAGCCAAGTCCAGAGGATGGAAACAGATACTAAATGTTGTCACTCTAGTTCCCCTTCTACGGCGCCCTTGTCTGACAACGCCCCTGTAAACCTTGCGCCCCTGACAGAGAACTTGCCTGTTAAAACCGCGCCCCAACTCCAGAAAATTGACTTTCCGTTGGACTTGGATCCGAAGCCCAATCGAGGAAAGAATTTATGTCGGGAGAGCAAACCTAAAGCCATGGGAAAGATTACGAAACGTTCCCAGCATGGAAACTGCACAAAGGTGAGAGAGGTGCTAACAAGCATTATAATACGGATTGTTACCGTCTGGCAAGCGGTGAACCCCGAACCTTTCACGCTCCAGACCGAGCACCACCTAACCGACACGTGACGTCGAGAAAAGGCAGCCACACCCTGTCACGTCATATTTCGCGAACTTCCCGGCCGGACAGCGAAAAACCATATGCAGAGGCGTACCCCTCCAACTCAACGATCGGAGAAAGGAGGTGCCGCTCCTCTTATCACCCTGAGCTTAAAAGGTGCAAGAATAAGTCGCCTGCTAAAAGGGTTAAACTTTCCAATTCGTTCCAAGGAGCATTGGAAAAACACACCGAGAGTTGTATCTCGGGCACTTCGCGATCTAACGGGATCTCAAACCGTCCAGTCCTTTGCATGCAGACTGCGGAGCCTGTAATCCAGGAAGTGGATCTCGCATTGCAGGACATTTGCCAACCGACACCATTAACTTCCTCAGGGGAGGGCAAAGTTGACGTTTATGGTGGACACAGGGTTCCAGGCGAAGGGATTCCTGGTACTCCATCTGAGTCTCTCACACTTCTCAGGGCAGAAGACAGTGAGAAAAGCGGCCTTACTACTTTACAAGGAGCTATCGTTGAGAGCTTTGGCTCACTTCATTTTAGTAACGGTAAAGCGACTCAACAAACTCTGCAACTCGCAGATAATACCTATCTTTCTCCAAAGATAGAAGCTACGGAGATCTGTTATGATTTAGTAGAACCCCAGAATGCGATCGATTACTCTCTGCTTCAGGCAGCAGAGTTCTCTCATTCTAATCGCATTATTCCAGTGGTTTCAAACCCACTGATGGACAGCAAAGTACTCGCCCCCGCCAGACCTGTAGCGAGCAACTTGATCATTTCCGTTGACCAAGCCAGAATTGTGAGTGGCAAGGCAAGAAAAGCTCCAGACCTGCCTTTAGACGGCACAGGTCTGAAGATTGATCAATGCTCCCACCGAAACAGGGGAGTAGGTGTGGAGAGGCAGAAGAAAAATGCTAGCATTTCTTCTGCCAACGAACGGCTTTATTTGCCAACTAGGGTTACACGCGCGCGGAAAATCTCGATAGACTGCAGCTATCGAGGGTTATTCAAGTCCACGCCCGTGACAGGTAAACCCATAACGAAACGTAAACAGCCCGAGTCCAGCAATGATTACACTACACGTAACAGGCGGATTACCTATGCAGTGGCCAGTGAGTTCAGGCGGGGCCGAAACTCAAAACAGGTGCGGATAATTTTCCGGACCATCAACAGGCACAGCGAATTGTGGAAGCAAGGTCAGGTTCACACTGAAACGAATTGCGTCAGTGCCGAGTGGCCTCGAGAAATCCCATTCGCCGAACGTCTATTAGACAGAGGGAAGAAAAGAAATGAACTCGGAGCCATAAGAACAGACAGACAGAAGTTGGAAACGAATTTGGCTCATGAGCATAGGATGTTCCAAGGACATGTAATGGACGTCTATGGAAAAGATAAATGACTGTCATCTAGTCCGTGGTTCACGAACTTTTAAAAGGGGGGCAACTTGTCACAGTGACTGTTAATTTATTTTACCATTCCGTTCCATAAGTTATTACTCTTTTAATGTTCTGTTTTCCTAGACATTGGTATTTTCTTTTCTACCTTTGTGGCCCTATTTTTTCCCCCTTTCTCAAACCCACCCGGGGTTTGTTTACGTTCTGGCTGGCCTTCAGTACTAATTCTGTCAGCGGTCAGCGAACGGTAACGTTACATCAACGCACCTGTGGTTCGTTTGACCAGAGAAACATTTCTGTTACGCTTAAAGTGTTCGAACGAACGAGAGACGGTTTCTGTGAAGACACGGCTCGTTAGCAGGGACCAACCTTCTGCGGTCGGTAAACGAGTTTGATCTTCAATTCAGGGGAGATAACGACTCACGTTCGTTCTGAGAGATTTGTTGTGGCCCCTGACCATAATATTATGCATCGCCGATCTGGGGAACTTTCGCACGGGGTCTGTTGTCTTTGATGTAGTCTCTAGAGAAACCTCTGTCTTACTCTTTATTACGCATTACGCCGATACATCTGTAGAATCCGGCTATGCAGGTGTCCCGGGTAGCGTTGTTTGTAGACTATAAGACGAGAATTTTAATAAGCCAAACACACTCGTAAATATTGCCTGCCCGAGAGAGACAATCCTGAGATTCAGGCAAACATTAACACAGAACTAAATGTTTTTGCCTATTTCTTGGCATTTTCTCGGGGTGAGTAAACAACTCTTATAATATATGATATATTCATGTTAACTTTTATATATATCTGATAGGAAAGTGACGTGAATTTATTTCTGAGGACTTCTCCTAGTAATTCGATTCAGTGATAATGTAGTGCAGTCTACCGCCTTAGTTAAGTGGTGCTTAAACAAGTTATGGTTTATAATGGGATTAAATGATAAACTTACAATAACAGATACTAGGCGTAGAATCAGTCCATACAATGCTTACCATGGGTTAAGAGTCGGCAGAATTAACTGTCATTTCTGTAAGAAAATGTTAGAGGTGTGGATTGTTCACTTAAACACTGAATTATAGGAGATAGTCGCTTATTCCTTTTTGATAGAAACTTCTAGTGGCTGGGTAGAATCATTATATGCTTACTTGTGTAGCTAGACTCTAGCCATAACTTTCACAGAAAGCAGACACCCGCCATAGATATAATTATATCTTATGTTCAGTCACAACGGTATTATTATAGCAAGAACATTGCATTTTCTATGTATTCATTTTGTGGGATATTAATATTTTTCCCCCCAAGGGGCATATGATATAATGTTGTAATGTCACATGCTGTAATCTGTTTATGCAAATTCATTTAAATGGTTGTAAGATGAATAAGCATATCCATTCAATTGTAACTACAAGGTTAGGTTTCCTGTATGTTTAGTTGGAAGAAGAGGAGTAGTTTTTGCTGTCAGAACATTTACTGACAGGTACATGGGTGTACAAAAGATATTAAGCTTATGCAGGCGCATGCTGAGAATTGATAGATTGGAAGGAACAGGAGACATGGTTAAAGACAGCCCTAAAACTATCATAGCAATAATTACAATAAATTTAAATCCCATAGCGGAGCATAACTATTTTATATAACGTTAGTGTGATTTTATTGTTTGCGTGATGTAAAGGGTGTCTGTTTTGGGTCTCAGTTTCAGGGATACCGAATTGCTAGAGTCAAGTCTCCAGTCAGGCGAAGAATGTCACATTCTCTTCGTTCTAGAGGGATTCTGAGTACATTTAGCCTTACGAGCTGTCACCCCAAATACCTGAAACAAAAACCCTTCTGTGTCAACGCCATTCTCTTTAACGGGAAACTACGCTCACGCAGTGTGCAACGAGCCAACGCTAAACCTGAAATCATCTATTGCAGCAGTAGTCTCCTACTCGCCTTTTGATCGCCAGTAAGAGCATGGCGGCTTCCAGCATATCTAGCAGCCCAGCGTGTATAGCAGAATTTAAACCACCGACTGTGTATGCTTAAACGGAGCGCGCAGTCACGCCACAGTCCAGCCAGCCCAAACAGGATGTAATACCAATTACGCAAGATTATAGCGCCGGATGAGAGCGCAAGGGACCGTTTTGTCCTCAAGTAACTTCGTATTGTGTGTATTTCTGGGCTATGTAAAACCTCGCACTTATGAGCGGTCAGCCAGAGAGAGAGAGACAGAGTTCCAGTCCCCCTCACGCAATTAGGGGTCACCAACGTTTAGCACCAACATTGGATTTACAGGTTAATTCCATCACCCATGGAGTATATATTTACGTAAAGACACTTCTAGGAGCTAGAGCCTTTGGTCCCACGAAAGCGGACAGACTGACACTCAGTTTATTCATTTGGTAAACCGGAGGTAAATAGAGTCTTCCAGCCCACCTCGTGCAATAAGGGGTCACAAATGATAGCACCTACAGGAAAGTTTTGTATTATTTCATCCCCTTAAAGGATATCTACATGTAAGACACTTTTCTGGAGCTAGCTTTTGGTCCCACGAAAGCGGACGGGCTGACACTCAAGTTATTTCATTTCTCTGTGTTCTACAGGTTTTATGATTGGTGATGTGTGTGTGTTTGTTGGTGTATTTTGCATATTTTGATTATTGATGATTATTGATGATTATTGATGTAATTTTATGTTGTTGTGATGATATGCACTATTTTCATGCTTTTCTTCTTAAATACATTTTACACATTTATTAATGCGCTGTTCACGACCCTTCCATCCATAATTTACATTTATTGGCTCTTTACTATAGTCTCTATTTAGATCCAGAGAAAAGAGTGAGAGCAGGTGGTGCTTGGACAGTATAAGTGTGTTGAGGCTTGGAGAGAGAGATCATTTTAATAAATCTTCTTCCAGGTTGTCTCAAGTCCACCTCCTATTTACACCTTTCTATGTGTAATCTATAACTCTGTCAGTCCACTATCCCTTGTCGATTTCACTACTATTGTCCAACTCGACAAATAATCTTTCACTTAACTCAACCACGACACCATCATAATACCAATTTTCAAAAAGGGTGACAATCGACAATGTAGAAACCATAGAGGCATATCCCTTCTCAGTGTCCCTGGTAAAATCTACTCTAGAATCCTAGAGCAGAGACTCCGACGCCAAGCTGAGCCACAATTGGATGAGGTCCAGTGCGGATTCCGAGCAAACCGAAGTACTCAAGACTTAATCTTCACACTCAGACAGCTGAGTGAAAAGGCCCTTGAGTATAAGAGTGAGATCCATCTTTGTTTCATAGATCTGGAAAAAGCGTTTGACAGGGTCTCCTGGAGCAAACTTTGGGACTGTTTGGCAAGGAAGAACATTCCAGCACCTCTGATTCATGTTATACAGAGCTTCTACAAGTCTTGCAGAAATTATACGAGGACAGCAAACCATAAGTCAGAAGAGTTCAGGACCACCACTGGTGTAAGACAAGGTGATATCCTGTCACCTTATCGTTTCATACTCATCATGGACGATGTTATCAAGGCATGTAAGGAGAGAAAAAGAAAGTATTCTATGGGATACTGGAAGATGAGACAGGTATGTATTTCAGAGCTGGCATTTGCTGATGATGTTGCCCTGATTGCTAAATCAGAGGCACATCTCCAATCCAACCTGCAAGTCTAGAAGGAAGAGCTGGAGAAGAGAGGGATGGTCATAAGCAGCTCTAAAACAAAATCCATGGTGATATCACGAGAAGATAGAAGACATCAGATTAAGCTGGGAGAACAGGTCCTGGAGCAGGTCGACCACTTTAAATATCTCGGAGCTATTATAGGCCGAAAGGGAGGCATCAAAGAAGAGTTGGCCACTCGAAAAGCAGCGGCTGGGAGACTTTTTCAGGACATAAATCGAGGATTCATCAGCAAGAAAGAGGTTGGTAAGAAAACGAAGATGGCTGTATATCGCTCCACCTATGTCCCAGTCTTCATATATGGATGCGAGTTATGGGCAATGACTACAACCCACAAAAGCCAGACCCAAACCTCAGAAATGAGGTATCTGAGGAAGGTGGTTGAAGTAACAAGAAGAGACATAGTCCGCAACCAGACGATGCGTCAAGGCCTAAAATCCCACCCGCTGCAGACCCAAGTAGAACAGTCACAACTAAGATGGTTTGGCTATGTCTGCAGAATGGGAGAAGATCGGCTACCACGACAAGCAAGGGTAACAAAGAGCCAGTGATCCAGACCCCCAGGAAAGCCCATAGTCCGCTGGGAGGACAACATTAGACAATCTTTGAAGGACCGAGGACTAGAATGGAACCAGGCCAGGAAGAAGACATCCAATAGGATAGTCTGGCGCTCTCTCGTCTAAACCTCTACACCTCAGGGTAGAAGGGGAACGACTAAGTAAGTAAGTAAGATAATGTAAGTTTTCAGTGCCAAAATTGGCCCCAGTCCAGCCTTGACGATAACTTTATAAGGTGGACGCCAAGTTTGGAGGTGTACTCCTGGATCAATAATGTCACCTTAAATAGTTAATTGTAGAAAAAAAATCGAGATCTTCTGTTCACAGCAAAGAAATGAAAAAACAAAACAAAACAAATACTACTGGTATTTGGACACCGCTAGTTGCTAAAAATTGTTACTGATGATGATAATTGATTGATTGGTAAATCCTATCGGCTGGCTCTGTGGTGAGTGCCGATGTTAAAACAGCGCAACGTTCTGAATAAATCCGGTGCTGCGTCTGTCAAAACTTAGATGTTGATATTATGTCATATACCACTCCCGTGGGCTGATAAATTGGGAAAAAAAATATCTGGGAATTGATAGTATAGCTAAACTTAATAGTTAATGTTTATTTGTCTTTTAACCAGTCCTGTTCACAACTGCACTTGGGACTCATAAGCCACGAAGAAGACAGCATAAACCCAATCAGTAACTGGAGACAATACTAAAAAAAATCCGCTGGCCGCTCTGTCAGGTCACAAATCAGAAATGAAACAATCCCCACGAAATTCTATTAACACTTCTATTCCACAATGGTTCTAGAATAACGTGTTTAGATTATCCTAAATTCTGAGCGACAACTGATTAGTGAGTTTAAGGACCCACTGTTTTATATATTCATTGGCTCTTTGATCCCTAATGGTGTTAATTTCGCATTAATGTGCGAACTATACGAATTGAGAAACCAGATGAAAAGTTCTCTGAGCCGGCCACCGCTTCTCTCGTCGAGCGCTGCTTGACCAACATCAAAAGCCTTTGTTACGTTAACGGGATTTCTTTCAAAATCGTTCGCGTCTCGAGACGAAATGCTAATCGGCGTCAGATTCACCTGCATCTGAAGATCAAAGTATTAAGTGTTTATCCCACGATGTCTGTCTGCTATCTTGATGATTAACAGACCCGCTCGCGTAAGGAACTTAGGTAAACAAATCAGAGCTCGCTGCCTGTTGTGCTGGCAGGTCGCAAAAGTTGGTAATATGTCTGTTTGTTTACATCTCAAGAAAAAGAGGCATGGATTAAGTATGAGTAAACGCACGGTGTTAATGCATGGCTTGCTAACGAATTATAAAACTACGCCGAGGTCACGGAAGGCTGTCGGATACAGTAGGCTATATTTCCATTCCTTTCTACTGTATTCAGTTTACGCTACCATATCATAAACATTTGCTAGGTCGTTCGGTCAGGCCCGTTTCCTGTAGTCTCATGAGGAGCATAGCGACCGTAGCAATATGTTCTTCGTAGTTATCCGTTGCAATAAGTATGGCGTCCATGAAATGGTGTATGTTTAGACTTTGCAAGGGTTCTAAAAGCTTTTTCATTATTCTGGTGAAGACTCCTGGTGCGTTGTGCAAACCGAACGGCATAACATTGAAAGTATAATGTCCTTCACTTGTGCTAAAGGCTAATAACGGTTTAATTTCCTCCTTGACTGGTACTTGGTAATAACCTTTACTCAGGTCAATTTTGGAGAAAATGTTAGCCTTGCTAAGTTTGGTGAACAGTTCAGAGGCGATTTAGAGTGGCTCAGGCTGGAATTCCGTTCCTGTGTTAAGTAAGCGGTAGTCAATACACAGCCGAACTTCCTTATAAGGTTTCTGTAACAGTACGACGCTCGAGCTAAAGGGCGACTGTCACAGAGGTTATTGATCATAAATTGCCTACATCCTCTTCTTTCTTCTTTCACCCGTATCCTCTATTTTTGTTATCGCACTTTAAGTTTTTCCTGTATGTTTTCGCATTCATTCGTTTGCGAGAAATATTTATTTTCCCCATTCTCACTTTCGCCAGTTTCGTTTCTCATTTAATAACGCATTTCTTGGCTGATAAAGTCAGTAACTTCTTATGTAATGTGTCAGTCCCCGGGATGTGAGCGAATGGTGCAGAAATTCGCTCTCGAGAGACCGAATGGCAGACATTCGTCTCAGTTTTCCGAGGCACGAGACGAAGGACCGTGAAACTCGTCTCGATAGACATGGGATTGCAGACTTATCGTCTGACATTTTTTTCACCTGCCACACGGAGTTCTCGGCTGAGCGCTTAGGTAAGGTGCGAGAAAGCAAAGTGTCAGTTATGGTTCTCAGGATGAGTTCAGCTTGAAGTGTGAAAACTGCCCTGCATTTCAGACAAGTTGTCTACCTTTGCAATTGACATGCACGTTTCTCGGTCAGTTTGCTAACGAAGGTGCGAAATCGCACTGGTGGCAGTTACGACATGCTGTGATGAGAAGGGGGAGAGATCGGGGCGGGGGAAATAGTTCATCCTTTGTCTGGTTTAAAATATTAACCCAAGTTTAAAACTTTAATTTCATTCTCACTCTTAAATTTGCAGTAGACAGATCGCTATGCTAGATTTAATATCTGTGTTTTGGCGAAGTCTGAGTTTCTTGGGCATTTGCCGAGTTCTAGATTACCATTAGATTACAGTATTCTAGTTCATGGTTTAGTCTGTAGTTCTGCGTGAGGTAAATATTATATATAATAGATCTCTAGTATTTTGTGAAGTGTTAAAGTGTTTAATCGCCTATGTCATTTTAAACTAGTTCTGTGTGGAGAGTGATTATTTTAATAGTTTGTTATTTCTTTAGTCGACGAGTTACAGTGGAAAGCAAGATAAATTATAAATTTCTAGCTAAACCCATTCGGCTATTAAAACAATTGCATTTAACTGCTAATACTCAGGCGAAGTATATTTTTCTAAACAAACTTATAAATGCTAGATGCATCATGAGTGGTGACGGAAATACGCAGATATTCCTAATTCATGATGAGGGATTTTTTTTTTATATAACTTATTTCACGGGAAGCTTTAAATATAAGTCAAGCGGTAGGCTTGCAGTTTAAATTATCAGTTATATTGAGTACATAATATGTAAATATTTCATATGTTGTTTTCTTCATTCAGTGAATACTGGGGTGAACCCAACTTGCCGGCGTTTAGTAAAGAGACATATCTGTGAGAAGCATAGACAATTCCTATCTTTAACCACGTGGTTTTTTTTTCAAGTAACACTGGTCTGACAGTGCACGTGCCATCAGAGATAAACAGTAATGCCAATCCCACTAACGGTTTCTAAAAACTAGAAATATATACTGGGCTTTTGAGCCAGTTCATATTGCTCCACAAATTTAAATGTACATGCTGCCTGGCGGAGAGAATATTACAAGAAATAACATTTAACATTTCCGACCCTATTGAAAGAGTGGATAGTGAACCAAGACTATCTGTTGAAAGAAGTTGTCCTCTGGTCATCTTTCCAAATTAAGGGAACCCTCATGTTTTTTTGACTCTGTGTGCCCGTTTAAACTTGCTTATCCAAACTGATTCAAGTGACATTAACAGTAATCAAAAAATTTAACTGGTGAAGTGAACGCTCCCCGAAAACAGTGGACGAAACCTGTAATTGTAGAGCTGGGATTTGCTTTATCCAAAGAATACAGATTCACTGTAGAGAAGTGTCCTAAGGTTGCGCCAGACGGCGAACAGCGGTACAGATAGGTAAGCACGTGTGCCAGGGTACCCCGATGAAAGAACCGAGTGAAAGTGGACTGAGTGAGTTTTTTTTTTGATAACTATTGATTCACCCACTTTATAATCTCCTTACGGAAGACTGGCTGCTTGATTAAATTGTTCCTTTTGAAGGACAATATTAGACCCTAATCATATGTATTTATGACTCTTTGGGCCATCATCTGTCTCATAACGGGGCTATGGGCTAAACATAGAATTAATATCATAACGGGGCTATCATCCTTGTAGCATTCTCTTGATATTTTATGACTATTTGTATATGTTTTGATGTAAATTCTATGTGTTGTGAAGAAATTTAAAATGATAATTAAAATTTCCCTTGGAATTAATCAGCGTGTTGGTCAGCTCGTTCTAGAATATATATATATATATATATATATATATATATATATATATATATATATATATATATATATATATAGTATTGTTATAGGTTTCCCACGTCTGTGTGTTTAACTGTCGTCACGTGTATGTGCGTGCCCGTGAGTAGATAGAAATATAGGTAAAATATATATATGTGTTTAGACTGTCTGACGCTGTAAAGCTGTCGTAGAAGATAGGTGAGAGAGAGAGAGAAGATTTCCCGCTCTCAGAGACAGCCTCTATATCACATTCTATCAGCTCACTCGTGGAATCTATTTCTTTTACTAACTCTCACTGTGTCTATCACCTATTCTAATCTATTCAGAAGGGACCAACCCAAGTCTTAATTCTTCTATCAAAAATCTACGACAAATGGGGGCTCGTTTCCGGTTTTTGAACTTAGAATAACT
>JAMPIV010012059.1:0-15000 GCA_024509875.1 Oreohelix idahoensis
CCAATATACATATTACGTATATTTCTATCACTCACAGGCACGCACATACACGTGACGACAGGTAAACACACAGACGTGGGAAAACTATAACAATGATATATATATTATCTAGAACGAGCTGACCAAACACGATTATTAAGTTCAAGAGCGATTTTAATATCAGGAAAAATCGGCTCACAACATCAAAGAAAGTACATCAAGGAAAATACATATACACATAGTCACAAAACTTCAAGGAAATGTTGCAAGGATGATAGCCCCGTTATAGTGTTAACTCTAGGTTTAGCCCGGCCCCGTTAAGAGAACAGATGATGGCGCCCGAGTCACAGATACATAGGGTTTGAGTCTAAGAGTTTTTCTTTGTTTTATCTCGTAATTATATGCACAGAGTTTGAAAAAAAAATCTGATTTAACCTAAGACAAAAAAACACAAGAACTCTAGCCTTAGCAACAAATTATGCAGATTGAAAAAAAAAATTAGGACAGCAACAGGGTGTCAAAGATAAAATAGTGAAAAATATCACTCAAACCAGCGTACACTCATTCATTCCGCCATGGCTTCTCATACTTGTACTCACGACTTTGCTTGCTGCCTCTTGGAACACATTGATTTTAGATTTTCACACAGACTCAAAAAATGCAGTCTTCTGCCAAGAAGTCCCCAGTTCCAAAAGACGTATTTAACTTGGAGTCTCCGGAAACGACTACTTGGGTATGCAAATTTGTTCAAATGTCTGATTAAGTCACCTAACAATTATTCCAGGCGCGGGAGTTAGCAGAGCACAGTGTCAATAGCGTAGGTTTCAAAAAAAATGATGAATGTCAGGTCGGTGCCTTCCCTCAGTATAGGATTCACTTTAGTCACACCACAGATTTGTCCACAAGATATAATCTAGTCGGGAAATGATTGTTAATATTCACGCCACCAGGCAGCAAATTATATAGAGTTTCTAGAAGAAATTAAGTGCTGGCTCCAAGGTCCAGTATTTATCATTACAGTCTTTGAAAACCCGTTATAGGGATATTAGTATTTCTGTCTAACTTGCACCGTCAGATCAGTGTTACTTGAGAAAACCCACGTGGTTCAAAATAAGGACTGTCTATTTCTTCACAAGTATGGAAACTACTACTAGGTGCTGGTAAAGTTAGGGTCACCCCAAAACTTTCACTGTGTGGAGGAAAAAATAACACATATAATATAATAAACAGAATCTGTACTGGTTAAAACTTACATTTAAACTTGCAAGCAGAGAGCTTTGCTTATCATTTAAACTTCCCGTGACGTAAGTTATAATTAAAAATCAGCAATCCTCATAAATTAAGAACACGTGCGTATTCCGTCACCATTCATGAGGCTGGATTCTAGAGTTTATACGTTAGTTTAGAAAAATACACTCGACTGAGTATTAGCAGTTAAATTAAATTTATAAATAGCTACAATTGCCGTTTATAAGCTAGAAATTTTAATTTTATTCTGCTTTCCACTGAATGCTTCCCTAGAAAATATAATAGCCTACCACTTTATTTCTCTTCTGCGCTAAAGAAATAGATTAAAATGAATTAAGCGATTTAACACTTTAACACTCACAAAATCTATATATCTATCATATTAATTACCTCAACCACAGAATTACAGGTAGTCGCACAACTTAAGAATAAAAATGCTGAAAATATTTCTGGAAGTCTAGAAGTTCGACAAATTGCCGAAACAAACTGAGATCTTCGCTAACAGCTATTCTGTTTTCGAGCGACCTATCTACTGTGGAGTCTATGAGCGAGAATGAAATTAAAGTTTCAAACTTGGCCAATATCTTAAAATCAGACAAAGGGCCCAAACTTATTTCGCCAAGCGAAATTATCTCCTCTACTCCCAACATTTACGTCCGCTTAACGCGTGTCTTAACTGTCACCTACTGACCACGATGTACGCGTGTCAGTTTCAAATCCCAGACAGCCTGACTCCAATGCAGGGCAGTTTTTACACTACAGCTGACCATGGCCCAAGTGAGCGCCGTGTCAGTTTGGGATTTTCCAGACAAATGTCTGGATACTGACCGGTGCAGATGTAAAGTATCACACCTCACCGGGACTAATGCCGAGAAGGAACTCGCGCGCTCGGTGAGAATGTAGACGATTTGCTACGTCCTATGTTCAGCGAACCGACTTATCACGCCTTCTGACGCCCTGCAGCCCTGACCTCTACGTAATATCGTCCTAGCGCGATTCTCAGTTTAAGAGAAAGGAAAACAGGTAAAGTTTGCGAATTATATGAAAATAATATTCGCAAAACGAATGGGTGAAAAAAATACAGGAAAAAATGAAATACAGAGATAATAAAAGAGAGAATTTTCGGGTGAAAGAATAGGAAGAAGTTGTAGGAAATTAAATGAATATAAACCCTACGTGACAGTTGTCAAAGTAGAAATCCAAGGGAAGAACACAGGGCAATATCTAATCAGAGGTGGCCGAGAAGAGAAAACAACCCAGGAGATATTGGATCCAAGCAGGTAGTAGACATATCATATTTACACAGAATGAATAATCTATGCCCTGGATTGGAAACCATTATTGAGAATTTCACGCTGCGTTACACTGGACAAACGAGTCAGAAAGACATTTTTTTTTTTTTTTTTTTTTTTTTTTTTTTTATCGTCGTTACATATAATTTCTGTTGACATGAACACTCTTTAAGATGGTCATGTGGACTTGTAGGGATGGTTTCTGTCGCAATTTTTTTAACATGTTGAGGTTGCCAGCCACATACACAGCTTCATGTTGGTCTCCACTTACCAAATGCCTGAGCCAGCATTTGTCCTATTATTTTTTTTCTTTGTCTTGGTAAAGAACCCGAGGAAACTACACGGGACATAATCAAACTGTTCTCCTTCTTCTTTGATCCGTAGCCGCCGACTGTCAAAGCAGTCAGTGGTCATCACGCCTAGTGGCGTCTTGTAGGGCAGCAACAAACTGCTTCCATTTTGCTCGGTCGTCTGTCATCCTTCGTACCAGTACCTCAGCTCTGGCTCATCATTTGCATCTCGGCTTCCACAGTTCTCCGCCAGGTTGTTTTTGGCTGGCCTCTCTTTCGCTTTCCTTCAGGGATCCATAGCATAGCTGTTCTTGTGATGGCATTAGGGAATCAAACTGTACTGTGCAGGAAACTGTTCGAGATATGTTTCCCCGGATCTCATTTCCTGTTTAGCTTCCACTATTTTGTTGACTTTTCTGTTGCCCTATTGTCCGTGTGTCCATTATATTTTATCTCTGGATGTCTTCTACTTCTTTTGCCTTCTGTTTTCCCCAGTTTTCACGTTGTAATACCACAAGGTATTTTTTAATAATATTTGGAAACGCACCCTAATAAAACCGATGGACCATGGGTGAACGGATCATGCCTCGCCAAAACGAGGCAAAAGTCTTATTTTAAATTTTTTAAAGTGGTTTTCTAATGCTTTTTCTTGACATCAAAACTCAACTGAAGATTTATTTTGTTCTTATTTGTGTATTGTATATCTTTCTTCATTAGGCCTTCTCAACCCTGAAGCGTACTGAACACTTTTAACTATATACTTACTTAATGGAAGAAACTATTCCACAAAACAGAACAAATTTGAAAGTATTCACAATGACAAATACCCTCTTTTATGAGCAGTCGTTAAACAGAAGGACCCGATTTAAGTAAATACCCCCATCCCAAACCTGGAATGACATCGCTTCTGTAGCCTGACGAATGAGCAAGCAATGGCAACGCGATACTGTCACACGCTGCAACGGCCCTTTGTGGTGAAGAACTGGATTCTCAGACAGCTCCGCTGTAATTGAATGAGCAATAGATTGAGCTCACTACGTGCATGTGCGCATGTGGTTAGAGCAGGGGCGGAATTTTCCGACAGAAGGGATTGGCTGATAATGCGCGTCTAATAATGTTATGATATGTCTGATGTAAAAACGCCTGCTTTTTTGTCAGGTTTAATATTTTTTTTTTACACTCGCATATCTAGATTGTCTTTCTTTCTGTCTATGCTACTGCCTAGTGGCTATTTGTACGCGCGCGCGCTCACACACACACACACACACACACACACACACACACACACACACACGTATGTATACATATATATATATATATATATATATATATATATATATATATATATATATATATACATATATATATATATATATATATATATATATATATATATAGGTATGAGTAGAAAATTACAAAAAGGTTTAAGTAAAGAAAATTCATCAATTTAAAGAAGTCAGAGGTCATGACGCTCAACGTGAGCAACCCTGAGCCCATATCAGTAAGGAATCAGCAACTGGTACAGACAGACACCTTCACATACCTAGGATGCATAGTAACACCAGACGGCGGGGCAGGCAAAGACATCAACATTGTCGTAGATTTTTCGATAGGAGTATTAAGACTTGGGTTGGTCCCTTCTGAATAGGTTGGAATGAGTGTTAGTCACAGTGAGAGATGGAAATAAAAAAACATAGACTTCCACGAGTGAGGTGGTAGAATAGTGATAGACGCTGTCTCTGAGAGCGGAAAATCTTCTCTCTCTCTCTCACCTATCTTCTACGACAGATCTAAAGTAGTCAGACAGTCTAAACACAGATATATATATATATATATATATATATATATTACATATATTTCTATCTAATCACGGGCACGCACATACACGTGACGACAGTTAAACACACAGACGTGGGAAATCTATAACAATGGATATATATATATATTTTTAGAACGAGCTGACCAACGCACTGATTAGTTCAAGAGAGATTTTTATTATTATCATAAAAAAAAAATCTTCTTACAACACCAAAGAAATACATCAAGGAGAAACATATACAAATAGTCATAAAAATTCAAGAAAAAAAATGCTACAAGGATGATAGCCCGTAAAATCTTACTCTAGGTTTAGCCCACAGCCCCGTTAAGAGAACAGATGATGGCCCAAAGAGTTATAGATACATAGGGTTGAGTCTAAGAGGTTTCTTTCTTTCTCGTAAATGTATGAACAGAGTTGGATAATCTGATTTAGCCTAAGAAAAAGAAACTCTAGCATTTGTAACAAATTCTGCAGATTTAAAAATTTAAGATAGCAAATGGGTGACAATAATACACCGGTAAAATAACACTCTGGCCTGTGTACTCTCATTCATTAAGCCATGGCCTTGCTCACACATATATACTCACAACTTTGCTCGCTGCCTCTGGGAACATAATAATTCTAGGACCTTCGCACAGACCCGAAAAATGCAATCATCGACCAAGAAACCCCCAGTTCCAAAAGACGTACTGAACTCTCTGTCTCAGGGAACGATTCCTTGGGTGTTCGAATTTTTTCCGAATGTCTGATTAAGTCACATAAAATTTGTCCAGGCACGAAAGTTAGCAGAGCACAATGTCATTAGCTTTGGATTCTAGGATTTAAGGAATGTCAGATCGGTGTCTTCTTTCAGGCAGGTACTATATTTGGTCACCACAATACTAGTCACAATCTCTGTCGGAATGTTAATGTTATTCTTGTAATATTCTCTCCGCCAGGCAGCATGTACATTTAAATTTGTGGAGCAATATGAACTGGCTCAAAAGCCCAATATCTATATTTCTAGTCTTTAGAAACCGTTAGTGGGATTGCTATGACTGTCTCTCTCTGATGGCATATGCACTGTCAGACCAGTGTTACTTGAAACAAAAAAACCCACGTGGTTAAAGATAGGAACTGTCTATGCTTCACACAAATATGTCTCTTTACTAACGCCGGTAAAGTTCGGGTCACCCCAGTATTTCACTGTATAAAAGGAAAAGCACATATAAATCATTTACATATTATGTACTCAATATAACTTACATTTTAAATAGCAAGCCGACCGCTTGACTTATAATTTAAAACTTCCTGGGAAATAAGTTATATAAAAAAAAGTCGATCATCATGAATTAGGAATATCATGCGTATTCCGTCAATATTCACTGATGTCGCATCTAGCATTTATAAGTTAGATATAAAATATTCTCGACTGAGTACACTGACAAACAACATTTTTCTTTCTTATATAAGAATAAGTGTTCTTAGGTCAGTTTCTTGCGCTGATTTCAAATCTGAAATCCGTTTATCTCTATCACGTCGGGTTCTTAAGATATTTGTGAATAAATATATTTTTGGGAAACCGTTATTTGCTCCGTTTCATTTTTACTATATAACTTATTAAAAATTAATAAAAAGCAACATAATTCTACTTTTTATACTGTTAAAAGATGCATGACATATGTTACGCGATTTTTCAAATAGTTACTGTATTTTGAAATAATTCTGAGCAAAATATGGCTTCTAGAAGTTGTAGAAATTCGGCTGATCTGTTCTGTTACGTGTGCGGATATTTTACCGATCGTGTTGACCAGAAAAACTTTACACCATTACTAAAGATAGCATATGAACTTTATTTCGATTCGAAAGTTGATGATGCAAATAAATCTTGGAAGCCAAATGCGGTTTGTTCGATACATTGGCAGGTTGGTTACGAAAATCGCCGAAGCATAAGTCGATGCCTTTTGGCGTGCCAGTAATATGGCGTGAACATACAAATCACACTACTGATTGTTACTTCTGCTTGACAAATATCCATGGTTTCACTTTTAAAACTAGAAAGTCTGTGGTTTATCCAAATATTGAATCGGTTTCGAAACCAGTGCCTCATGATCCAATCACGAGTCCGATCCAAGTACCACCAGAACAATATCCGTTGGACGTAAATGAACCATCAGAAAGTGATAGTTTACCTGCTTTAGAAACTAATTCTGACTCAGATTACATACCGGTGAATGATGGTGTTTACTTAATTAACCATTCAGAACTTTCAGATCTAATACGTGATCTCGCTCTTACCAAAGGACAATCGGAATTACTCGGTTCGCGACTCAAAGAATGGAATCTTTTAGCACCCAATACTCCGATATCTAAATTTCGTCATAGACACAGAGAACTTGTTCAATACTTTGAGATGGATGATGACATTTGCTATTGCAAAGATGTAAACGGTCATGAGCACATAGTCAACGAATGGCGATTTTTCATCGATTCTTCCAAGACTAGTCTAAAAGCCGTGTTATTGCATAACAGAAATTTTTTTTCATCAATTCCAGTCGCCTACTCTGTTCATATGAAAGAAACTTATGACAATATGGCTATACGTTTGGAAAAAATAAAGTACAATGACTACCAATGGCGGATTTGTGGAGACCTAAAGGTCATTGCAATTCTCACTGGCATGCAGACTGGGTATACAAAATTTTGTTGCTTCCGATGTGAATGGGACAGCCGCAACAGACAGGAACATTATGCAAAAAAGGTGTGGCCTATCCGGGATCGTATGCAGCTCGGGCATAAAAATGTAATACGCGAGCCATTAGTTAACAAAGACACCTTCATTTTACCACTGTTACATATAAAGTTGGGGCTCATGAAGAATTTTGTAAAAGCGTTAGATAAAACGAGCAAAGCTTTCACTTATCTTCGAGAAAAGTTTCCGCAAGTTAGCGATGCAAAGATAAAGGAAGGTATCTTTGTAGGACCTCAGATTAGGAAAGTTATTGCAGACAAACAATTCGAGAACTTGTTACATGGTAGGGAACTTCGCGCATGGATGGCATTCAAATCGATCGTCGATAACTTTCTGGAAAATCACAAATCTGTCGACTATGTTGCATATTGTTAAGCAGTGCATAGATGCATACATAATTATGGGCTGTAACATGTCCCTCAAAATCCATTTGCTCGATTCGCATCTTATCTTTTTCCCTGACAACCTTGGCGAAGTCAGTGATGAACATGGAGAATGATTCCATCAAGATATCGCCGTAATGGAGTCACGTTATCAAGGACGGTGGAGTGTGACCATGCTTGCCGATTATTGTTGGATGCTTCATCGCGATGTACCACATGCCATTCACCGACGAAAGTCGACTGCAAAGAAATTCAAGCCTACATAACTGTTATACTTCTTGTACGAATGATGTTGTAATACTGTATGCGTTGTTAAAAAACTTCAATTGCATATTTCTAGAGATCCCGACCTGATAGCGAAAAACGGTTTGCAGATTTAAAAACAGCGCATTAAAATTGACCAGAAAAACATAGAAATGTTAGAGAAAGAAAAAAAAAGTTTTTTTTTGTTAGTCAGTGGTATTAGCCGTTAAATTAAATTCCTTATAGCTACTTGTTTGTTACGCTAGAAATATAATTTATTCTGCTTTCCACTGTATGCGTCACTAGAAAAATAATACAAACTATAAATTAAGCACTCTGGACACAGAACTAGTTTAGAATGAAATAGGCGATTAAACACTTTATCACTTCACAAAATACTAGAGATCTATAATATTCACCTCAAACACAGAAGTACTAAGAACTTAAACCACTTCGACCAAACTAAAGGCCATCTCTATTAACAGAGATATTTTAGAAATCGAACGAAGGCTATTTCTGTCTTTACTGCGAAGTTACTGAGTGAGAATGGCAATAAAGTTTCAAACTCGGGCCAATATCTTAAAATCAGACAAAGGGCCCCAACTTATTTCGCCAAGCGAAATTATCTCCCCTACTCCCAACATTTACGTCAGCTTAACGCGTGTCGTAACTGCCACCTACTGACCGAGATGTACGCGTGTCAGCTTCAAATCCCAGAGAGCCTGTCTGCGGTGCGGAACGATTTTTCACGCTACGCCAGGTTTTTATAACGAAAACCCTCATGCGTTTCTGCAAACTGTAGACAGCTGTCTCGTTCCTGCACTGTGAGGATGCCGGGTTTGACACCTTACGCTAGTGTCAGGTGAAATTGGTAGACCAAAAGTCTGCTCTATGTCCAGCGAAACGAATTTTTCGCACATTCACGTCTACCTGCGCGACTGACATCTGTGTAATAGAATGCTAGTGCGATTCTCAGTTTTGAGAAAAGAAACAGGATAAAGTTTGCGAATTATATTTCGCAAACGAATGGATGCAAAATATACAGGAAAAAGGAGATAAAGAGAGATAACAAAATTACAGAATTCGGGTGAAAGAATAGGAAGACGCTATAGGCAATTTAATGATCAAAACCTACGTGACAAACATCAGAATGAATAAGGCAAGAACAGCCTTTTTTAGCCTAAACAACATCTGGAAGTCCTCCCAATACAGCACAAGCACAACATTAAGATTATGTCAGAGCTGTGTGCTTTCTGTGCTTCTCTATGGTGCGGAATGCTGGAGAGTTACAGAGAAGGAAATGTCGAAATTGTCCTCTTTTCACACAGCATGCCGAAGAAAAATTCACCTAATCTTTTGGCCGAATACCATCACTAACCAAGATCTCCTTACTCGTAGCAAGCAAGAGGACATACACACCATCATAGCTGGCAGACGCTGGAGCTGGGTTGGCCATGTCCTCAGAAGAGACGCCGATGCCACCACAAGAACAGCTATGCTTTGGACCCCTGAAGGAAAACGAAAGAGATGCCGACCAAAAACAACCTGGCGGAGGACTGTGGAGGCTGAGATGCAAAGAATGAACCAGAGTTGGGGCACTGTACGAAGGATGGCCACCGACCGAGCAAAGTGGAATCAATTTGTTGTCGCCCTACAAGACGCCACTAGGCGTGATGGCCACTGACTGCTTTGACGGTCGGCGGCTAAGGATCAAAGAAGAAGAAGAAATATATATATATATATATGTTTTTGAATATTCCAATTAAGTCTCTTTTTTGTTGTTTTGTTTGTCTGAGTTTGTTGTTGTTTTTTTTTTTTTTGTATACGAGTATACTTCCGTGTTACGCTTTACTCTTTTTTTTTTTTTTTCCGCGTGTCCTGTTGAAAACATCGTGGAGGGACGGATTTTCTGTTCTTGCGTGGAATGTCCTGTCTTGACTCATATTTTCTTAAGATTTTGCAAATACCGTCTTATCTCTGGGGAGACAAAGACAGAGTAGGACTACTGTTACCGCAGACGTGTCGTAAAAGGCTGCTAGTATTAGGTTGTGCATGGGGATGGCAATCTCATCATGTTAAAAAAAAAATGCTGCAAGAGCACGTGAATGCTGTGGCACATGATTCCTACAAGAAGGCCAACCTACACTGGTGGGCACGCTATGCTCCGTGGGGAGCGGAAAAGAACAATGATAATGATGAGTTTTAGTTGTGAGCTGCGTGTTCACGTGACGTCAGATCTTTTATCTTCTTCATCTCTCGATTCTCCAGGGATTTCAGTTTTCTCTCTTTACTCTTATGTGGGGGGGGGGGGGGGGGGGGGGGGGGGGGGGGAAAGAGAGAGAAGGGGGGAGAGAGAGAGAGAGAAGGGGGGGGGAGGGGAGAGAGAAGAAAATTTCGGGGGGGGAAGAGAGACTTTTTCCATGCAAACTCAGAGGGCTTCCCCAACTCATCGGGCTCAATATTGGTAGTGTTCATAAAAACACACCAGATGCACTAAGTGATGCAATGCAACGTGTTGGATAGTCCTCTGTCCTATATGGAGGGGGTGTTTATAGTTCTTTGTAATTAGTTCAGTTTCTCTGAGGTTCTATTTTCATATTTTATTGTGTTGTAATTGCTATGTTTTATTGTTGTTGTTTTTTTTTTGTGTTCCCTACATTTATTTTCTTCTTTTTTTTTTTCATTGACAAATACATTCAACGCTCAAAGTGATACAGACGATCTTTCTTCTTCTGTTTTTCCGTTTCGCCTCTCACGGAGCATAGAGCCACCAATGTAGCAGGTCATCTTGCAGGATGCCTCCATCAAAGCATTTCGCGTGCTCGTGCAGGGGTAGTTTATGTAGCAAATTCGTTTTACACGATGAGGCTACCAGCCATATGGATAACTTCATATCAGTAACCTCTTTACAATACGCATCTTTATTCGTATCAAATTCCTGTTCCATTGATATGACATTTATCAGCCAGGGACTCCGTGCCACTTCTTCGACCTACATAATCTTCACTACCAGTGTTACCACCCTAAATTTAAAAAAAACAAGATGATACCTTAAAAACATCTAGATACACCCGGAGTTTGAATTCTGGCCTACTATAGGGCGACTTGAGCTACTTTATGCGGGTTTTTTGTTTTTTTTTGTTGGGCTACTTTGGGCGAAAAACCGAAAGTTGATCTATGTGGCGTTCTTCAACGAATATAGAAAAATGACACCTAGTTGGAACCAAAACAAAAAAACCCAGATCTAGGTGAATCCACCAGGAGTGGCAAACGCTGTTCACCACTGATATAAAATGAAACTACTAATTTAAGTACTACGTCTTACTGAATATCAGTGACTGAATTTCGTGAAATCAGCTATCGGAGATGGTCACTGGAATGTAAAGCCTATCTGAGATGGTCACTGGAATGTAAAGGCTATCTGAGATAGCCACTGAAACGTATAGGGGCTCAATCAGATCTTGAGCCCTCATCGACAACACGCGATACTCGCTCACACAAATTTCATTTGGTCCAGTCATGAATAAAAAAGACGCCAGGCTTTTCATTGAATGCGCGGCTAGGACTTTGGGCTCAAATACCGTTGATGGGGTCATCGGCCTTCGGGGTTTTGAAAAGTACCCTCAGTCGTTTTTGTTTTTCCAAGCAACGGGGAGTTGAGAGTTTTGAAGGAGGGATGAAGAAATAAACCTGACTAAGAGAGGTGACAAAAATGGAACAGATTAGAAGTGAGCGAAATCGTGCTTGTATATTAATGTTTTAATATTAGACGTAGAATATACGAAAATTCTATTCTCTTTAGTTTGAGGTTCACTATAGTTTGTTTCTTTTTTGTGGTGTGACAGGGGCGGTAGTCTGAGGTAGAGAGTATAGACATCGTGCTGGTAGTTTCATGTTTTAATATTAGATACCTAATTCTATTCTTTAGATTTGTGGGGTGACAGGGGCGGTAGTCTGAGGTAGAGAGTTTAGACATAGAACTTGTATACTAGTGCAGAGGTTTTCAAACTTTTTTGGTCCGCGGCTCCCTTGACCTGTGCATAAATCACCGCGGCTCCTCTCTATACTACGAAGATCTTTATTTATTGATGGACCTTGGCTCATAATATCGAGCCAAACACTTTTTCCAAGCCACCGCGACGCCCTTAGCCGAGGGCCGCGACGCCCCTGGGAGCCGCGACGCACAGTTTAAAAACCTCTGAAGTAGTGTGTAATCAGGAGCTTTTAGTTGATCCTATGACGTTCGATAATAAGGATATTTGAGTGACAACGAGTGGAAGAAAGATAAAAAGAGAAAGCGAGAGGGTGTCTGAGTGAGAGAAAGAGAGCCAGAAATGAATATTGACATTTATATAAAGGAATTGGTTTTATACAAGTACATGCAATGTAAATGGGTACATGACTTTGCTCTTGAGTCAGGGAAGGAAAAGATAGCGAGGAAGAGAACTGGTTACTCCCACCTCTCGGTTGTGGACCTAGTATAGTGAAGTCTCTAACACTTCACTCCCCAACGGCAGTATCTGCTATGGGACTACTTTTACCTTTTACTCGCAGTGTAGACCACTGATTTAGCGTATGATTTAAAATGTATGGAAAAGTGTAGTCACATTCTGAAACATCTCTGAAAAAGTTAGCTTCATAGCAGATACTGCAAAAGATGAGTGAAGTGATACACACTTCTATGCCATGTCTCAGCTTTTATGGGGTAGGGTGACCAGTTCACTTCCTCGCTGTTTTTGCCGTCCCTAACTCACGATAACAAGCTAAAGATAGGAACTACTGATGAGTGTAACTGTGGCACGGATAAAATGATTGCTGAACACGTGCTTCAAAGATGCCCAACATATGTGGAACAGAGAAAACGCATATGGCCGACATCTGTACCAATCGTGGAAAAGCTCTTCGTAGATGCAAATAGCCTCAAACTGAGGACTGCTGTCTTTGAAAACATTCATGCAGACGTCTGAGACTGTACGAAGACGAAGAAGAGTTCAGTCAAATGCCCACTGCAAAAGTTGGGCAGACCGGAGCGCAACATGACCTGGTGTCGTCACCAGTCACTTTGCCTTGCGAAGCCAGCGCTCAAACCACGTGGGTGCCTATCTGACAGACTTAACTTTAAGTTCGATTTTCTTGTTACCTAACATCCTAGACAGACTATCTTCAAACGAATATACCGTCCCGCAACATTACCCCGCTTTAATACAAATGATGATCAGTATGAAAGGTATTGGACAAACGTTTGTTAAACAACTGGTAGCACAGAATCTCATAATACCCACACAACACTACACACCAGTGTTGCCACCCTGAATTTTGAAAGAAACCTAAATGGTACCTTAAAAAACACATAGATGCACATAGATTTTGAATTTTGGGCTACTTTTGGACGACTTTGACTACTTTAGGCGGTTTATTTTTTTTTTATTTTTTATTTTTGGTGCTCTTTTTGGGCTACTTTGGGCGGAAAACCGAAAGTTGATCTAGATGGCGTTCTTAAACTAATGACGGAAAATTACGCCTAGATAGGATCCCCCCCCCCCCACCCCCCCCCCCCCCCCCCCCCCCCCCCCCCCCCCACCCCTTCCCCCCACACAAAAAAACAACAAAAAAAACACGCCCCCCGACCCCCCCCATTCCACCATAGAAGTGGCAAACGCTAATCCCGCACACTGTGAGAATACCCCCGCGTCGTTTTTCTATCACTTGTAAACGAATCTTCTGTGATGTATATTTCCAGCTATAAGCGGGAACGCCGGATTTTTTTTTTTTTAATTTTAACACCAGACCCTCTGTCCCCTCAGCATCCCCCCGTAATGGATTGTCCGTCCCTTAGACGGATAAGCCTAATCCGCCTCTGAATGAGTTTCATCATCACTTCCATCTCCCCAACTTCACAGGGAGCCGAACCACCCTTTATCCCCATCCAATGTTAACATGGTTAATTCAATTCCAAGCTCTATTGCTATTCCAGTGTTACGCGCAACGTACCTGTCTTGTCTCTACCGAGTCCGTACCTCTTTAAAAACCAAGGGTCTCCTTCTCGTTAAAAAAAAAAACCACCGTTTTGTCCGGCAACTGTTGTACCTCTTCAGAGTCCCCCTTTTGTTGAAAACTGTATTTGTCTCTTCAGAGTCCGTTTTGTCAAACTAAAACTGTTGTCTCTTCAAAGTCCAAAAAAAAAAACTGTTGTCCTCAGAGTCCTTTTTTTGTTGAAAAACTGTTGCTACCTCTTCAGAGTCCGTTTTTTTGAAAACTGTTGTCTCCCCAAGAGTCCGTTTTGTTGAAACTGTTGTCTCACTAGCATATTTAAGTCCGTTTTGTTGAAAACCAATTTGTAAACCTCTCTTCAGAGTCCGTTTTGTTGAAAACTGTTGTCTCTTCTTCAGAGTCCGTTTTGTTGAAAACTCATTTTGTCTCTTCAGAGTCCCCATTTTTGTTGAAAACTATCTTTGTCCTTCTAGAGTCCGTTTTGTTGAAAACATGCTTGTTTCTACCTCTAGAGTCCGTTTTGTTGAAAACCCCCCCCCTGTTGTCCCTCCCACCCCCGTTTTGTTGAAAACCTGTTTTCTCTATCCCAAGTCCCGTTTACATTGAACAAACTGTTGTCTTCAGAGTCCGTTTTGTTGAAAATTAAATCTCTCCAATCAACAAACCGTTTTTGGTTGAAAACTGTTGTCTCTCCAGAGTCCCAAAACTGTTGTCCTCTCCAGAGTCCATTTGTTGAAAACTGTTGTCTCACCAGACCCGTTTTTGTTGAAAACTGTTGTCTCTCCAGAGTCCGTTTTGTTGAAAAACTGCACCCACTGTCTCTCCAGAGTCCATTTTGTTAAAACTAAACCTGTTGTCTCCTCCAGAAGTCCGTTTTTTAAAATACCCCCCTCCAGAGTGCCCCCCCCCGTTTTTGCCTTGAATCCTTTGTTGTCTCTCCAGACACCCGTTTTGTTGAAAACTGTTTTGTCCTCTCCAGAGTCCATTTTTGTTGAAAACTGTTTGTACCTCCCCACAAAAAAAA
>JAMPIV010012059.1:20000-107268 GCA_024509875.1 Oreohelix idahoensis
ATTATAAAAAAAAAATTTTTACCCCAATAACCCAAAAAAGTACACCCCAAAAAATTTTTTATTCCCCCCATTTTATTCATAATTTTCAACAATAAAGAATTATAATTCCCTTAAACCCCCAACAACTATTATTATCAAAAACCAAACTTATTATTTATAAAACCCCACCCTAAAAATTTAAACTTTCACCCCCCCCAAAACTTTTTAATTAAAACAAATAAACATACACCATACTCCCAAAAAAATTAACCCAGAAAAACAAACCCATTTTACTTTTAAATTAAAAATTTAAATAGTAAACAATACAAACCCAATTCTTTAATATATTCTATCAAATTTTAAACACCCCCCCAAAAACTTTACACCAAAAAATTTCAACTATCCAATTCCTATTTTTTTATTTTCAAAAAAATACTCCCCCAACCCCAAAAAAAAAACCTAACAAAAATGGAATTTTTTATAAACCCCATACTCTTTCCCAAAAAAAAACCCCACCATCCTACATTACAATAAAAAAAAAAAAAATAACCACTAGGTTTAAAAAAAAACCCCCCTGACAAAATTTTTCCCCCCACCCCACCAATTTAAAATAAAACCAATACCATGAAAACCCCACATTATTCCTCCCCCCAAAAATACCCCTTACTTATAAAAAAATAATTAAACAAAAAAAATAACCTTATAAAAAAACAAAAAATTCTTAAATTAAAAAAAACCCCTAAAAAAAACTATTTCAATAAAAAAAACATATTTAAAATTCAATAACAAACTTTCCTAAAAACCCCAACCCACCCCCCCAAATAAAAAACCCCCAATCAAAACCAATGCTCCCCCCTCTGTTTCAATATATCACCCCCCCAATTCCCCCATGCCTTCCCCCCAAAAAACAAACACCCTAACACAACAAAAACCAAACAACATAAAAAATTCACAAACTAACCACCAAATTTTAAAAAAAAACCCCCCCACACACCCAAAAAACACCCCACCTAACCCCCCCCCCCCCCATAACCCCCCACTAAACAGCCCCCCACCACACAAAAAAACACCCCAAACCCACCTACACATTATTCAAACCCCACTAACAAAAACCCCCCCCCCCCCCCCACAACCATTTAAACCCACCCCCCCCACCTTCATAAGAACCCCCCCCCCCATACCCCCCCACTATTTAAAAAAAAACCCCCCCCCCCTATCAACCCAAAACACCCCCCCCCCCAACCCCCCCCCCCCCTATCCCTAACCCACAAAAAAATACCCCCCTAACCAAAACCCCTGTTCTACCCCACCACACCCCCCCCCCCCCTAAACCCCAACCCCCACCCCCTACAAACCGTTTATACAAAAAAACCCAACAAAAGTACACCCCCCCTCCAAACCCCCCCACCCCATCTCCCACCCCCAAACCAAAACCCCCAAATGTAAAACACCCTAACCCCCCCACCAAAAAACCCCCCCCCCCCCCCAAAATCTAAAACCCCAAACCACCCCCCCCCCCCCCCCCCCCCCTTAAACCCACCCACAACATCCCACCCAAAAAAACAAAACCAACCCCCTCAATAAATCCCCCCCCACAACACCCACCTAACCAAAAACCAACCCCACATCCCACAAAAAAAACCAGTTTACTCAAAACCAACCCCCCTTTTAACCATCTAACAACCCCCCCACCACCCATCCCCCCCAATCATAAACCCCCAAACAACCCACCACAACCCCAAACCCCCCCTCAACCCCAAAACCCACAAACCCCCCCCCCAACAAACAACCCAACAACACAACCCCCCTCACAACCAACCCCCCAACCCCACACCCTCCGTCCCTCCTCCGCCCGACTGCACCCCATAGCTAGATTTGTGGTATACGTCATCGCCTTAAATTCTCCAGAATATAATGTTTTTGGATATATTTCAAATCACCACCAAGCGATCAAAACCATTATTATTAATATATATTATTTTGTTTTTCATTATATATATAATATAATATATATATATATATATATAATATATATATATATATACTATATATATATATATATTTATATATATATTATATATATATATGTTTGTTTGTTTTTAGTCAATAACCATCATCAGAAATGTAATCGAAATAAAAGTCTTGATATTACCACAAAATGATATACTAAGATTTGCATTTTTTTTTTTTAAACTGTATAGCAGCCAACCATTTCCTAGTTTCATAACAGCGTCAAGTCCCTAAATTGTCCTCCCGTTCACCTTCAGCGAAAGCAAAATAAAATGTCATGAGACCAATTTTTGTGGCGCTAGTTTAGAACATTTTCTTCACGCTATTCCGAAACTAGACTATACTAGAACATTTATTCTTGGACTTCTTTCCTGTCAACCAAATGTCGTTACTGAGTCTGGTTTGCACGCGATCTAGTAGGTCAACTCCACAATTACGGTATTTCAATCCTCAAAAATCCGTTCTCATCATCTCTGGTCTGTGACGATGGAAGCAAGGATTTGTGGGTCCTTGACAGTCCATCCGCATTTTTAAAAATGTTGTCTAGGAAGTAGTTGATTGCTTTTAAGTGCAAGGCTTCTTAACTTTTGTTTGTGCTGTTTTCCGTTGAATTCCCTTCTCAGAAAAAGTGTATATAATTGTTATATGTATTCTTCTTTGCTGTAATGACGGTTTAAAAAAAAAGTCTTTGCCCCTTTATGTAACCGACCCCCTTGTGCCTAGGTGGGACGAAGTACTCCTCGCCAAAACGAGGCAACATATAAAAAAAAAGGAAACACTGAAGAAACAATTGGAAGATATAAATAGAAGCTCTTGAGATATGGATACATAGATAAATGGGCGGTATCTCATGACAAGAGAAGTAAAACAAATAAAGGACTACTAGGAAACCTAGAAGTAAAAAAAAAAAATAAAAAATTAATGGGTGAGATCAAAATTAGACAGCTTAAATATTTTGGTCATATAAACAAGTCATAACAAATAACAACTTGCTGTGAAGACCACATTGGAAGGAAGAGTTGGGGGCAAATATGTCACTGCGCCTCTAAGTGGGAAAATAACATCAAGAGATGGACAAGAGTCTTATCATAGTGCACCATCAAGACAAAAAGATGGAAGACGTTGAAGATCCATTGTAGCTGACCATCGATGTAGGGGTGGCAGCTGATGATGATGACATAAATTATTATTTTTTTTTTAAATTGGTACATTTTAAATTTTAGGTTATATACACGGACCCCTAGAATCCAATCGCTGACACCCAAAAGGGGTCCACAGACAACATGTTAAGAAGCCCTGTTTTAGTTAGTGTCATTTGTTATGTTTGGGGCAACAAGAGACTGGAAGAAGTAGCGAGGTTGTCCTAGTAGTTTGCCCCTGGTCGATTTTAGAACGTCAATTATCCAAGGGAACTGGTGTAGCTAATGTTCAATTTATTTGTATATTTGTGGTGTTAAGATCTTTGATTGCGTTGTAGACTGAAAAAGATCAAACAAATAAAGAATTCACGATGTTTTGTATTGCAAAACTATTGGGTGTTTTATTTATACAAGTACGCATGTGCTCCTCGTAATTGATCTGTGCATTGTGGACATTAAAAAAAAAAAAAGATTTCCTTCGTTTCGGCAGAATAAACACACGGCCCGTCGGTTATATTAGGGCGCATGATCAAATATAAAACCCTCTATGGTATAATGAGATAACAATTTGTACACATATTTTTGTTGTTGTTTAATTAAGGATGCTAAGCTTCTTGCTCTTTTGCAGCCAATACAAAGTCGAAGTTAGTGTGCATTATTGTGTTCTTAACACGTTTCACCAAAGGGGGAATCCCTGGAAGTGCGTGGATAATTTCAAGAGTCAATGAGGGTGTAATTAGCCTCACAGACAGAGGTTCACATCCACATCCAAATACTATTTACTTCAGATACGATGTTTAAAATTTGTGTACATAAAGTGTGTTTCACATATGCTTATTTTTAGTGTACATAAAGTGTGTTTCACATATGCTTATTTTTAATACACATGTAATTAAAAGCTAAGAGAGATAATGATGTCATACTTCCCTTTGGTATCCTGGGTAGTGAGATCTGGTGCCTAGCCTTCTCGGATAAGGGCATAGAAATAGGTGTCCCGTGTGCAAGTTGCGCACTTTAAAAATCCCACGGCAGTTGGAAATCGTAAAGAGTAGACCATAAGACAGCTGCCCTGGCAAAATTTAAAAATTAGAAACCTACCTACCACAAAAATATTTATAGAATGTGTGATTCCTATATACACACAATGGGATTCTCGCCGGTGCTACAGAGTTTGTGCCCTGTGCTGAGATCCTCCTCGTGTGATCTAAGGGAGGAGATGGGAGCACTGATGGAGTTGTCCGTGTGCAATGAAGATAATCCTTCAAACCAAAACCAAAAGTTAAGAGAGTGAAATTAAAATTGCAACGGCACTGGCTTCTTTTGGGAACATAGGCCTAATTGAAACTGTTTGCTCCGCCACTGTTCCTACCTCTCTTCAGCTAGACTCTCCAAACGTCTATATATGGTTTCTATTTAAGTGCTCTTTGCCTTCATTCATTCATTCATTTTTTTTGCGCACTTTACGGAGCATAGAACCACCACTGCTGTATCTGGTCCCTCATGCAGGAAGCCTGCACAAAGCAATCGAGGAAGATGAGGGGCACTTGCGGTAAGACGTGGAGTACAATGGATGGGTATGAAAAAAAAAAAAATCTAAAAAGGTGATTCGTCTTACGAGAACAAAAGACAAAGAAAATAGCCAACGTTGCGGCCACAAGGCCTTCGTCAGGGAAAGGAACTGCTAGCCTAGAACAGCTTGAGCAACATCTTATCCATTGTATGGGGTGTCTAAAACCAGCTGGTCTTAACACCCTACACACCTTTGTCTGAGTTCACCTTTTCCACTCACATTCTGTTTTGACCATTTCCACTCTTTGTAGTGGTGTTTGACGGTATTGTATGATGGTGATATTACTAAATGTAATTGTATGAGGCCAGCTGTGAAGGCTCCTGAGATAAGATGTAGTTGTGAATTGTCAGAAGGCCTTTCTTGCTACCACTACGACCTCACACTATTTTTTTTTTTTTTTTTAATGAATGTAGCTACGTAAAGTGTCTAGGGTTATGATATGTAGTGTGGTGTAATAGGTTATAGATATACCCACAGATATTTAACAAGACTAATAATATTAATAAATGTTAAAATACACTGAACTAACTCACGTGTGTAAAATTTTTTTGATAGAATTATATTACATTTATTTTGTTCTGGATCAATTTTTTAGATTGACCAGAACTTAAAAGGATTTAGAGATTATGAAAGAAATGCATGGAATATTATATCATAAATGCAATAGTGTACATATATATATGTACTATACTAGTTAGTTTTATTAAAATGTTCTAGTAGTCATCTACTTGGGAGGATAGTTAATGTTTGTGCTGTTGGGGTGGCCTCATCACACCTGTCTATATTGACTACACAGTGTCCAGAAAATGGTGGGAATTTTTATGGGGGTATTAGTAACTACAAAGCGTTGGTGAATGTCCAGCAGACCAGAGGCTCACTCATCTTGTAGTTGTAGCTCTGGTGCTGAAATCTGGTGGTCCCACCTCTCCGTGCTGGCGGGCAATAATGGTGGTCTCTGTCACAAGTACTGCACAGATACACTCGAGTAAAGTCACCAACTGAATAGACACTGCTTTGTTGACAACAGAAACTCACAGCTCTGCAATCAAAGTATGGGCCATGTGTCAAAATCTATTCTCTACCCACGTCTGGACACAACACTGACACAACAACCACATCATACAGACAGGTCAGATCTCTCTGACCAAACAGCACATTTACCATGGTGGTTTTACATCAGATAGATCCTCCCAGACTATAGATTCTGAAAAATATTTATTAGTTTTCTGCCCTAAAAGAGGATAGGTAATATGTTTCATTATTCTCAACAGTTGATCTGTCTTGCCTAACCCTTGCTGGAGTTTATGTACATTGTTGGTCCCTAGACCCTGACTAGGGCGGGGGGTCTAGAGCAAATCCCTACTTGTTTGTAAGGCTAGATTTTGATATGGCAGTATCAAATCACTCGAACATTAAACAATATTCAAAACATATAAAGAAATAATTTCAATCTTACCAGATTATGAATAAATAACACAGAATTGCTAGCAAAACTCAGCTGAGCTGCTGGCTATAGTATGGCGTCCCTAAACTTCTTTCACTTTCTTTTATCCGTCTGTAAAATTAAGAACATATTAGTTCACTGCTCAGAATGGGCCATCCGGCCAGCTAATTTTTATATTCCTAACATTAATATTAAGAAAAAGTACTTTTTAAATTTTGTAATATTTCGAACATCTGCGTTTTAGCCGCTGAATTCAAATCAAGGGCTTGGTATCGCGCAAAAGCGTCCATTTCCGTACCTCGTGTCAACTTGGGAAACGTGACTTTTCTCCGTTTCCCCCCCAATTGCGTCTCCTTAGCCTTTCTAGTCTCACGCAATCTTTCCAGTCATATTTTTTTCCTTTTTGATCCGCCGTTCCCCTCCTGTCTAGCAAGTCAATTATTATGGAGGATGATGACCCGCGGTCTAGGCGATCATATACTATTCGCAGCCTACGCATTATGTTTTTATCCTTAAATGTTATCTTTGGAGGTATTTTACCGTTGTATCTCTGTCAATTTCACTACACTCTTATTCAATTTTTCTATTTCTTCGTCGCCCATAAAATATCTCCAACTCATTCTGTCCTCTTCTATCTCCATTACTCATTATTATTACGTTTGGGTAGTTTCTTGTTCAGTTTCGTTTTTTAGATTCTTAGTATGTACTGTTTACATCCGGATGAGGCAGTCAAATTCCTTCTCTGGTGACACACTCTCTCTTCTGCAGGCGTGCTAGGTCCAGCTGCCTTTAGGGAAGTACACAACCCTTATTTTTATATTTATTTAGATTCTTATGTGTCCTATCTAGCCCTCACTTTCTTTCTTTTCTCTGACGAAGGTCTTGTGGCCGTAACGTTGGCTATTTTCTTTGTCTTTTGTCCTCGTAAGACGAATCACCTTTTTCCGATTTAGTTTTCATACCCATCCATAAAGCAATCACATGATCTTGCAGCAGCTGTTCAGCGGTTTTTATAGCAATATGTTTTACAGTACATGACTTGGATGACAGTCCCACGCACAACCTGATATTAGTCACATCATACCACACCCCCGAGACTGCAGTAACCCTGTTATTTCTTTGTCCCTACAAAGTTCCCTCGAGAACTGCACGGGGCATTTGTTTATTTACCATAGTTACAATAATTTTCTCTACTCACACCTTTTTGTAGTTTTCTACTCATACCTTTTTTGACTAACTACGCAACATTTAACAGTACGTTTCTTTAAATCTTAATTTTATTTTGAACCGTTTATTTTACTTTTCATCCGATTTGGTAAATTCAGAATTTAAACCTGCATTTCAGTATCTGAATTTATGGTCTAAAAATATATTTAGATCCATAAATGATAGGTCCGAAATATTAGTCTGTGTACATGATATAAGGAAGGGAGAACATAATAGATTCGATGTCGTATCCACATCGAAGGTGCGCTGCCAGTGATCCAACATTTCGCCTCTTGCACATTATGATGACTTTTCCTCCCTACATCTATCGCAGTATTCTTGTTTGCTAGTTAAACGGGATATCAAATCTCTAAAAGAAACCAAACCGCTTGTCATAAACAATTTTTTCACTTGCATGGTTTTCAGGTAATGTAAATCTCTTTATGTTTTATAACTGTTATTTTCTAATGTACGAGAGTGAAACCTACGGCCCGGGGCCGGAAATCGGCCTTCCAAGAAGTTAAATCCGGCCCGCCCATCACTTCAGTCCAAGCAGAAAAATACCCATATTCTAACAACTCTAAAAGGTTGCACACCCATATTCTAATGCAATCTTTCATGCTTTCTCTACCATTTCCAATTTTCCCATAATCTCGATTATTTGTCTCTGGAACGAATTGAAACAGGGGTGTATTCATGTATACGTGAGAATATTATCACGGCACACGAAAGCAAAACAATGTATTTGCCCATTATCTGTAATAAAACAAATACTAGATAAAAATATTATCCTTATAACGCACGTACAGCTTTACGGACATGCCGCGTATTATCCTTTAGAGACATGTCTGTTAATGAAGGGTAAATCCCCATCCATTCCATCACTGCAGCACGCGAGCCTTATTACATTTTCAAATCGTTTTTAATGGGCCATGTTGTCATTTTGTATTTATCTTAACCTTTCATTCTATAATTAAAAGGAACAAGTTGCCTTGCTTTAACGAACAGAATAACAACATATAATCTTGTTTTATCAAGAAAAACCGTTCATAATCGTAGGTTTCCGTTAATCATGATTAGAAAGAATTATTTTAATCTTACACTTCAAATCACCCCGTCTCACAAAATGTGGGTACGATGTATGCATGACTGCCTGTTCCCAAATGGACTATAGGAGCTTTACAAATAAAATCGTCTTGAGATTTTGCCCCTTGCGAATGCAGACACGTCACAAGACTTCATTAGTCTCTCTTTCTTTATTTCTTTCTGCTACTTGCTTCGGGCATAGGCGTCCCGTTTTTTAAGATGAAAATGGGTGCATTTTCTTATAACATCGCAGAATAAACTCCAAGACATCTACCGCCAAAGTTGTCACCTGAATGATTTCCCTTTATCTTCTGTTAGTCTTAGTTGTCTTAGCAGTTTCCAGCTCTATACCTGAAGCCAGCGATACCCCCCGTTCCTACCATATAATCATCATCACTGTTGTCGTAGTTGCTAACTTTAACCTCCCTGTGGGGCACATGCCTTCAACAAAAATATTCTACGCGTACACGTGCCAGCCTTTCAAGGTCATTCTGCGTCTTCATAAATCCCTTTCATGTCTGTCTCCAGATCTCTTTTCCGCCTGTTTATTTATTTATTTATTTTTTTTTTTGGTCTTCCTCTATATAGCTTAGGTTGACTTATGTTGTCGACCTTTTTCCGCTTACAGTTTCTACATGGTGGGGTAGCATGTCCCACGCCCATGCCCAACCCTCTTTAATCGCCATCTACGAGACGTGTGGTAGTTTACAGTGTTACCATTCTTTGCTACCCTTTCGGGTCCTGCTATTATCACTATGGTGTATTACACGCACCAAATCAGATCTGATTAACTGACATCTTTGCATCGAAGGTAGTCGACTGGACTGGATCCCCGGCGTCTTCTGTCTCTTGTCTTGATGGTGCACTCTGATAGACTCTTTCCTGATCATCTCTTGTCTTGATGGTGCACTCTGATAGACTCTTTCCTGATCATCTCTTGTCTTGATGGTGCACTCTGATAATCTCTTGTCATGATGGTGCACTCTGATAGACTCTTTCCTGATCATCTCTTGTCTTGATGGTGCACTCTGATAGACTCTTTCCTGATCATCTCTTCGTGTTATAGCGCCGTCTTCCTCTTTAACATTTACTTTGAACTAGTGTTTTATTCACGATTTATTTGTTTTGTTTTTTAAACCTAAACATGTCTCTACACATTCCAAACAACGCTGTCCTTCGAACCCTTTCATAACTTGTCGCCCCTGTTCAAACATCCTGCGTCTAATAAGAAGACTTTTATATTGCTTTATTGCATTTTGATTTGTGAGAGAAAAAAGAGTCGACATTATTGGCCGGGATTTGCATAATAAACAACTACAGGGCAGTTCACGTGTCTTTAACCGAAAGCGCTAGGCGGCGTGTTTTCATTACAGACTATTTCATTCCCGCCCGGTGTGATACTGAGCTCTGGTGCAATATCGAGATGGAATAAAGAAGGAAGACTAGATTTATGTTCGATTTTCATTGCATTTTAATAAAATTAGGGGAGAATTCATCAGAGAAGATAAAGGAGCGAGAATAAATCTAGGATGCCGGAGTGAATGAGAGAACGTCACGATGTTTATATGCGATTTATTGCAGTACTTAATCGAATGTGTAAATTTTAAAAAATCTCTGCCGCAGAAGGCCAAGTTTAGCATGATTGAAAATATTGTTTTCTTTCATTCTTGCGATCTTTTGTTTTGGGTTTTATTGTCGGGTTTTTTTTTTTTTTCGGAGGCTATAACTCAGAATTATAGCAGTAGCTTGATTGAAAAGAAATAGCGAACATTGAAAAAGAATTAAAACATGCACTTTAGTGCCAATCCGGCAGTCTGTGTATTTTCAATTTGGCGTAGAAGTAATATAGGTTATGGGAATGTTATTTGAAAATCTGGCCTTGGCGTAATTATAGGTTATTGGGAATGTTATTTAAAAATCTGGCAACTTCCACTTTTTTGTCAGGCTTATTCCGATATATGATTAAATTCTGAAAATAATTTTATCTAACTCATTTTTTTTTAAGCTATTGTATCCAACGATCATCGCAGGTCAGGCCAAAAGGGACAAGTGGCACTACTATTTGGCTTCTACTCGACTTGCCATTGTTTTGTATAATTAAAAAGAATAATCTTTGCCCCGTTGGCCTTGTACTGAATAGTTTATTTAATGAAACAATTATCCTTTCATTCATTCTTTGCTCTTATTTTTTTGCGATTAAGCGGTGGTTACCCTTATGAAAATTGCTTTTTTTTTATTAAAGTGATCATAAAATGACTGTCGAGTTATAGATTGTTTACAATGAAAACACACTTGCGCGTTAAATGGGTTATTTTATAACCAGAAAGTTGAATGGTAATTTTATAACTTTGTGCAACTACGATAATAAAAAGTAGAGTGGCATCGATTTCTTTTAAATTTGTAACGGACAGTCTGATGTGCATTTGTGGAGAGTCGGAGAATGTAAAAGTTTGAAGATTTTTTTTCAACGTGTTGTTTTAGCGAAACAAATGTATAACGGTGGTTCAAGCTAATTTATTTCGAGGATTCTTCTATGAGTATCTGTGACCTTTGACAACGCACTCAAGATAATTTACTGCATACGTCAATTTGCCGAGAAGGGGAAATTTAAATATTTCAAGAAAGTAAAGAATGGGTAATGGAAGATCAATAAAGACTGAAGAGACATGATGGTGCGATGTTTAGAAGAGGGTGAGGTACTGATGGGTACCAGCTGATGAGAAAAAAACGTTAAGGTTGCTAGGGGGAGAGTGATATAAATGTAATTATTACAAAATATGTGTGTGGGGGGGAGGGGGGGGGGGTATTTGAAATTAAAGATCGGTACATGAACATAGCGGGTGCACTACCACCAGTGATCTGAAAACTAAAGGAGCTGTATACGTTGGTCAATCAAGTCCCAACGCAGAAATCTGAGTCCCTCAACTCAAATATTAAGTAATTCCTATTGTATGGCTCTGAAACATGGAGAACAAAAAAAAAAAAAAAAAAAAAAAAAAAAAAAAAAAACCCACCAAAAAGCTACGTACTTTCATTAATGGGTACTTACGTAGAATAGAAAGATTTAAGTGATGTGATAAGATAGAATAGAAAGATTTAAGTGATGTGACAAGATAGAATAGAAAGATTTAAGTGATGTGACAAGATAGAATAGAAAGATTTAAGTGATGTGACAAGATAGAATAGAAAGATTGGGACCTCAAGACGCAGCAATAGAGACCGCAGTCAGCGACTCATAGCTTGACTGCCTGCGTCAGGACCAGCGAACCAGAGCTGGTCAAGACCGCACTGCACCTCCACGTGGTGGTCCTGGAAACAGTCTGCAGCTGTGCAGTCTGGCTGAGCGAGTGTGGATCGAAATGGGAAGGCAAACGCGGTCCTAAAAAATGCCGTGCAGAAGTCGGATGTGTCGACCGAAAGGTGCAGATATCACAGCTTAGGCGTAAACAGACACAACGCAACCACCGTCCTTTTTCAGGACGAACGAAGAAGAAGAAGAAGAATAGAAAGATTTAAGTGATGTGACAAGAAAAAATAGAAAGATTTAAGTGATGTGACAAGATAGAATATAAAGATTTAAGCGATGTGACAAGATAGAATAGAAAGATTTAAGTGATGTGACAAGGTAGAATAGAAAGATTTAAGTGATGTGACAAGATAGAATAGAAAGATTTAAGTGACGTGACAAGATAGAATAGAAAGATTTAAGTGATGTGACAAGGTAGAATAACAAGATTTAAGTGATGTGACAAGATAGAATAGAAAGATTGAAGTGATGTGACAAGATAGGATAGAAGGATTGAAGTGATGTGACAAGGTAGAATATAAAGATTTAAGTGATGTGACAGGGTAGAATAAAAAGATTTTAGTGATGTGACAAGATAGAATAGAAGAATTGAAGTTATGTGACAAGATAGAATAGAAAGATTGAAGTGATGTGACAAGATAGAATAGAAGGATTGAAGTGATGTGACAAGTTCACAAATTTATCAAAGTTTATAGCTTGTTTTGTTTGTGTTGTTGGTATTCTCTATGTTTCCGAGCCATACAATAGGAGGGAGTGACTTGACATTTGTGTTGAAGATTCTGATTTCTGGCTCTTTCAGCAGTTGTTTTGTATCAATTTGTTTTACGTGATTTAAAAAAAATTTTTTTTTTTTAATCGTACCCCCGCTATTACTCGGTGCGAAATCTCCGGTTAATATGTCTGTCTAACCTGAGACTGATTTTACGTGAGTATCCCTGTTTTCCCTGTACAATGACAGGTGTCCTCTCGCCATTCAGGCAGATACTCGCCGATTTCGGAGGTTCCCATTAGAGCTGGGTCGGCTCAGGAGCCGTTCAGGTTATTCCAGTCCCTGGTCGACGACACTGCTTCAAATGTCTTCGCCAGGGCTCGAATTATTCCAGTCCAAGTCCCGGTCGACGAGACTGCCTCAAATGTCCTCGCTAGGGCTCGAACCTGGATCGCCCGATCGCCAGCGCAGTGTGGTAACCATTACACCAGCGCGGCGCCTGTGTTACGTGATGATATTGCCAGCCCTACTCACAACCTCATATTAGTAGTCTCTTGCTACATACCCGAGGGAGAAGAAGTTCTATTATTTCTTCGTCTCTTTAGATACCTCCGGTAACGACACAGGTCTAAGAGCTTCTTACCTACAATCGTAAATAACAAATTTATCCAAAAAAAAACGTAAACTAGAAATACGAGTACATCGCTATTCTTTGTCATTTGCAAATGTCCATTTTGATTAGGTTTGTTGACCTTATCCGTATTCAAAACTATGGGTAAATGTCAGTAATGCTACTCTCTAACAGGCTGCTCCACTGTTGACTCTGCCTTACGCATTGGAGTTCCATTGTCGATAACTTCACATTAATCCCACGACCATTCACAGAGAATAGAATATACGAATAATACCCGACCCATTCACGAGGGAATGTTGAACTCCAGTGTCTAGTTCACAGGTCGCATGCCAGTTCACGGTTATTAGTTTTCTCTTGACTTTGATTTGAATTGAGGAATCGGGTTTCGACACTTCTTTTTTCTTTATTCTATTTATTTATTTATGTAATATTAGATCCTGCGCCTTTGTGGACATAAATTATCGCCCTAGAAGAACTAAGATGAGCAAGGTGGAGGGGTTCTTATTTGCTTTTTTTCAGCCTCTGTTCATCGTTTTTCTCTGTTGATTTTGAAACCGCTTTCTGTTAGTTCTCATCCAGTTTTGTCAATGTTCCTTGCATCTGATTTCCTCCATGAGACAGAAAAAAAAAAAAAACGACAAATCGTAAAACCAAGATCAATTGTTTTGCCAGGATTCCATTTCATGTTACCATTGTATCTCGAATATTTTGTGTAATGTTCAAAATGCAGTCTGTGCCTAACTGAAAAAAAAAAACAAAAAAAAAAAAAACAAAACAATATAGTTATTCTAAAGTCAATGTGCAACTTTAAGTATGCATATAAAAGCATAATTTATACAGTTAAAACTGTTTCTACTCACCAAAACCACATTTTTTATGGAATGAACTTAAGGTCATGATCACAAATCAAATATCTCAGATCGAAGGGTCTTTTGTGTTTAGATATGCGCCCTAATATAACCGACTAGGTTGAACGGGACGCGACTCGCCAAAACTTTATTTTTTTTTAAAATGATCACAAATGTAATCTACTAAGCTGCAACTGCAAAATTTATCGTCGCATCAATACTGCTTTATTCTATTTCCACTTTTGGCCAAAACTGTCCTTGGGTCGACATATTTTGATATAAAATAGTTGAATCTATCATCCTACACAATATTTTACTGTTAACATTTTGGATCATCATGACAAATTTCATTTTAACGTGATATATCCTTCTTTTCAACTACTAACCCAAAAACTTTAAACCCATTTTTCTCAAAACAAACTAAAGTAGAAATGGAATAGATAAAGCAGTATTAAGGCGACACAATGATTTCAACTAGTTGGAAAATCGGGTTGAACGATGTGCACGAAAGATGGCGGTTATGTTTCAACCTAAACAATGCAAACCGTGTTGTGTTAAAACGTAACAAATTATGTTTTTACTTGCTGTTTACAATGTGCTCCTGTCATGTGTACGTTCAAAGTTATTAAAATTTAATGTAGCACACGGACTTTGTAATTAACTTGTATTTGTCTCCTTTTCTTATCGAACCTAAAAGGCTACATAAGTCGTCACAGGCGAAGAACTTCGTATCTTGGATATTTCCCTTAGTAACATGTGTGAGATTCTAGAGAACTTCGTGATTAGTCATCATCATTAATATTTTTCGGCTCCGACGGAACATTTCGCTCCAGTAGGTATGCGGTGGTGTCGTTTGGAAGGTCTTGGGTTCGATTACCCGGTAAGCCTATCTCTTCAGTTGTTATTCTGTTGTCTAGTCTTCTACTTGTTTATTTCTCACGAGTACCTGAAACATACCCTTGTGTATTATTTATTCAATATCTTATAAATAAAGACATCGCAAACCTTCTTGTCCTGTACCATCTGTTCAATGTCTTTCCGTGTGTTCTTTATACATTTCCTGTCTATCGCCAGTTATCTTTTTAACGTGTGTTTTGGTTCCCCTCTATTTGTCATAATCTAGTGATTCAACTACAGAGACTGTCTGTTACGTGCAGTCTTTGATATCTTACAATATTATACATAGGTAATTTTATAGTGCTTAAGGGAAAGTCATTATTGAGTTACTTCCCTTGAAAGTTGTGCCGTCTCTTCGATCGAACTCCGCGGGTGAGTCCAGTTTTCTGCGATTTATTCTTCGTTTGGGTAATAATAGATTGTTCTTGCTTCAGAATATCTATGGCCTGAATTTATGTGTATTGTTTGTCTGAGTAGGACGAGTCTGTCTTATATCTGTATATCTTTACATATCTAAGTCGAACTATATGTTCTGTTGTCTCTAGAGAGGTCAAAGGCTATTCGGCGGATGTGTCGCTAGAGAGTGGTGTGATTTGGCTTCGTCCCGATAGGGACTGTGTTTTCTATGTCGGCTTGTCGCCGGGAAAAAGTGATCTCAGTATTGGTGGGGAAAGTGATAGTCGTCTAGACCTATCGTGTATGCTTTACCCCAGTGTTTATTCGTATTGCCAAGGAATGGCATTTTCATATTTCTGATACCAAGGTAATAATAGACACTCTTATGAACTCTCGTACGAAGCCACCATTTTCGATAGGTACGATTTGAATGTCTAAGAGAATATATTTGACTCGATGAAAACGACTTCGATTCCTAGCAGCACTATATCCTGTAGATTGCAGTCAATTGTTCATGATCAAATCTACAGAGCAATGAAATGTTTTATGAATGACTAACTTTAGGACAGATTCATTATCTGTATCCAAACGTGAGTGACAGCTCACGAGTGAAGCCATCTTGGAACCAAAACATGTAGTGACTTTCAAGAAGAGAAAAGGGATGCCCGTATTATCGCTTGTTTAGTCCAGAGATCACTGCTACACATGAGAACCCGTTATTAGCGGTTCAATATTATTATATGGAAAAATATGTGCTGAACATTATGTTGAAGAATCGTCGCTAGACGAGATTAGGTTTAGAAGCCATCTGAAATATTGTTTATAAGCTGACGTGCTCAGTCAGTGAAGTCAGATGATATATATGTATGGGCGATACTGAGGGCTTGGCTACTGACAGTCCTTGATACTATTATTCCACATGAGTGCCCATGTAACATAACATTGCAAGACCAGTTATCCACTGTACCATGATGTATTATGCCAACCTGTGATTTGTCACTATCTGTGCTGTCGAGTGTGTACGTCCAATTAAACTTTAGAAAAGGTACACAGTCGTTGGTGTCGATGACTTCCAGTCATACATGAGTGTGAGAAAAGAACATTTGTCAACACCACGAACCCTTATTAACATTCGCACATTATACACTCAATCCATGTCTACACACCACTGCGTAAGTCAAGTTGACATTCCATACACTACAGTGGAGCAAACAACACCATAGAGATCTTATCAACTGATGATGATGATGATGTCTGCTTCCATCCACTTATATCTATCTTTTGGTGGATATCATTAACGGGAATAAAAAAAAACCAACTTTATCCAACCTTATCAACTGGTGGACCAGCTTTCTGGGTTTGACCTCGCAGAATTTCAGAAGTCAACAGAGTACCGATACCAGACCGTTTCCTGTGGCTGATACGACACACTTGCAGTATTGGTTTGCTATTTGTCAACACTTCGTCACGTGACCTGTCAAGTGAATGCAGTATGTAGGTCAGCGTTGTTGACATTTTTACATTAGACATTACAGAGTTTCACAGAACAGTTGGATCAATTCTTGTCAATATTAACAGGAAGACAGTATTAGTGAACTAAGAAGTCCTATTTTCATCGATGGATCTTCTTGTTTTCTGTATATGAACTTTAATATTTAAGGCCAGAATGTTTAATTGAATAAAGTGGCAGTTTGTTTATTTTCATAAAAATAACTTTGCCATTACTGTAAAACTGAGCCTATTTTGCAACACATACTATCATACACATAATTTTATATATTTATGTTTACATGTTATTTGTTTGTATAGTATGTTAGTTTCTATGTCAGCGGGTTGTGTTTAAGGTTGGGCGGCGTCCTCACAACAGAATATCCCACGTCATAGAGGGTCCGTTGTGGGCGTTTTCTATAGGTGCAATTTTCTTGATTGAAAATTTGCTGCGACAACTGTTGCTTTTGTGTTAGCTGTGAAGTCTGTAATTATTGTTATTTTTGTAATATTTCTTTGTTCTTTAGTTTTGTTTTGATTTGTTTGTAATTTGTTGGTCTAACCTTTTCTATCTTTCAGTTCTATTCACAATTTATATTCATATATTGTGACGTCATTTGTGTTGTTATTCTTTGCAGATTCAGTGATTATTTTCATTGATTTCCCTATTTGATTTATTTTGATTTCTGCAAACGTTCTTGTATTGTCAGTCCTATTTGTACTTTATGTATTCTGTTGGTTGACATATGTTTTATATAGGTATATTTCATAAGACACAATTGCCTGTGCACTGCACTTGGATTATGGTATAAACCAGTACCTGATTATTATTACTATTATACAAGACCTTATTAAAGGCTTGTGACCCACAGATATTGAGATAGTATACTGATTAATCAAGTCATTAAGAACTTGTGGTATTATTATTATTTCAGGTGATTAGTATTATTGTTAGACATCATGTCTACATTGGAATACTTCATTACACAAGGGAAAGCCCTTGATAAGACTGGTCAACAATTAGAACAATGGGCTGTTGCTCAATATGACAAAGCATTAGCTGCAGAAGAGAGAAGAGCTATGGCAGAAGAGAAAAGATTAGAAAGAGAAGCTGAGGCTGCTGCTGAACAAAAGAAATTGCAGATGCAGGTGGAGGAAAGGAGATTTGAAGCTGAACAAAAAAAATTAGAAAGAGAAGCTGCAGCTGAACAAAAAAAATTAGAAAGAGAAGCTGCTGCGGAACAAAAAAGATTAGACAGTGAAGCTGAACAAAAAAAATTAGAAAGAGAAGCTGCTGCGGAACAAAAAAGATTAGACAGTGAAGCTGAACAAAAAAGATTAGACAGGGAAGCTGAACAAAAAAGATTAGACAGGGAGGCTGAACAAAAAAGATTAGATGCTGAAGAGAAAAAAGCAATAAGAGAACATGAATTTGAGTTAGAGAAATTGAGATTGACAAGTATGAGTAATGTTAATCAGGCATCTAGTGGTAATGGTAAACCTTCTACTTACAAGGTTAAGGTTCCACCGTTCAATCAGTCCAGTGACGATATTACATTCTGGCTGGATAGATTTGAACGTTCTTGTCGTACACATAATGTGGATAAATCACAATACGCTAATCAATTATCAGAAAACTTGAAAGGTGAATCTTTGACTAGATTATGCCTTGTAGCAGAAGCAGATAAGGATAATTATGATGTCATTAGGGCGGCTTTGATAAAAAAATATCAGCTAAGTGAGGAAGGCTATCGCCTTTTATTTAAAACGATGGTGCCTGAGACGGGTGTAGAATTCTCAGAATTCACTGCAAAGGCACGTCTCACAGTTGATCGTTGGATTGAGCTTTCCAAAACAGAAAAAACGTATGAAGGACTTATGGATTTGTTGCTCAGAGATAAGATTATGTCATGTGTGAACAAACCTTTCCTTGAATTTATACATGAGCGTAAACCCAAATCTCTAAAAGAAATGGAAGAATATTGTTCCCAATATGTCACTGCACACCCCGACGTGACTTTTGGCAACACTAAGATTAAGGAGAGTATGCCAGTTGCTTCAGCAACACCATACAATCCCAATTATTCACACAGATTTCAGGGACCTCAAAACAGATTTGATAAAAAAGGTAACCATAATAGTTATCAAAACCAAGGTAACCAATCATTTCAGGGTTCTTCTTCAAAGAACTGGAGACGAGCTGATAGCTCTCGACACAGGGGTGGTCATAATTATAGGAATTTCCGTAGAGGAAGTAATTATAGAAACTATCAGGGTTATCCGTCTTGGAGTCAACAAGATCATAATTACAGAGATACTCATTATAATGAATATGATAATGGTAACCAAGGGAACTATGACTCAAACCCAAATAGGGGTTACAATAGAGGTAACAATAACTACAGAGGTGATAATAACCGAGGTAGATCTCAATACAAAAGACATAAACCACATTTTCAGGCAAACTCTGCACAACAAGAGTCCAATGAAGCCTATAAACAGAGTAAAGATAATAATGATGCTAGTAATATGGCATGTGCCGCTTTTGATTTTGGGAGAGCATCTCAGTGCCCCCAATGCAAAACGCTATTTGAGCCAACCACAGTGTCTACTTTAAGCTGTGGCCATCCTCTTCCTGCTCTTCCGGCATCAGTCGCGCATGATGGAAGAAGTTCTCTTGTCTTACATAAGGGTTTAGTGAATAACAATCCAGTCTCTGTGCTATTTGATTCTGGATGCACCACAATTGGTGTTAGGCAGTCACTCGTAGATCCTTCCCGTGCCACTGGACAAGTAGTCAAATGTGTAACATTTGGCGGCACATTAGAGAAATACTCTACTGCTATCATTAGGATTGCTACTCCTTTCTTTACAGGAGATGTACACGCATGTCTTCTTCCGAATCCGATCGCTGACCTCATCATCGGTCGCATTCACGGAGTCAGAGAATGCACTCCGCAACAAATTTCCACGTGGGAAAGGCAAAACATGCAGATTGCTAACGCTGTAGTCACTAGAGCTCAGGCTCTTAATATGCCTCAAACTTCATCTACTGAAGATAATGAAGTGCATAACCAAGATAATCCCTTGGTAATTTCTCGTGACTCGTTTATAAAACAGCAAGAAGATGATCCCACTCTGAAGAAATTCTTCATTCTTGCAACTAAAGGTGATCCGAATAAAGACACAAGTCGTAAATCGTGGATTACAAAGAAGAATGGCGTACTTGTACGTATGGTTCAAGACTCCATTACGTCAAGTCATTCTCAAATCCTGGTTCCCAAGAATTTGAGAGTTAAAATTTTGCAGCACGCTCACGACTCTCAGTGTGCTGGACACATGGGTTTTTCCCGTACTAAGTCAAGAGTCCTTGCGGCTTTCTTTTGGCCATTGGTAAACAAGGACATACGGATTTATTGTCGATCTTGTAAAGTATGTCAGGAAGTTAAATCCAAAGGTCCACGGCATGCTGCACCCATTCAGGCGGCGGACATTCCTATTCGGCCGTTCCAAAAAATGGCCATAGACATAATTGGTCCATTTAAGATCAAGTCTGCCAGAGGACATCAGTTTATCTTGACGTGTGTTGATATGTGCACACGTTGGCCAGAGGCTATTCCTCTGAAGAGCATTACTACTGCTGATATTGCAGATGCTCTTTGGCTTATATTTTCTCGTCTGGGGTTCCCCGGAGAGATATTGTCAGACCATGGCACCCAACTAATATCAGATACCATGTCTCAAGTAATGTCTACTCTGCAGATAGATAGATCTTTAAGTAGTATCTACCATCCAATGTCTAATGGTATGGTCGAACGCCTTAATAGAACACTTAAAAACTTACTGGGGAAGATAACTGAGGATCATCCTCAAGACTGGGACAGAGTTTTACCTGCGGCCCTCTTCGCTTACAGAGAGGTACCCAATGAACATACAGGATTTTCTCTCTTTGAACTCGTCTTTGGCGCGCGTCCGCGTGGCCCTATGTCGTTGCTTCACGATCTCATTACATCTGACAATATTGACGATGACACAAAGTCATCCTACGAATATGTCATCGCGTTGAGACAAAAGATTATCGAAGCATGCAAATTAGCAACTTCTTCTTCTGAATTTGCGAAACAGAAGGCAAGGCAATTTGCCAATAAGAAGAGATGCTTACGACAACTTTGTCCTGGTGACAAAGCATTTGTATTACTACCTTGTAGGGAAAACAGATTACTTATTTCTTGGAAAGGTCCGTACGATATAATATCGAAAATTTCCGATGTCGACTATATTGTCGATATTGATGGGAAGCATAAAACCTTCCACATCAATATGCTTACTGAATTCCATGAACGTCCGGATTATTTGCAACCCATTTTCCAAGCAACGGACAATTCTCCAGTACCACATGGTCATTACTCATCACTGTCCGTGATACAGGATGAGGAAACAAGTTTTTCAGATGTAAATCTTCCTCTTCCAATGATCCCACTTCATTCTAGTGAATCATGGAAGAACGTTACTGTCTCCCCTGATTTGTCTCTAGGAGAACAGCGACAAGTTTCAACTATGTTGCAAACATTTCAGGATGTACTCACTGACATCCCTGGACAAACGCATGTCATTGAACATGACATTGTTCTAACTGACCATACTCCTATTAGGATTAGACCTTATCCTATACCTATACATTTTCAAGCACAGGTCGAGAAAGAGTTGGATGAGATGATAGATTTGAAAATAATCGAACCATCCACCTCTGCATATTCTTCGCCGATGGTTATTGTTCGTAAAAAAGACAATAACATACGTCTTTGCGTTGACTATCGAAAATTGAATCAAGTAACGAAGTTCGATGCCGAACCTATGCCTTTACTGGAAGAGCTACTTACTCGACTCTCCAAATCTCATTTTTTCACTAAACTTGATTTGTCTAAAGGATATTGGCAAGTTCCTTTATCTGAACGCGCCAAACCTCTCACGGCTTTTTCAACACCTAGAGGTTTGTTCCAATGGAATTTTATGCCTTTCGGTCTTATGAACGCACCAGCTACATTCGTACGCATGATGCGCCGAATCCTATCTTATCGGTCAGATGTCATTGCATATCTAGACGACATCTGTCTTTTCAGCGATACTTGGGAAGATCACTATTCAGGGTTAGATGAATTGCTGTCTACTTTGCGTGAGCACAACCTGACAGCGAAACCCTCTAAAGCCTATATTGGTTTTAGCGAAATTTCTTTCCTAGGCCACCGAGTTGGTCATGGTTTCCTAAAGACAGAGGACCATAATACTAGTAAGATACTTAACATCTCAATCCCTAAGACTAAAAAACAGGTGAGAAGTCTGTTAGGTCTTATTCAATTTTATGGCAGATTCATTCAGAATCTATCCTCTATCATGGCACCTCTCTCAACACTTCTAAAGAAAGGTTCGCCTAATGTGGTCCACTGGTCTCAGGAATGCCAATGCTCTCTGGATAAGATTAAAACACTGTTTTCAACACCACCTATTTTAGTGCTACCCACTAAAGATAAGACATTCGTTCTTCGTAGTGACGCTTCATCCACTGGGATTGGAGCGGCACTAATGCAAGAGTACTCTGGAACTCTGCATCCTGTAATGTATATTTCCAGAAAACTTAATGCGGCAGAAAGGAATTATTCGGTTTTAGACCGTGAGCTATTAGCTATGGTTTGGTCGATCCTCAAATTACAGAGATTCCTTCTAGGCGCACATTTCATAGTAGAAACCGACCAAAAAGCTCTTACTGCTATACAGAGTAAGAATTTGAAGAGCTCGAGGTCTACTCGATATGCAATTGCTCTTCAACCTTTTCATTTCTCTGTGCGAGCTATTCGTGGATCAGATAATGTGATGGCAGACATTCTGTCAAGATGCCCACATGATTCCACATAACTATTAGGGCTTAGACTTCTTGATATGTCTAGCTCTATAGTAGTTCCTTTTCTATATCATGATAGATACACATTTGTAATTTAATAATATAATGATTGTATCACTACATAGCGGTTCATTGATGTTTATTCACCGCTGTGCTTTGTTGATTTTTTCTTCATAAATCATAAATTTAAGATATCTAATACGAAATGATGATATGAATTTTTTAGGCATTGTGTAATTGCCAGAATTGTATTATACTTTGATGACACCTTCCTGGAAAAATATACTTGTAGAGAAATAATTTCTCTCAGTTTATGAGACACATTCTCACCAGTCGCTCCATAAGTCGACTTAGCCTCATATTAGGCGTTATAGGTATTCCTGATATTTTCATCTGCGCATTATTCATGCGTTGTGAGCCTATTGTACGTTGCTCCTAGATGTATTTCAAAAAAAAAAAAGTTCCATTTTTTTTTTTCCCGGGAGGTGTGGTAAGACTGTTACGTGCAGTCTTTGATATCTTACAATATTATACATAGGTAATTTTATAGTGCTTAAGGGAAAGTCATTATTGAGTTACTTCCCTTGAAAGTTGTGCCGTCTCTTCGATCGAACTCCGCGGGTGAGTCCAGTTTTCTGCGATTTATTCTTCGTTTGGGTAATAATAGATTGTTCTTGCTTCAGAATATCTATGGCCTGAATTTATGTGTATTGTTTGTCTGAGTAGGACGAGTCTGTCTTATATCTGTATATCTTTACATATCTAAGTCGAACTATATGTTCTGTTGTCTCTAGAGAGGTCAAAGGCTATTCGGCGGATGTGTCGCTAGAGAGTGGTGTGATTTGGCTTCGTCCCGATAGGGACTGTGTTTTCTATGTCGGCTTGTCGCCGGGAAAAAGTGATCTCAGTATTGGTGGGGAAAGTGATAGTCGTCTAGACCTATCGTGTATGCTTTACCCCAGTGTTTATTCGTATTGCCAAGGAATGGCATTTTCATATTTCTGATACCAAGGTAATAATAGACACTCTTATGAACTCTCGTACGAAGCCACCATTTTCGATAGGTACGATTTGAATGTCTAAGAGAATATATTTGACTCGATGAAAATGACTTCGATTCCTAGCAGCACTATATCCTGTAGATTGCAGTCAATTGTTCCTGATCAAATCTACAGAGCAATGAAATGTTTTATGAATGACTAACTTTAGGACAGATTCATTATCTGTATCCAAACGTGAGTGACAGCTCACGAGTGAAGCCATCTTGGAACCAAAACATGTAGTGACTTTCAAGAAGAGAAAAGGGATGCCCGTATTATCGCTTGTTTAGTCCAGAGATCACTGCTACACATGAGAACCCGTTATTAGCGGTTCAATATTATTATATGGAAAAATATGTGCTGAACATTATGTTGAAGAATCGTCGCTAGACGAGATTAGGTTTAGAAGCCATCTGAAATATTGTTTATAAGCTGACGTGCTCAGTCAGTGAAGTCAGATGATATATATGTATGGGCGATACTGAGGGCTTGGCTACTGACAGTCCTTGATACTATTATTCCACATGAGTGTCCATGTAACATAACATTGCAAGACCAGTTATCCACTGTACCATGATGTATTATGCCAACCTGTGATTTGTCACTATCTGTGCTGTCGAGTGTGTACGTCCAATTAACTTTAGAAAAGGTACACAGTCGTTGGTGTCGATGACTTCCAGTCATACATGAGTGTGAGAAAAGAACATTTGTCAACACCACGAACCCTTATTAACATTCGCACATTATACACTCAATCCATGTCTACACACCACTGCGTAAGTCAAGTTGACATTCCATACACTACAGTGGAGCAAACAACACCATAGAGATCTTATCAACTGATGATGATGATGATGTCTGCTTCCATCCACTTATATCTATCTTTTGGTGGATATCATTAACGGGAATAAAAAAAACCAACTTTATCAACTTTATCACTGTCTTTGTTACACAATCGGCTTGTTGTCTTAATGTGTGTCCTACCCAACGCAAGTGTCACCTTCTCACACCCTGTCCCTCTGGTGTTCATGTGCTCTTCCCCCCCAGCAGTTCCACATTAATAAACTTGTCATGCCATTGCAATCGTTCTGTTTTGCGCTAACACCAATTTACGACTCCTTAGGGCTAGATCATTGTCAGGAGCAACTTGCATTTTGAACTGACAATGGTTTCATTAGAAATTCCAGAATATTAAACAGTATCCGATCAGTACATCATTTCCATGGCTATATTGACGCAGTGTAGCTAGCTATCTGGTCAGCACAACGCCTAGATTTCTTGTTTAATTATGCCTGCTCCTTCTTGAGTTATCGATGGACTTCTTCAATCCCTCTAAGATGATCCCATTTAATACATGCCTGGCACTTGTTAAAACATTATTCTTTGTAATTTTCGCACGCCTATAAATCTCCCTCCTTTGACAACTTGAGCAACTCTTCCTTTCAGTATGCGGGCATTTCCTTCCCCTTGCAGACTTTTTACAAATACGCATTTCCTTCCTCTTGCAGACTTTTACAAATACGGTTTTCCTTCCTTTTGCAGACTTTTACAAATTCGCATTTTTTTCCCTCCTGCAGACTTTTACAAATACGCTTTTCCTTCCTCCTGCAGACTTTTACAAATATTTTGTATATTTTACGTAATTTTTAAATTTCTGTAGAAATGCACGTGTCTCCTTTGATAGCCTTTGCAAGACTGCTTTGCTGCAGTTCTTATTCTGTAATCCTTAGAGAAAGTGAGGCAGACGTAGACTAAACAACACATGGAGAAGAGAACTGAAGGCAGAAGTGAAAATGATGAAGAAAACGTGGAAAGAGCTTGAGCGGATGGCACAGGACAGGAAGACTTGGCATGTGTTTGTTGAAGGCCTTATGCACCTCGGGGAGCTAAAGGGTATTGATTGATTGATTGATTTCCGGTTCTTCTGCTTTTTATTTAAAGTTTGTTAGTTTTACCCTTACTCCTAGTATTTTCAGCGTGTATGTGTGTTTTTAATGGATTGGGCCCAGAATAATAAAATTTCATACAGGTAGTAATATTGCTCACCAGCAGAAACTAATCTGCTGAAGGCAGGTGCATAGAAGCGTAGATTTCTATTATCGTAAAGCCGACGCATTTTTTTAAATCGCTAACTGATGTAGGGTATTTCCTTCAAGCGAAGATGACGTATCTTTTATTGAGTCTCTTTTTTTATTTTATTTTAATGTTATTACACTCATGGGGAGACAAGCTAGACTTGTGGGCCAAAAAGGTGTGCATCTTGCTTACGATTCAGTTTTCTTTACGCTTTCTCATGGACGCCCGCATTCTTTCCTGCTCTTACAGCTTCTCTAAGAACTTGCTTGGTATGCCTGCACGCAAAGCAACCTGACTGAGGTAGGCAATCATTAAAAATAGTAAAGATTAACAAAACCCACATTTACCAAAGTGTAGTTAGTAGCATAAGCATTTTCCTTCCAAGCAAACGTTCTGCGTTCGTTTCCCGACAAAGGTCCTTTTTGAAAATTGTATTTATTTATTGTAATTCAGTTATCTGCCTTGAGTTTTATTTTAATAAGTATGTTTCTGCTAATTATAGTTTACCAGTGTCAGTGTGTGTGTGGGCGTGTGTGCGGTCATGTGCGCGTGGGTATGTGTGTAGACAAAGTTTAATAAGTTGGTGGAAGCTGAAAGTAGGACGGAAAAGATAAGAGAGAATCTGAATACAGCCGAAATTCTGCTATTCTCAGGACATGAGACAGAAATCACACACCATAACTCTTTGCCGTTATTTCTTGACGAGTTAGTTGCTAGCCGGAATAAAATACTGTGTTACTGGTTCTCCTGGGCGTAATTAAATTTGAACATTTGCCCGTGCCGTGTTCAAATAAACAAGGTGTTCATTATTGGGTCGTCTATTTGGACATGAGATATTAAATAACACGTTCGATTAAATAATAATAATCATAATAATAATAAAGGGAAAACAAAAGAATTTATAAAACTCCTGCCACAGTGAAGAATCAAACATGTCCCTTACACAACTAGGGGATTTACTCGCTATGGCTGAGCAAGCAGACAAATCAAATCAAATGTCTATCATAAAAGCAGCTCTATAAAAGAATGGCTGGTAGTAGATGAGAATGGTTTAAAAAAAAAAGTTTATTTATGGCTAAATATTATTCTATTATGTTGTTGTATGGCTGGAGAGTTGAACAGAATTGTAAAGAAAATCATGTAATGATCAAAAATTGTTCATTTCAAAAATTGTTCTGTTATTGCTGTGTGGCTGGAACTAAATGAGAAATAATTTTAAAATGTATGTTATGGCTAAAAATTGTTCTGTACATACGAGAGCAGTCGATATTTAAAAAAAAAAAAAAGGAAATTTCAGAGAACTTATCACAAAATAATTGGTTTCTTTTTTTAATTTTTGACTGCTGAAAATAACACGTAGATGGAAAATACTGGAAGCCAGGTACGAATGGCGTGAGTGATTAGAAGATAGACGGGCAGAATCGAACCTTATTTTTAGTAATCTCTCACCTGTGGAAAAATAGACATGAATGATATACTTTTACCTGTGAATGTCAGAGGACGCGTCTCATTACATCAAAATAAATACCCCTCTTTGATACTCATATTACTTTTGTATACACGTCGACAATTTTCGCGCTTACTTCATAAAATAGATGCGAGGGTTCACACTGCGTTTCTAGCGATCTTCGCGGATAGCACTTGCAGGAGTAAATTGACGTCTACTCGGGTGGTGTGGTGTGCAGTTTGCAATCATATGTTCAGTAGCTTCCCAAGCCAAGAATTATGTGATGAATTTTATAAATAACACAGTTATACGGAAGTGCAGGTTACTAGGTGCGTTTGACCCTGTAGTAATTTTTATGTCTTACTTCAAACAAGAATCGTTACAGTGCATTGTTGAGATGACGTAATCTATGTTAACTAATAACTACCTGCTGTTTGAACTCTTGACGGTGGTTTTAGGAATCTGATGACAAACATTGAAGGCTGCAGAAGAAAATAGCCGAGGAAACAGGTTATAAGTGAGCATGCCAAGCAAAATATTTGTGCATGTAATTCTTTAAAATGTCGATGTTGTCCTACTGTATGTCTCTGAAACACGGAGAATAACAAAGAACAGTAACTTTTATAAATGCGTGATTGCGTAGAATAGAAGGATATTGAAATGGTGTGATACGATCACCAATGTGGAACATATGACATGAACCAGATATGTGGCAGTGGAACAATAGGTGAGAAGAAAACGTTGGAGAGGATAGCGCACACACTGAGGAAAGATGCTAATAGCTTTACATGGCAGTCCTTGATCTGAAATCCCCGGGCTCAAGAAGTAGAGGGAAAATGATAAAACAACTGAAGAAAGGAAATGAGACACACGTTTGATGCATGGGTTTTTAACCGTTTTTATGCCATGGAAGCTATTGATTGCCCTATAAAGGCTACGAACCATTTGATTGTCCGGTGAAGGCTGCGTGATCTTTTGATTGTCTGGTGAAGGCTACGGGATCCTTTGATTGTGTGGTGAAGGCTACGGGACCCTTCTTAGAAAAAATGTACATAGACGCATAATTAAAATTATTGCCTACAAATAATACATTTTATTACAAAGAAAAATTGTTACGCTTACATATAGTCATACCGAAATACAACAAAAAAAAAAAAAAAAAAAAAAATATGTAAAAAGAGTCTAGTACTTAAGTGAAAAAAAAAAGATAATTTTCAGAGTAAAAATGTTGATAAAAATAAAGTTCAAATTGTTAGGTTATGCGCACCGATCCTCTAGAATCCATTCATGGACCCAAAGGCGCCCATGGGTCACAGGTTAAGAAACCCTGGTTTAAGAGGTAAAGAAAACACGGAAAGACTTTAAATGGATGGCACATAACAGGATGACTTGGTATTGAAGTTGTTGATGATATCGGCTCCTCATGGAGCGGGAGGCTAACGATGAATGGCGGTGATGATATCAGTATGGGCTGCAGTAGTAAAAGTTTAATGAATCAATCAATACCCTCGACTCCAAAACATGTGTTGACTGTTGATCACTCGCTTCCAAATTCTTCTCTTTTCCGTTGCTGTTTTCTTCATTCTCTCTCTCTCTCTCTCTCTCTCTCTCTCTCTCTCTCTCTCTCCAGCTGTGTCCTCTACTCAACACTTCTGGCGCAGGGGATGTTCTCCTAACAGTTCTCCCATCTTTCTTACCTATGAGTTTTATTGAAGTGCCTTGCAAATTATGGTATTTGGCGCTTGGAAATATCCTATATATGGGATATATTCGAACAACAAATCATATATGTTTTAAAAATGCCTTTGTCTATGGAATAACGTGAAAGAAAAACGTAAATTTATAAAAATAAAAATAACATCGCGATTGAAAACAAGGAATTATACATCAAATTTGTAAAAGAGCTTGGCTGAGGCGATTCACATCGGTGTATCTATCTAACCTTTTCAGTCATTTCTGACTATAGGAACGTGCACCCGAAACAATGTCTCGGTGGGCACGAGGTTAGGCACTTGGATACAGAGGTCAAGCTGTTGTCCATGCAGCATACCTCTCATTGGTGTAAAGGTTAAGGTAACAATAGTCCCATAGCAGATATTGCCGTTGGGGTGTGAAGTGTTAGAGACTTCACTCTAACTCAAAAAGCGAAGTCAGCTACTTTTTACAGTTGGGTAGACTGGAGGATGTCGATACCGCGAATCAAACTTGACACCTTTGCTGTGAGAGACCAGCGCTCTAACCACTCTGCCAATCGGAGGCTCCAAAATAGTTTATCTACAATTAAGAAACTTCATGTATTCTACAAGGTGGTTCTGTGATACTTTTAGATAGGTTTATGATCATGTTTCGATACTTTATACATTATTACCTATTATTGATTGTTTCCTTTTTAGTTTTAACTTTTTAATGCTGTCCATCTACCTGTTAACTTGTATCTAATTATTTGGATTCTTGGGAAGGGTTTCATATACCGGTAACCAGTTCTGGCAGTTTTTATCACATTTTCAGGAAGTTACCGGAGGCGTCGACGTAGGAAGCAACCCTTTTTTTAAGGACCATTCCTTATAAGGGCTTCGCCATGCTAGATGATTGATGTTTTTCTTTTTAAATCTCAGACCTAAGGGTCTTTTGTGTTTGGATATGCGCCCTAATATAACCGACTAGGTTGAACGGGACGCACCTTGCCAAAACAAGTAAAACTTCATTTTAAAAAAAAAGAGAGATGATTGATGATAATAGCCATTTTTATGACTTAATATTTAACAACACTACACTTGAGTTGACAGGGTTCACCTACTACTGAGTGGCAGTTGCACTCTGATATAATTGACGCACTTCGGTCTAAAATGAGCGGGACCTGCCTCGCCCACAGAAAGGCGATAACCTGAACGAATTTTATTTTTTTTTATTATTTTTTTGTTGTTTATTTATACGGTAAACACATCGCTTATTATTCAACATATTTCTCGCATAGCTTTCTAATGACTCATCTCTTGCACATTTCATCTACTCTGTCAAATAATCTTTTCATATGATTCACCGAAGAGAGCTAAAAATCAGCTAACATCCTGAACCTACAACATCAGAAGTTTTAGCTGCAGGGCAAGGGGACGCAAGAAAAGTAGGAGGATAGACATGCTAAAGATCTTTCGGAGGAAGAACTGATTGACACTAGCCAAAACAACATACTTTTCAGAAGAGCGAAAACAGCTTCACCTCGGACGCTAAACGACACAAGTGAAAGGAAAGCTTGAAAAAAAGCAAAAAGAATTCAGCGATTGAAATGAAGTAACAAAACGTGAAGAATAACATTAACAGACTCCTCCCTAAACAAGCACGTCAGAGCAACAGCGTAGGAAACAACATAAATTTAGGTTGATGGATATATAACATTGGATTGGTGCTAATGATATCACTCATCAAGCACAATTAATCCGTTCGTTGTACGCGTGCATTTCAGTCAAGATGTATTTAGATGCCAGGCTTGCCATGCAACTAAATATTTTTTTTTTTTTGGGGAACTACACAACAGCGTTGACAGGTGAGCCAATGTGTGTTTACGCTTGTGGGAGGGCAGTGCTTGTGTATGTGTAAATATGTATGCGCGCGTGAGTTTGTTTTTAGTCCAAAAAAAAAAATGTACGAAGAATTTTCCTTAATGTTTGTTTCGATTCAAACAGCTAAGGGAGAAAACTTCTCATTTTATTTACTATGTTGGCTGGCAGCTACAGAAATTGGCACAATAATCGTTGCTTCTATTTGTCTCTGCTGAAGAAAAGTAAGAAATATGTATATGTTAAACTTGATGTTTAAAAAGAAACACGCTCCTAGAAAATGCACAAAACCTTACCCACAAACATCAACAGCAACCACAAACGATACCCAAGAAGTTGCAGTCTTTCATATGAAGGGAGGGGGTGAAGGGGTGTGCTTGCACAGAACAGAAGAGTAAAATGGTATGACAAGATCATCAATGTAGAACTGATGACAAGATCATCAATGTAGAACTGATGACAAGATCATCAATGTAGAACTGATGACAAGAACCAGAGAAACATACCAGTGGAACCAGAAGGTGAGGAAATGGCGTTGGCATTGGATAGACGCATATTGAAGAAACCTACTGACAGTATTACAAGATTGTCCTGACTCTGGATTCTACATGGTCAAATAAAAGAGAGTAAGGCAACCTACCCCCACCAAAAAAAAAAAACAACAAATACATACAAACAAACAAACAAACATAAAACTGAACAAGAGAACTAGAGACATATGTAAACATGATAGAAAATATATTGAAGTATTTTGAACGGATGACAAAGGGCAGGCATGAGCTGATTTCGATATTTAATTCACTAAGAAAAAGGAGCCGCGCTGGTGTAATGGTTACCACACTGCGCTGGCGATCGGGTGATCCAGGTTCAAGCCTGGGCGAGAACATTTGAAGTGGTGTCGTCGACCGGGATTTGGACTGGATTAATTCGAGCCCTGGCGAGGACATTTGAAGCAGTGTCGTCGACCAGGGACTGGAATAACCTGAACGGCTCCTGAGCCGACCCAGCTCTAATGGGTACTCTCCGAAGACGGCGAGTACCTGCCTGAATGGCGAGAGGACACCTGTCAGTGTACAGGGAAAATAGAATACTCACGTAACATCACTCTCATACTAACCTGAGATTTCGCCTCGAGTAATAGCGGGCGTACGTTAAAAAAAGTAAAATAAAAATTCAGCAAAAATTACACAAGTTTTACTGCGGTTTAGTTATACCACTGCTACAATTTTACTGCGGTCTAGTTATACCACTGCTACAGTTTTACTGCGGTCTAGTTATACCACTGCTACAATTTTACTGCGGTCTAGTTATACCACTGCTACAGTTTTACTGCGGTCTAGTTATACCACTGCTACAGTTTTACTGCGGTCTAGTTATACCACTGCTACAGTTTTACTGCGGTCTAATTATACCACTGCTACAGTTTTACTGCGGTCTAGTTATTCCACTGCTACAGTTTTACTGCAGTCTAGTTATACCACTGCTACAGTTTTACTGCGGTCTAGTTATACGACTGCTACAGTTTTACTGCGATCTAGTTATACCACTGCTACAATTTTACTGCGGTCTAGTTATACCACTGCTACAGTTTTACTGCGGTCTAGTTATACGACTGCTACAGTTTTACTGCGGTCTAATTATATGACTGCTACAGTTTGACTGCGGTCTAGTTATACCACTGCTACAGTTTGACTGCTGTCTAGTTATACCACTGCTACAGTTTTACTGCGGTCTAGTTATACCACTGCTACAGTTTTACTGCGGTCTAGTTATACCACTGCTACAGTTTTACTGTGATCTAGTTATACCACTGCTACAATTTTACTGCGGTCTAGTTATACCACTGCTACAGTTTTACTGCGGTCTAGTTATATGAAGACTACAGTTTTACTGCGGTCTAATTATACGACTGCTACAGTTTTACTGCGGTCTAATTATACGACTGCTACAGTTTGACTGCGGTCTAATTATACGACTGCTACAGTTTGACTGCGGTCTAATTATACGACTGCTACAGTTTGACTGCGGTCTAGTTATACCACTGCTACAGTTTGACTGCGGTCTAGTTATACCACTGCTACAGTTTGACTGCAGTCTAGTTATACCACTGCTACAGTTTTACTGCGATCTAGTTATACCACTGCTACCATTTTACTGCGATCTAGTTATTCCACTGCTACAGTTTTACTGCGGTCTACTGCTACTGTGCTGTACAGATTTACTGCGGCCTGCTTATATCATTATTTCACAGCTTTGTACCCGTCTGATTATATCATTGTTACACAGCGTCTGTGGCCTAATGGATATGAACGCAGTTTCATAATCCAGATATACCAGGTTCGAAACCTGCTGCAGGCGGTTTGGTAGCAGATCGCTTTGCGTGGATTTTTAACAATGGTATAAGCGCCGTACCGTTCAGAAAGCAATGGCAAACTACTGAATGAAAAAAATTGCCTAGAAAAATCACAAACAGCCAATAAAAGCTGGGGTTGATTGCCACGTCCTGTAAAGGATAACCAACTAACTTTTAACACAGCTTTATACCCGTCGGCTTATATCATTGTTACACAGGTTTATACCCGTCGGCTTATAACATTGTTACACAGGTTTATACCCGTCGGCTTATAACATTGTTACACAGGTTTATACTTGCTTATACCCTTCTACTTATTTCACTGTTATACAGTTTTTTTTTTTAAGCCGTTTTCTTTTTTATTCAGAAACGCCACCAGGTTATGTTTGTACATCGTTATATCTAGAAACTTGTCATGGGATTGAACAGTTACTGACATCGATAATTATGTAAACGATTTATAGTTTCTATGCGTATATTAGTTTGATGCACAGATTAAAGTTTGTGAGAATATGTTTATCATAGGAACCCCTGCTGTCTCATGTTTTTATTTCAAGAAGACTTCGATCAGAAGGCCACCTCTGCGGTGTGCCCATACTGCATGAAGCCTGCAATAAAGTAAATTATTTGGTCTACTACGGATGGTTTTCGCAGCGAATTATTTACAAAGTTAGTGATTGAAGGAACTGAAGACTTAAAATCTGCTTCACCATGATCAGAAAAAAGCAGTACTATGTCTAAGGATCTTCTGCTTCTTCTTTGGTCCTGGGTCTCTGACTGACAAAGCTAACAGAGACCATCACGGCTGGTGGCGTCTTGTAGGGCAGCAATAAACTATTTCCACTGTCCTCGGTCGGCAGCCATCATTCATGTGGTACCCTTGCTCTGGTTCATGCTTTGCATCTCTGCCTCCACAGTTCTCCGCCAGGTAGCTTTTAGCCGGCTTCGCTTTTGCTTTCCTTCTGGAGTCCATAGCATGACAGTTGTGGTGATGGTGTCAGGGTCTCTTCTAAGGATCTAACAGTCCACAATGTTATAAGCAAAGTAGACGAGAAGGCACTGTTTTCACCTTCACTGTAGACAATTGGCTTCACTTTATGACGAAGATCCGCAATTTCATGCCATCAGTCAGACGCCAGATGAATTAATGAGCTGCTATTTGTATTTTTCTTTGTGTAGTTCCGGGGGGGGGGGTGTCTATGAAGAGGCAAATAAAGAATAGGACAACTGGTGCAGTTCTCAGGCATAACATGACGTACACGGTGACTAATATGAGATTATGCCTGGAGCTAGTCATCTCGTCATATCAAATAAATTGCCACAAAAACCACTACCGAAACAGTTTTTGACTGCGTGGTGTACGCTTCCTCTGAGACCAGCTGCCGTGGTGGTCCCATGCTCCACGAGTAGCGCAAAGGAAAATCCTATATATAAAATCCCAGCTTTTTCTGTCAGTGCGTAACGCTAAGGGATGCAACTTTGGTTGAAAGTTAGACATTAAGTGTATTGTCTCCCTTATATGTACTCTCCCGAAAATAGTAACACTAACCAAAGAATAATGCGCAAATGACGGTGTGCACAAAAATATTTATAGAATGTGTGATCCCGTATACACACATTGGGATCCTCGCTGCTGCTATGTAGTTCGTGAACTGTGGTGATGCACAGTGGTTTTTAAAAATACTTGTGAATAAGTAAAATTGCCGTTTGGTATTGGTTCTTTTGAATTTAATTCCCGTCTTATGACAGGTTTTACAATTTGAAAATCGCTCGCAAGTTAGACTCCAGTTTAACATAATGACAAAAACATTTGCGGTTCATTTTATATGCTTTAGTGGAAAGCCATACGCTCAGAGGAAATACTTGTACACAACAAAAATTATTTTGCCTAATAATAATTTCTAGTAACGGTGATAATGATACTATTGTACTTTGATAACATTGTTGCCTTTGAATAGATGATTCTCATCATCATGTGACGTATTCTTTCCAGAACATTGTCTCCATTACAGCTGCTCTGAACGCATCACGATTCTGGGCAAGTCGACGTGCATCAGCCAAAGACAAGTTTAGACTCTCTGTGATGCCCTGGGTCCACCGTCGTCTAGGTCGACCCCCTTCCCCTTTTTTCAGGTACCATGCCTTCCATCACTATTTTTTCCAGACTATTATGTCCTTTTATATGACCGAAAAATTTCAGCTTCCTTATTGCGATGGTATTTAGGAGCCAATGTTCCTGTACGTTTAGTGAGTGCTGTATTTCTCTGTTGGTCTTTTCTTCTGTCCAGGGTATTCTCAACACCCTTCTGTAGCATTTTATTTCGAATGATGTAACCTTTTTTGCAACTGTTTTATTGAGTGTCCAAGTCTCGCAGCCGTATGTTGCTACTGGGAATATACATGCTCTGATCAGTTGTAACTTTGTTTCTTTGCTTGTGCCTTGCCATAGGTTTTCCATCTGTATTAGTTTATGTGAAGCAATTGCAAGTCTTCTTTTAATTTCTACTGCACAGTCGCCAGAGGTGTTGATGATTGATCTTAAGTATTCGAATTAATTAACACTTTCCAGTTCTTCGTTATCAATTTCAATTTTTGGTTTGGTCTTTACTTTGTCTGTTGTCAATACTTTGGTCTCCTTGGCGTTTAGGTATAGATATAGATGATTCTAGCCCAGGAATATTTTAAACCAGCTCGGCTAAGATGTCTCGTGTTAGATCCCCCCCCCCCCCCCCTCCCCGAATTAAAAATTTCTTCAAATGCACAGAGAAAGGTAACATCTTTTGTCTTTTATTGTCTTACGCAGGTACACGCAGAGGGTCGTGTGTTTTGCGACAAGGAGGATCCACTAAATCGCAATAGTAGGTGAGTTTGTTTTAAAATAATTTTTACACAATAAATCAAACTCAGATACACACAACCACATAGCCACACATAACAGCTTCACAACAAGAACAGCTACTAAAATCCGTCTTAGATGTTTGTTCATTTGAATTATTTGGAGAATAATCATGACGTTAGATCCATATTTTTTAATAACTATGTTATAGAGTCAGTGGTAGGAACAGGTCTATGTACATGTTGACTCTTAATTTACTTTCAACATGTTATGAAATCAAACGTCTTTACTGATGAGAAGGCAGCGTTGATGTCATGAAAATGATGAAGGTGACAAAAAGTATAACTATATACAAGTTTATAGACAATAAAAAAATACTGTTCATTCGAAAATAAACCTCTTTGTTTTCTACAATGTTATATACTTCATAGTGTAGTCCCCAGAATCTCTGAGGAGATAAAGAAAAAAAAACCTCTTTGTTTTCTACAGTGTTATATACTTCACATTGTAGTCCCCCGAAACTCTGAGGAGAGAAAGAAAAAAACCTCTTTGTTTTCTACAGTGTTATATACTTCACATTGTAGTCCCCCGAAACTCTGAGGAGAGAAAGAAAAAAACCTCTTTGTTTTCTACAGTGTTATATACTTCATAGTGTAGTCCCCAGAATCTCTGAGGAGACAAAGAAAGAATATGCCTACAGATCCCTCAGGCAATTCGTAAGAGGTGATTATCATGACGTTGTGCATAGAGCTGGTAACCTTACCATGTGTCAGGGAGTGTTTAAACGATGATGTCCCCCGATGTCAGGATACTATATAAGATGTATGATGATGGGGGGTGGCGTGTGTAGATGATGAAGATCAACAATGCCAGGGGTATGCATTAACACAACGCCACTGGTTACAGTTCCATGACATTTATTAGAACATTCACATATATGTCCTGGATATCAAATTTCTTGTCAACAACACTGAACCAATACTTAGGCTAACACTGCCTGTACGGCATAACGAACGACAGTATTCATACACAGTCTCTCCGACTACACAATAACAATGTACAGAATGTCCTTGGTGCGGTATACACTCTTCGCACACAATAATAACTCAAACAACTCTACGTGCGGAAAAAAACCCTCGCACTAATATAACACCATCCAGGTGTATATCACATATCATTAGTAATAGGCGGCATGAACATCGCCATATAGATTAAAAGAATCCTCTCCAGGCGGGAAAATACACTTCGCCTGTACTTTATCTATTCTAGCTACAAGGCGGGCAACGCGTCGCCTTACTCCTCCGTAGCTCCAAGGTGGAAAATCGTCACCTTATAATGTTCTCCATGAACTTACTTATATGGCTTCAACAGGAGCGTCTCCAGGCGAGAAAATCATCGCCATTCAGAAACAAATGGATAGGATCTATCACAGCATAAATATCATAATCACAACTATGGATCCTCTCAGTCACAAAAACGAGCTTCCAAACACAGACTCGAGCGCCCAGCTCGGCTGTCAAACACAGAATCCTTCAGTCACCCCAGACTTGAATTCACTTCATGCTTTCTCCCAACGCATGCACAAATCACACCATGTTGACATAAAGTCAGACATTAACTCAGTAGCTGAGTTACACTTAAACAAGTGTTTACAACATCAGTTCAGTGACCCTTAACACCAACCACTATCATCAGTCATACTCATGAAAATGTTCTGTGACACCATGCAAACACACTACTACAGAAACCATAGCTGTAGTGGCTCATGAATGCTTATGTTGCAGATTTCTTGCAGAGGAACCACTTGTAATGGTGGTTCCATACTGCACGGGGAGCGGAAAGGGATGTGAATGAACGATTGCTTGAATGAATGAATTATGCTGTATATTGATGATCCTGTCTACGCCACGCTCTGCTGTTATAGCATTTAAAAGTTATTCTTATCTTTTCACAGGAAAACCAAACCGTTTAAGATAAACCGCGCTTCCGTACGCATGAGATCTACCGGGGTTAAGAACTCTGACGATCTTAAACACACGTTTCACTGTATAGTTGACTTAGTACATCGTTGTTGCACAACCTCTACACGTAGTTAAGATTCATAAAATTTTACTTTATTTTAATATGAACTGAAAGAGTTCGCGAATAACGGATGTGCTTTTTACTCTTCTCATCCTTGCTTCCAAACAGATTCATACTGCTCACACCCAAACTCATTTTGTTTTCACTCCCATATGATACTTGCATCTTATTAAACCTAATCCTTGCAGTCACATTGACACAGTAATTCTTCAACCCAGAGTCGCCTTAAAAGCCATTACAATCTTACAAGTGCATTTCTTTTAAACAGACACTAATGTCATAATTACCGCCCTTTACCAATTATCTCCCATAGACGAGCTAACACTGTAACAGGAGTGGCACTTTTAGCGTAGTCTGATAAAACGAGATCTACGTCTGCTTGTTGTGTTTCCCGCTCTCAGGAACCTCTATATATTTCGAATAAATCTTATCTTTCAACCCAATGCGTGAGTGGTGCATTAAATTTGTGCAGGATTTAGAATTCCTTATTTCGGCGCCTGTAACGGTTGAGTATACAAATAAACCTGTATCAACCGAATAATCAGTAATTTGAGATAAGGAACGCATTTCTCAGTTAAATGTACGATACGCCTGTAGTTTATGCATAACTAAGACGGTCTGCAATTACTGTGAGTCGTTCTTTTTGTTTTTTAACTTTACTTTTCTCTCTCTCTTTTGAAAAATCTTGCATCATTTCTTGGTATTTGTTCACATGCTTTCTCCCATCTTTTTTCCTTCGTCAGCCCTCTTCTACTCATTTCCAGTTGATTACCTGGTGTACCTCTGTGCTGTAGCCTCTCTGTGTTGTTCAGCTCGTGCTACTCATTCTGCACCTTTCTTTCTCCTTCTCTTTTTTTCTTCTTGTGTGTGTGTTCAGAGGCGTATCTACTATGAATCTAATGAAGCTAGAGCTCCAGGGTCACCAAGTCTTGTTTTCTCTGTAATACGTTTCTTTCCCCTCCCCCACATTTTTTGAAAAAATGAAGGGACCCCTCCAAGAGTTCAAGCTTCTAGGCCCTAAAAATATAGATTCGCCACTGTGTGTGTGTGTGCGCGCGCGCGCGTGTGTGTGTATGTGTTATTCTTTCTCTCTATGTCCTTCTCCATTTTCTACTTCTCTGTGTCCCTCTCTATTTTCCACTTTTATCTCCCCGTGTTCTTCTTCATTTTCCACTTCTATCTCTCTGTGTCCTTCTCCGTTTTCCACTTCTATCTCTCCGCTTCATTATCCATTTTCCACTTCAGTGTCCTTGTCCATTTTCCACTCCTATCTCTCTGTGTCATTCTCCATTTTCTACTTTTATCTCTCCGTGTTCTTCTTCATTTTCCACTTCTACCTCTCTGTGCCCTTCTCCATTTTCAGCTTCTATCTCTCTGTGCTCCTCTCCATTTTCCACTTCTATCTCTCCACGTCCATCTCTATTTTCCACTCCTATCTCTCCGTTTCCGTTATCGAAGTCTCTGAATATACAGGGAAAGACAAGTATACCGGCTCCCTTCAGTCCGCCATAAGAGGCTACTAATATGAACTGGGAACCTCATCATATAAAACATATTGCGACAACAACCACCAATGTAAGAAAACATTCATTTTTTGGTGCAAGCGGAAGCTCATCCTTAGCGAGCTGAAATGTAATGAATAAATGAAACTATTCAGTAAATTAAAAATTGGTCTCAAGATCTGTTCGTGTGCGGAACAAAAGCAATCAGTAGAAAATGTCCGGCTTCATGAGAAAGCAGTGTGACACCACAAACTTCACAAACACATTTGAAAGGATAACTATGGCGATGAAAGAAGCCTCAAACAAACCGTCGGTTTTTTGTGTCTTTGTTTACAGAGATAGATGATGTTTCACTAGAGCGAACAACAAAGATGAATCTCCTGCAGGCCTCTGTCTTTTTCATTACATAATACTCTATTTAAACAATATTTTAACATCTTTCCTTACTCATGGACTGATGTTAATGGCATTCAACTAAGTGCTCTGAAAACTTACTCACGCTCAGGTAATCTAGAAGCGTCTCTCCGGGATGGGTGACAAGATATCTGGCCAATTTCAAGTTAGAACCCCCAGACGTTTCTGTACTCGGATATGTCCTCGCTATCAGGTCTCTAGCTATTACAGATGGCATTAAATTCTTATTTAATCTTTACGTTTTGACGTCGCTACCCTCTCTTCCTGTATCCTAACGGCACTCATGTTCCCAAGTTTTGATGTGATGCTTTTTTGGTTGCGCTGAGCGTATATTTTATAACGTAATGGAACTTTGGTATATTGATATATTAATTTTTTTTAAAATTTGGGTGTATTGTGACCGCTTGGCATACACCACCATTTATACGAGTTATAACACTACATAGAATAAGAATAACAGACGTTAAGCAGATAAGGCGTTTTTGCACAAAACGCAGTATAAATTTTAAGTTCAGTTAGCAGTCAGAGAGGGTAAGGCAGTGCAGTTCCAGAAAATAATATTGAATGCGTGTATTTTGTGAAGTGAGAGTTGCTATTTTTGTTTTTTTTTCATTGTTGATGGAAAAGAGAGATGTCACAAAATTCGAAAACAGAAAGTCGTGTGCAAATTGTCGAAAACAGAGAGACGTGTGTAGAAAATTGTAACGTTTGAAAAAAAGAATGAGTCGTGTGGGAAAAGGCGGGAAAAAGACAGGAGCTGTATAAAAAGGAGAGATATGGGCAATAGACAGGATTAGATAGATATAAATTTTTGCTAGGCAGTTATAGTACTTAGGTGAACTTCGTCTTTGAGATTATCAAGACAAGTTTTTTTTTTTTGTGAAGACAAGTTTTTTTTGAGTTGACAAGTTTCTAAGTTTACAAGTTGTATTTTATTCTGTTGAATATATTTTCCTTGTGGATATATTTTTCCTTGTGGATATATATTTTCATTGTGAAATTTGCAGTGCTGTCTAATGACATCAAAATAAACTCTGATTGAATTTTCTACATTGCTGTGTTTTATTTGGAACGTACAGTTGGAACATTTGAAAACCATTATACGATATTGCTTATCACTAAACCTAAACGGGTAAGAACGAACTTGGGAAGAAAAATAAACTTCAGTCAAGAATTTCCATCTCAGGCGGAAGGCCTGTAAACACTTGAACAGAAACGTATTGAAGGATTAGCTCTCGTCAATATATTTACCTGTGCACAACACAATTGACTGGCCAACTGACCCGGTCATACACATTCTTACATTGATGTTGTAACCAGCCCGGTTACACTGCATTGTACATACAAATAAGCCCGGTGGGAGTTATAAGTTATAAGTGTGTATGTGTGCGTGTGTGTGTGTGTGGATGTATGTATGTATACATACACACACATATATATATATATATATATATATATATATATATATATATATATATATATATATATATATATATATATATATATATATATATATATATATATATATATATATATATATATATAGTGAGATCGGATGCCTAGACTTTTCGGTTAAGGGCGAAAAAATAGGAGGTCCCGTGTGCAAGTTGTGCACGTTAAAAATCCCACGGCAGTTGGAAATCGTAAAGAGTAGGCCCATCAGGCAGCTCTCCCCCCTTCCCCCAAGCAAAATGTAAAAATAAGGAAGATAGTCCTTAAAACCAAACCAAATAAATATATATGTATGGTTTGGTTTTAAGGACTATCTTCATTGCACACGGACAACTCCATCAGTGCTCCAATCTCCTCCTTTAGATCACACAAGGAGGATCTCAGAACAGTGCACGAACTCCGTAGCACCAGCGAAAATCCCAATGTATGTATATAGGAATCTCACATTCTATAAATATTTTTGTGGTGGGTAGGTTTCTTATTTTTGAATTTTGCACTGACAAAGCTAACGGCACAGAAAGTTTACCAATTAGCCAAAATCAAACACTTCCTGGATGAGGGGACAAGGAAGATGTTCTGCACATCTCACATACAAACATACCTAGACTATTGTTCCACAATCTGGGATGGTTGTTCCACAATCTGGGATGGTTGTTCCACAATCTGGGATGGTTGTTCCACAATCTGGGATGGTTGTTCCATGTCCAACACAAAAAGGCTCCATTCTCTTCAAAAACGCGCAGTGCGCCTAGTTGCTGACAAACACCAAACACATTGTATAGATCTATATAATTATCTTAAAATATTACCCCTCAGAAAGCGCTTCCTATTCCTCATATCACGAGAAGAAAGAAGACATCAGATTAAGCTGGGAGAACAGGTCTTGGAGCAGGTCGACCACTTTAAATACCTTGAGCTGTCACAGACCGACAGGGAGGCATCAAAGAAGAGTTGGCCACTCGAAAAGCAGCCGTTGGGAGACTTTATCAGGCCATAAATCGAGGATTCCTCAGCAAGAGAGAGGTTGGTAAGAAAACGAAGATGGCTGTATACCGCTCCACCTTTGTCCCATTACAATGCACAAAGCTGAGATCCAAACCTCAGAAATGAGGTATCTGAGGAAGGTACTTTTGATGTAACAAGAAGAGAACATGGTCCGCAACCAGACGATAACGTCTAAAATTGAACAGTCCCAACTAAGATGGTTTGGCCATGTCTGCAGAATAGGAGAATATTGGCTACCACGACAAGCATGGGAAACAAAGAGCCAGGAATCCAGACCACCAGGACGACCCCGAGTCCGCTGGGAGGACAACATTAGACAATATTTGAAGGACCGAGGACTAGAATGGAACCAGGCCAGGAGGAAGACAACTGATAGGATAGTCTGGCGCTCTCTCTTCCAAACCTCTACACCTCACGGTAAAAAAGGAACGACTAAGTAAGTAAGTAAGTATGACAAAGTTAACAATTACATCAATTCATGCATCAAAGAACAAAAACTAACTAGTAGGCCCCAATAGGGAAAATAAACAAGAGTTAACAATCCTTCCGCTTCCGTGGAACCAATACGAATAACTTAAGTCAGTGTCTTTATTATATCTCTGCTCCTAAATATGGGGATACTTTATAAATCCACTGAAGACGCTATCCATGCGCCGGGTTCTCACACAAAAAACCAAGATAGGCTGTAGATTAACTCTGTCTATATTCTCACCACTTCACGCAGTCTGTACTGACCAGTAGACCTAACAAATCAAGGGTCAACTGAGGACCACCGTCCGTCTCTTGCGCTCTTGTCCGGCGCGGTGAAAAACAATGGATATGTCTCGTATACGGAACTCGATGCGTAAATCCGGTTGCGTCTGGTTTGAGACCTTATGGTGACTGAGCACTCAGTTTAAGCGCACAGTCAGGTGCTTTCAATTACGCAGTTGATGTTGTGCTGATTAATATGCTGGATGCCACTATGCTCTGACTTTTACTAAATAGGCGAGTAGGAAAACACTACTGCTCAATACGATGTCAGATTGCTGCTGGTGGTTAGACTCTGCACGAGCTACACTCCCGTTAGAGGGCTATGCGAAGAGGGTTGCAATTTCATGTATTATGTGACAACTCGTGGCATTAGTTGCTTACTGGAACCGTGAGGTCGAGGAGAATGTTACATTCCTCAACTGGGATTCTGCTGTAACAGTAGGATACCCTGGAACTAAGACCAAAACTAACAAACATTAATAATAATAATAAATTCTTTAAGCGCCAAACACGGCGCATAAGGCAGAAACCAGTGCTCTCCAGGTTGTTCGTTGTGACGCCACTCCTCTTAGCTCTTGCACATTATTTAGGCCCAACGTTCTTCCTTCTCTTATTATTGTTCTTCTGAGTGTTTCTTTGGTCTTCCTTTTTTCCGCTTACCCTCAGGAACCCAAGTGAGCGCCTGTAGTGGTATTCTGTTGTTTTGCATTCGTAGGACATGACCGATATATGACCATCGTCTTTTCCTTATATAGTCGGAGACATATTTCTGCCTAGAGTCTTCTCTTATTTGTCGATTAGTCTTGAATTCTTTCCAACTGATGTTCATGAGTGTTCTAAGACATTTGTTCTCGAATGTATTCAGCTTGTTCTCCAATGATTTTGTTATTTTCCAACTCTCACAGCCGTATGTTAACACTGAGATAACATTTGAATTAAACAGACGAAGCTTGGTATATATATTCAATGATCGTAATTTCCAAATGTTAGATAAACTAATGTAGGCGATAGCTGGCAAAGCAATTCTAGTATGGATTTCTCTTGTTGTGTCACCATCCTGAGTCATTTTACTGCCTAAATAATTGAAACTTTCAACTTTCTGTAGTTTTTCCCCGTTCAAGATGATATCAAAGGTCTTGTTAGAAAAGTTCATAGCTTTAGTTTTAGAGGGATTTATTTGTAGACCTATTTTAACCTAAAGATGACACAAATGATTTACTGCTTCTTGGGGGTTTCTGGGTGTTGAACGTAAGAATGCTAAATCGTCTGCGAAATCGAGCTCCCCCACGAATCTTCCACTTGTCCATTTTATACCCAATTGTTCATTGTGGGTATAGTTTCTCATAACCCAATCAATAGCTATTCCAAAAAGTAGTGGTGACATAATACAGCCTTTTTTCACCCCTGTTTCTACTTTAAACCATTCTGTATTCCCTTTATTTGTTCTAACACAACATCTTGCATTGTCATATAGCGCTTTGATTATATTCACATATTTTGTTGGAAAACCATAGATTGTAAGTATCTTCCACAATGATGGGCGGTGTAGACTATCAAAGGCTTTTTGAAAAACATCCCAAGTGTGTATATCACGAAGGTGATAATAAGTGGCGATTGCCTTTCCACTGATTCTTCTATAATTGTTCTTAGTGTGAATATTTGATCAATACATGATCGTTTCGGCCTGAAACCCGCTTGTTCTTCTCTGATCTTTTCAGACAAACATTACCTCAAGCAAAATAATGAAATCATAACATTGGTATAATAAACTGTTATGCCCCACTAGGGTATTGTTATTATTATTGCTAGGTAAATCTCGGTGCTCTCTTTATCCACATGAGGTGTCTTCCAGTTAATTTCCCCCCCCCCCCTTTTTTTTATATCAATTATCAGCATCCAGTCGCATAGGCTAATATAGCTTGTACATACATGTACATCGCAGCAAGTGCTCTGACAGCAAAATCTACTCAAAATTGCCCGACTCCGACTAACATGCAGAAATGTGGAGTCGGCACAAAAAAATTTCCAACTCCGACTACAGTTTTTTTTACTTGTCATATGGCTTAATTTTCGGAGTCTGAGTCTATCCCCCATTTTTTTTTTTTTTTTTTTTGGCTTCCCAGTGCACATAAAATGTTTACACTATGTCTATTAAGTGTGCAATAGCGCTAGGTCTAAAAAAAAAAAAATAAACAACGTACTGTAAAATTAAAAATACTTTATTGCTACAAAAAATGCTAATCTTCATCATCTGAGCCTTCAGCGAATCGTAATCTTTTTGCTAGTGGAGAGCCAAAATCTATCGGAAGAAGAAGGCACGTTCTAATAAATAAACATGAATAATTTGAAGAAAAAAAAAGCGCAATGTCTGCGAAGCGCAATATCTGCGAAGCGCAATAAAGCGAGGTATACCTGTGTATCTTCGCCTCTTTGACCAGGGAGATTCTAGAACAAGAACTGACATGTGATGCTATCAGCAGGCTTCTTCAATATGTGTCTTCTCCATCTCCAGCACCTTCTTCTCATCTCTTGTTCCACTGGCACATGTCTGGTTCATGTTATCTCTTGTTCCGCTGGCACATGTCTGGTTCATGTTATCTCTTGTTCCACTGATACATGTCTGGTTCATGTTATCTCTTGTTCCACTGGCACATGTCTGGTTCATGTTATCTCTTGTTCCACTGATACATGTCTGGTTCATGTTATCTCTTGTTCCACTGGCACATGTCTGGTTCATGTTATCTCTTGTTCCACTGATACATGTCTGGTTCATGTTATCTCTTGTTCCACTGATACATGTCTGGTTCATGTTATCTCTTATTCCGCTGGCACATGTCTGGTTCATGTTATCAGTTCCATATTAGTGATCTTGTCATACCATTTAAATCCATCTATTCTACGCAAGTACCCATTTATGAAAGCACGTCGCTGTTTAATTATTGTTTGTTGGTATTCTCCATGTTTCAGAGCCACACAATAGGACGTAACGTGCCATTTGAGTGACCTTGTCTTTGTACACCTGAATTTCTGTATAGGTACCCGCCCTTTTTTTTTTTTTTTTTGCTACAGTGCTGGTAGGACCAACCAACTACTCCAGTTACCCACTCCCTCATATTGAGCGCCGAAAAGATGGAAGCTAACACAAAGAAAACACTCAACATTATATTTTACTAACTTTAACACCCCCCACACCCCATAACAAAATAATTTCATCATTGTGCACATGATATATTTCGATGAACAAGAAAAACGGGGATGAAATACATAAGCAAAGAGATGTCTTCTACATTGTACCTAAATCCACCGTCTGCTCAAATAATTTTTATGTATCATCAGGTTTCTTTGACGCGTTTTAAGGAATAATACTGACGCCACAGTTCACCCTATCAACATTCTCCGAGCTCTTGGTAATTTACGTTTCAAATCTTAAATCTTAAACTCAAGAATCTGGAAATACCTCAATATATCTTATTCTTTTCATTTTTTTCCTTCCAGAGTTTTCGATAGGATAAGCTACCAAGAAATTAAAAATAAAATTTAAAAAAAATAAAGAGTGAAAACAGTAAACAAAAACTGCCAAAGCTAAACTTAAGAAGTTTTTGCGAGATAACAGTGGAAGACATGAGATCCATCTCAGTCGATTATCGTGTTTGCCACTTGAAAATATTGCTTAAGAGATTTGTTCTTATCAGTCTGGTGCGCCTCTGGGAGTATTGCCAGAACTAGCGGCCACAATATTCTTTGTAAAGCGCTGAACTAAGCTGGGGATAGCTCGTTTTCGCTTTCTCCTCGGGATAGCGTAATCTTTGCGTATTTCGAATCGCGGTGTTTCGATTGCATTCAGGGGTGTTTTCCCAGGGTCGTTAACATCAAGAGGAAAACAGCGAGATAAGCAATATGGAATTCTCTGAGTAGTCATAGCTCTCGAGAAAGGTCATAATATGGTTTTAAAAGAGTCAATGTTCGAGTCTAATGTCTAGGGTGTACGCCTGCGTTGTTTTCGTCTTTACGTTATCTATCTATCTATCTATCTATCTATCTATCTATCTATCTATCTATCTATCTATCTATCTATCTATCTATCTATCTATCTATCTATCTATCTATCTATCTATCTATCTATCTATCTATCTATCTATCTATCTATCTATCTGTCTGTCTATCTATCTATCTACCTGTCTGTCTGTCTGTCTGTCTGCATCCCTGTCTGACTGTCTGACTGTTTGCCTGTCTATCTTCCGTTCGTCTCTGTGCCTAATTACCTAACCTGTTTATCTGTTGTCTAGTTCTGTACCCCGTCTATCTGCCTATCCTTACGTCTATCCAATCTGCTACTCCTCCCCCCTGTCGTGAGAAATTCTAATCCACATATATAAATTATCAGGTACATGTAAAGCCTAACACATAAATTCAATAAAAGGAAAGAAGAATGGTAAAGAACAGTGCTGTCACAATGACTGTACTCGAGATCCCCCTTTTTATGCTTCGTCTGCATATTCTCACGCTTTCACATTGATAGTAAAGCCTACTGCATCAATACACGCTTTCTACAATAACACGGTACTGCATTTCTAAGAAAAACCTTGAGATACGCAAGCTGACCTATATTTAATATTCCATTCATGTCATTTTATACACTAAGTTAACATAAACGAAAAGACAGATGAACTTAGGATAGAAAGAAAGGGAGGGCTGAAAGCCGGAACGCATGCAACACTAACACGCGTTTCGCTATACAATTACTGCCATCACGCGTGTAAGGCCACATGCACTAACTTTTTTTCAAATCGACAGTGATAAAAACACTACCCATACGAGAGTTAGGTTTAAAAACCTGAAAAATGCTTATTGGGAAAGATGACATTATACTGGTTTACGTTTGAAAACATGACAGTACCCAGACACCACATCGATCGAAGTGAACGGGAGGTAGAAGAAAATGCATATTTTGAACGCAGCCCCTTAGCCCCATAAAATTTATATAGTTGGGTTCCTCAGGACTTGCTGACAAAGAATATGTTAAGTGTTACGCAAATAGTCTAGGAATTAACAAATTCTAGCCAAAAGAAATAGTGAGGGTGTCAGACAACACCAAAATCAGAATCGCTCAGTGGCAGATTTTGAAACCACCATTGTACGGGAAATAGGTCCCCATGTTAAATCCTATTTGATTGGAGCGCAGTAAATGTAAGGCGAAACACGATTAGTCGGACTACCAATACTAATTTTTTTGTTGTCAGGGGAAACAGTAGTAGAGGTACTTTTTTGAAAAGCTGTGTAAACATGGCACGATTGGTTAGACCCGCCAATATAGGCAATTAGAAGCGTCAGCTCAGCACCACATTTTCAAATAAACTTGCTAAAGCAACAGTGCGTTGAGATTCAGCTTATATTTTTCTAAATAAAAGCCTGAGACAGCGGCAGGTCGGATTTTGTGCCATATTCATTGCCAGTCAACGTAGTGTGTATTTTTCCCATGAATTGTGGTATGCTTGAAATATTTGATATCTTTTTAATGAAAATTGAATGTAAATTGATAATTTATGTCTGTATATGTGTGTGGTTCAGTAGCGAACATGAGGCAAGGCCTAAATATTGCTCCAACCTGAACAGAAGGTGTCGGAGAAAAGTAAAACTGCATGGAATTGCCAAACAATACACTGACACCTATCTTATTGACTAGAAGGAACTAATGCTGGAATTGCAGAGGCGTAGTAACCATTAGGGAGGAGTATACTGGTGTAAATTGTTTCAGATGAAGATAGCAGTTGGCCTACCGCTCTGAACTCAGTGTTTGTTATGTATTGTGTTCAGTCTGGAAATAGATTATAAATTAGTTCTGAAATAGGAGGTACAACCTTCTTGTTTCAGGGACCGTGGTCCTAAAGTTATTGAGCAGCACCTGGTCTGAGCTTTGCTGAATTTAGAGGCTGACAGCATACTCCTGGATCCAGATAGTGACCAGTGAGGTGTCTTCAGAACACAGGGAAGCTATCAAGCAGAGGAGTCTTTTCCTGCCGCCATCACGAAAGATAAGCTTCTGTGGCCAGAGGAGCTCAACATTATATGTCCCCCTCTAAAATTGACAGTATAATAAAACAGAGGGAAAATACATTGTGTAAATTGATAGGAACTGTGAACTTTTCCCCATACTATTTCCAAGATAAACAAACACTTGAAGTCATGATGACAAATAACAACATAGCTTGAAAACCAACACCAGTATTACCTCATAGTACTACTACACAACTGACACACATAGGATAATATTAATAAAATATGTCAATACAAGGTTCATATTTATAAATTATGTACATATAAAGTGTGATTACATTTGATTGTGATTCCCGGTTCACTTTGTAGTTGAATCAGGATATATATTCGTGAAAGTAATTAATACATATATATTTGAAACTTTACCATAGACTCATTTAAGATAGTCTTATAGAGTGTTAAATGTGTGTGAGTGTCACAGTGTTGTAAAGTGTTGTGGAATAAATTAAATTGTTTATCTGTCTGTTGTTGTTGTGACTTACACTTCATCATATACATACCCTAGACATTTAACGTAGTCATCACAATATTCCAGAATAATTCTGACTGAGGTATAAATGTGGTAGCAAGTAAGGTTATCTGTAAAACACTACACCTATTAGATACAGATACCTGCACAGCAGATCTCAGTCAGTACACTAAGTCCCCTATAAATATTTATATCATTCCACTTTACCACATATATTGGGGTCTCGCTCCCGGGATATTGAACTTTCTCCTATTATATATATTGGGAATAATAAGAATTAAAAGGTATCCTTGGGTGGAAATAAATAACGTTGAGCTCTCAGTGCATGTGGTGTCCTTGGATAAGTAATTACAGATTGTATTGTTTAGTTAGACATTACATACATTTACCTGTTAGAAAATGGCCGACTTGGCAAAATTTCGATCTGCTGCTGTGCAGACTGCAAAAGAGTTAGGAATGGACGAACAAATTATGATTGCTTATGTCACTGCTGAATGTGACAAATATATTGAACGGGAAGAAAGAAGATTAGAAAAAGAGGCCGAAAGAAAGTTAGAGGCTGAAAAGGAAATTAAGAAGTTACAAATTGAGGCTGAGGCTAAGAAATTGGAAGCAGAAAGAGAAGAGAAGAAATTAGCTGCAGATAGAGAAGAGAAGAAATTAGCTGCAGAAAGAGAAGAGAAGAAATTATCTGCAGAAAGAGAGGAAAGAAGATTGACTGCAGAGAGGGAAGCAGAAAAGGAGGAGAAGAGATTACAAAGGGAACATGAGTTACGACTAAGGGAGTTTGAGTTTCAAGGCCATGCTCCTGAAAATGGTGCCAGTCCCTTTACCTCTGATGCCACTGCTAGTCAGGGAGCCTCAACCTCAGCTATGAATTTTCATTTAGATCATTTTGTTGAGAAAGACGATGATATTGAGAGCTATCTAAATAGATATGAACTATTAGCTACCACGTATGGGTTAGAGAGAGAAAGGTGGAGCTTAAAGTTATCTCAAGGGCTTCGTGGGGCAGCTTATGAAGTTTTTGCCAAAATGAACAGAGGTGATCAAGAAAATTATGACATGCTAAAGCAGGCTCTTTTGTTAAGATATGAAAAGAACGCAGAATTTTATAGGAAAAAATTTAGGAATGCTAAACTACTGTCAGGTGAAACCTATCACCAGTTCTCTGCACGGTTAGAGACATACTTGGAGAAATGGACTTCTGTGGGGAAAACCCAAGATCTTAAGGAAATGGTCCTTATAGAACAATTAAGAGAGTCCATGGCTCTAGACCTGAGAAAGTTTCTCATGGAACAAGGTGCAGAGAGGCTGGGTGAGTTACTAAATGTTGCTGAAAGGTATCAAGCAGCTCAGGCAGAGGTATCAGGAAATAAAAAGAAACAGGTGGAAAATTTTAGGGCAACACAGAACTTTAATAAATTTGATCCTAGAGATCAAAACAAAGGTAAGCACCAGTTTGATAGGCCACGGTATGACAATAAAAATAAAACCCCACAATTCGATGAAAGGAAATATGATGAAAGAAAATCTTTCAACCAAGGGAAAAGGTGGTGTAAAAATTGTAAGATGAACAATCATGACACTGACCATTGTAGAAGGAAACCTGTGTATATGGCCACCCTTCAGGTCAGGTCGACCTCAAGACAGGAGGAGGATATTCTGTTAGATACCACTCCAGAAGAGATGAGGAAGGCACAGGCTGGGGATAAGACCCTCAAGCCTTGTTTCAGGAAATTGTCAACTTGTCATACAACTCCAGGCAAGGGAGATTTTTACATGAAAAACAAGTTGATGTATAGGAAGACTGGAGCTAGATCCAAAGGTCAGGGACAGCTGGTACTTCCTAAAAGATATAGGGCAGAATTAATAAGGAGCCTACATGTGAAACCAGATGGGGACCATGAAAAAAATAGGTACCATCATCCAAAAGGTGGCTCACAATTATTATTGGCCCAAGGCAAGATGGGACATTGAGAATTTTGTAGAAAGGTGTAGCATAGCACATGAGGGAACACCCACAAGTGGGAACATTGATCAGGACCTGGACACGCCAAGGGGCAAAATTAGGCCTGATAATAAAAAGAAAAATAAATTTGATAAAGTGGACCAAATGAAATGGGAAGCCCCTTTTCACGGACAAGCTTTAATTAACTGTTTTACAATGGCCACTATGCGGAGAGTGCAAAAAGATGTCTTACCCCAGGATAAGCCGAAAATCCCTCAATCGGACTTAAACAAACTGGAGGAAGAGGATGTAGAGAGGAAATCTCTCATCAAGAATTTTAAGTGGGGAGAAAGCCCCAAGAAAAGAATTGGTAGTGGTCGTTTTGTGCATGATAATTCTGGGAAGAAAAATCATCACTATAGCGCTTCGAGTGGAAGAGACCATACCGGTGCATGGACAAATAGGTCCACAAAATTAAAAGTCCATATGTAGTGCTGTTAAGAACGTGGACTGATGAAAAGGCAGAGGAAAACATTACATACTCATACCAATATGTGAATGAGCTGACCACTCGTTTAAAAACTGGCTGGAAACTTGCCAATGAAAATTTGAGACAAGCCAGGAAGAAACATGCTGCCTATTATAACAGGAAAGCTAAAGACAGAGATTTGGCTGTGGGAGAGAAGGTACTGCTTCTTCTGCCCGGTAGTCAGAATAAGTTACAAATTGGATGGCAAGGTCCATATACAGTTCTAGAGAAGGTGTCTAGAACAAATTATAAGATAGATAAGAAGGGGAAAGAAAAAAATCTATCATGTGAATCTCCTGAAGAAATATTTGGAAAGAGAAAATCAGGAAGAGACACACTTGTTGACCTTGTCCATCGCCATGGAGATGAAAAAGGAACCACTTTCATCATTTGAATATCCATTACATCCCTGTGAGACAGCGGCACAGGTGAAAATCAGTACACACTTAACGAAAGAGCAAAAGAAGAGAGTACAACAGGTTCTAGATACTCATACAGAGGTGTTAACAGACCGACCAGGGCATACAACCTTATTGGAATATGATATGAAGCTGATAGACCCCACACCTGTATGTATGAAACCCTATTCGATTCCTTTTGCTAAGGAGAAAGCTTTGAAGGAAGAGATAGACTATTTGTTGAAGGAAGGAATTATTTCACACAGTGAATCTTCGTATAGTTCCAGTGTTGTACTCTTAAGGAAGCCCTCTGGAGAACATAGACTCTGTATAGATTACAGGAGACTGAATGCTATTACAGAAGGACAGGTGGATCCATTGCCGGATACAAATCAGTTGTTTGCCAGGCTAAATAAAGCTAAATATTTCTCAAAAGTGGACCTGAGTAAAGGATACTATCAGATTCCAGTAAAGCCTGAGGTTAGACCATACCTAGCTTTTAGTACCTCAGAAGGACACTATGAGTTTAACAGATTGCCATTTGGATTGAAGAATGCACCTAGTGTCTTCTCTAGAATGATGAGAAAATTATTGGACCCTCTGAATAACCCATGCATCACAAATTTCATGGATGATATCCTTATAGCAACAGAAACATTTGAGGAACACATTGACTCTCTGAACATGCTGTTTAATCGACTTAGGGAAGCGAATTTAACAGCCCGACCAACCAAATGTTGCGTTGGATGTAAAGAATTAGAATTCTTGGGACACACAGTTTATCAGGGAAACATGACCCCTGACCCAAAGAATTTAGAGAAACTAAAGAAAGCCCCGAGACCACAAACCAAGAAAGACGTGAGATCCTTTGTCTCATTATGTGGTTTCTACCAAAAGTATATCAAAAACTTTAATTCCATATGTGCACCGTTAACTGATTTGACACGTAAAGGACATCCAAATCGAATTACATGGACTCCACAATGCGAATTCGCTTACCACGAATTGAAGGAAAAGCTCACAAGTAAACCTATTTTGAAATTACCTGACTTAAGTCAAGAATTCATTGTAAGGACGGATGCCAGTAATATTGGGTTAGGTGCGACTCTGCTACAGAAATCAGATGCATTGGATGGGGAATTAAGCCCAGTGGCATATGCTAGCAGAAAGTTGAATAAAGCTGAAACCAACTACTCAACTAGCGAAAAAGGATGTCTTGCAGCAATATGGGCGATAAAGAAATTCAATATTTATCTGCATGGGAAGGCATTTAAGTTGCAAACGGATCACAAACCCTTGTCGTTTCTAGCGCAGGCTAGACATGAAAATTCTAGATTACTCCGTTGGTCATTACTGATGCAGCCGTTTGAGTTTAGCATAGAGTATATAAGTGGAAAAACAAATCTGGGAGCGGATTTTTTAAGCCGCCATCCGTGTGATGAGAATCACCCTAAGCCCCAGGAAAGATAATAAATTTCTCTATGTGTATATAGAGTTATAGACTGACATATAATGTCTGTTTTAAGTGGGGAGAATTTGTCGTGAGAAATTCTAATCCACATATATAAATTATCAGGTATATGTAAAGCCTAACACATAAATTCAATAAAAGGAAAGAAGAATGGTAAAGAACAGTGCTGTCACAATGACTGTACTCGAGATCCCCCTTTTTATGCTTCGTCTGCATATTCTCACGCTTTCACATTGATAGTAAAGCCTACTGCATCAATACACGCTTTCTACAATAACACTGTACTGCATTTCTAAGAAAAACCTTGAGATACGCAAGCTGACCTATATTTAATATTCCATTCATGTCATTTTATACACTAAGTTAACATAAACGAAAAGACAGATGAACTTAGGATAGAAAGAAAGGGAGGGCTGAAAGCCGGAACGCATGCAACACTAACACGCGTCTCGCTATACAATTACTGCCATCACGCGTGTAAGGCCACATGCACTTACTTTTTTTCAAATCGACAGTGATAAAAAACACTACCCATACGAGAGTTAGGTTTAAAAACCTGAAAAATGCTTATTGGGAAAGATGACATTATACTGGTTTACGTTTGAAAACATGACAGTACCCAGACACCACATCGATCGGAGTGAACGGGAGGTAGAAGAAAATGCATATTTTGAACGCAGCCCCTTAGCCCCATAAATTTATATAGTTGGGTTCCTTAGGACTTGCTGACAAAGAATATGTTAAGTGTTACGCAAATAGTCTAGGAATTAACAAATTCTAGCCAAAAGAAATAGTGAGGGTGTCAGACAACACCAAAATCAGAATCGCTCAGTGGCAGATTTTGAAACCACCATTGTACGGGAAATAGGTCCCCATGTTAAATCCTATTTGATTGGAGCGCAGTAAATGTAAGGCGAAACACGATTAGTCGGACTACCAATACTAATTTTTTTGTTGTCAGGGGAAACAGTAGTAGAGGTACTTTTTTTGAAAAGCTGTGTAAACATGGCACGATTGGTTAGACCCGCCAATATAGGCAATTAGAAGCGTCAGCTCAGCACCACATTTTCAAATAAACTTTCTAAAGCAACAGTGCGTTGAGATTCAGCTTATATTTTTCTAAATAAAAGCCTGAGACAGCGGCAGGTCGGATTTTGTGCAATATTCATTGCCAGTCAACGTAGTGTGTATTTTTCCCATGAATTGTGGTAAGCTTGAAATATTTGATATCTTTTTAATGAAAATTGAATGTAAATTGATAATTTATGTCTGTATATGTGTGTGGTTCAGTAGCGAACATGAGGCAAGGCCTAAATATTGCTCCAACCTGAACAGAAGGTGTCGGAGAAAAGTAAAACTGCATGGAATTGCCAAACAATACACTGACACCTATCTTATTGACTAGAAGGAACTAATGCTGGAATTGCAGAGGTGTAGTAACCATTAGGGAGGAGTATACTGGTGTAAATTGTTTCAGATGAAGATAGCAGTTGGCCTACCGCTCTGAACTCAGTGTTTGTTATGTATTGTGTTCAGTCTGGAAATAGATTATAAATTAGTTCTGAAATAGGAGGTACAACCTTCTTGTTTCAGGGACCGTGGTCCTAAAGTTATTGAGCAGCACCTGGTCTGAGCTTTGCTGAATTTAGAGGCTGACAGCATACTCCTGGGTCCAGATAGTGACCAGTGAGGTGTCTCCAGAACACAGGGAAGCTATCAAGCAGAGGAGTCTTTTCCTGCCGCCATCACGAAAGATAAGCTTCTGTGGCCAGAGGAGCTCAACATTATATGTCCCCCTCTAAAATTGACGGTATAATAAAACAGAGGGAAAATACATTGTGTAAATTGATAGGAACTGTGAACTTTTCCCCATACTATTTCCAAGATAAACAAACACTTGAAGTCATGATGACAAATAACAACATAGCTTGAAAACCAACACCAGTATTACCTCATAGTACTACTACACAACTGACACACATAGGATAATATTAATAAAATATGTCACTACAAGGTTCATATTTATAAATTATGTACATATAAAGTGTGATTACATTTGATTGTGATTCCTGGTTCACTTTGTAGTTGAATCAGGATATATATTCGTGAAAGTAATTAATACATATATATTTGAAACTTTACCATAGACTCATTTAAGATAGTCTTATAGAGTGTTAAATGTGTGTGAGTGTCACAGTGTTGTAAAGTGTTGTGGAATAAATTAAATTGTTTATCTGTCTGTTGTTGTTGTGACTTACACTTCATCATATACATACCCTAGACATTTAACGTAGTCATCACAATATTCCAGAATAATTCTGACTGAGGTATAAATGTGGTAGCAAGTAAGGTTATCTGTAAAACACTACACCTATTAGATACAGATACCTTCACAGCTGATCTCAGTCAGTACACTAAGTCCCCTATAAATATTTATATCATCCCACTTTACCACACCCCCCACCCAACCGTTTATCTGCAAAACTGTCCTTTTTTCTGTCATTCTGTCCAGCTTTGACTGTCTCATATCGATGTACTTATTTTCTCTTATTTCTGCCGCTAGAAAATACTGTATTTGGCTACCCCTCCACCTTTAGCCATTAAGGGTAGTGGGGAGATACAGTCCATTTTGTTTTAGCCGTAATCCTCCGTTAATTGGTCAGGTCTGTCTCAGCTATGTCACGGGGCACGGATTCCCGGGTAGATGGCATGGAGGATAGTGTGATTCGCTTGCATAGCTAGGCGGGGTTGTCGCACGGAAGGTCCAGGGTTCAAATCCTGGGTAAGCCACTCATGTCTGTTGTTTTTCTGTTGTCTAGTGTTCTACTTCTTTATTTCCTACGAGTGCCTGATAACATACCTTTATATTTGTTTCATATTAATTCCCGGTCTCCCGCTTCGTCAGATTAGCGTACCAACCACTCAACCACCGATCTACCCCCGTAAGACAGATAGTATAACTTATTCCTTAATGTTATAACTACTGGCTACCAAAGATAATATGTTATGCCCTGGGCGGATAATATATAACAAGTTATCTTCAGCAAGGAACACACAGAGGTATCACATGCAGCAGACAATTGTGCCATTTCCCCCGCACAAAGTAAAACGATCAGTATAACGCAGACCTGTATTGTCAGTGTTCTGTTTGTAACGTTTTTTAATACAACTTCGGTATATGCCCCGTGTAGCCCCTGGGAGTTCCTGAGACGACGAAGATGAATATGACTGCGGAACTCTGAGACAATCCGTGAGAGGCGATTAATATGAGGGGAGACTAATATGAGGGTACTAATATGTGGGGACTAATATATGGTTAGTGCACTGCCTTCCTAGCTCAGTGTCCCATGGTTCGATCCCCAGCTGTGGTAGGATTTTTTAGACAGCAAACGGCTCCGGGGTCAACCCAGCCTCATGAATTGGGTACCGGAGCAACTCTGGGAAGGTTAAGGCGGCCGGCTTAACGCTGACCACATTACCCCTAATGTGCCGATGGTCAAGAAAATGTGGGTCTAACACCATATTCCGAATATGCCTAAATGGGTGTGTAACGGGATCCTTTACTTTTCAATCAATCAATCAATCAATCAGTCAATACCCTTTAGCGTCCCAAGGAGCACAGGCCTTCAACAAACACATGCCAAGTCTTCCTGTCCTGTGCCATCCGCTCAAGTTCTTTCCATGTTTTCCTCATCATTTTCACCTCTGTATCCAGTTCTCCATTTGTTTTTTGGTCTTCCTCTGCCTCTCTTTCCCTGTGGATTCCAAACAAGGACTGCCTTGTAATGCTATCAACAGGTCTCCTCAATGTGTGTCCTATCCATCGCCAGCGTCTTCTTCTCAACTCTTGTTCCACTGGCACTTGTCTGGTTCTTGTCATCAATTCCACATTTGTGACTTTGTCATACCATTTCAGTCCTTCTATTCTACGCAAGCACCCGTTTATGAAAGTCTGTAGCTTTTTGGTTGTTGTTTTTGTTGCTCTCCATGTCTCAGAGCCCATACAATAGGACTGACTTGACATTTGGGTTGAATATTCTTTTATTTTCGTGTTGGACTTGATTTCTCTTGTTCTCCATATGTTTCCAAATGCAATGAAAGCTCCTCTTGCTTTTTGTATTCTTATTTTGATATCACTGTCTCTCCAACTCTGTCTATATTACTGCCAAGATATGTGTACAATTCTACATCCTTTGTTATCATTTCTTGCATTTATTCTCATTATCTTTGTCTTTTCCCTGTGTATTTTCAGGCCCACTTGTTGTGACCTCTCATCGATAATTTTATTTTCTCTTGCATCTCATTATGGTTATGGGACAGAAGAGCCAAGTGCATCTTTTATCTTTACAGTGTTGGCCCCCATGCTCCAAGAGAAGCGAAAAGTGAAAAGAAAAATAAGAATCTCTACAAGCAGCCGAAAAAAAAGCTAAATCCTATATATAAAATCCCTTATATGTACTCTCCCGAAAATAATAACATTACGGTGTGCACAAAAATATTTATAGAACCTGCTACGAAGTTCGTGTGCTGTGGTGATGCACAGTGGGGTTTTTTAATACTTTTGAATAAGTAAAATTGCCGTTAGGTATTTGTGCTTTAGAATTTAACTCCCGTCTTCTGACGGGATTTTACACTAGTGTAACCAAAATATGCGATCTTTCTTCACTTTTGACCTTCGTTCACACGAGGTTACATTAAAATGTGAAAGTTCACTTTTTTTTCATCCTAAGCCGAATCCTTTTGCTCCATCTGATCCAGGATTTAAAAGAAAGTAGAATGTAAATACCAGTTTTGATGAAGCTAATGTGACAGCTATGGCCGCGATAACAGATCTGTAACTGTGATACCCCAGCTTTTGATTTGCGCTCGAACAAGACAGCCAAACGTCATAAACATACAGTCACATTATCTCCCCTTCCACTTTCTTCTTGGCATCTGCAGCCTCGACTGATCCGTGACCAGCGAATCTGGCTTTTGACGTCACTTCGTGAAAATATATTACCTAAGATAAGGAATTTTTTATCAGCTTGTAATTATTTTACCATTTACCCATAAAATCGCAGGGGAATAAGGCGGATAAGTTTTTGCTTGTCAACTTTTCTTTTGATTCCAACAAAAAATAATTGAAATAATGTTATGGAGGTTTCCATTTATATCTTCACCAGTTTCGCTCCAGCAGCCTCTCAACTACTTTATTTAAGATAACATGAGGTTTATGTATATGTCGCGTTTCAAATCTTTGACTCTTGATTTCTCTATGTTCCACTTATCGTAGAGAGTTGAAACTTTGCATACAGCTCCAGTTCGTGGTCCTTTTAAATCTGTAAAGTTTTAACCGGCATTGACCCAACCGGTTTTATATAATTATAAAACGTTGTAAAATAACGTAGAAATAACTAAATTAAAATAAGGGAAATGAAGTAACGATTCCTACTAAAAATCCAATAAATACATTCGAAATAAATAATAATATACAGCTTTACCTCATTTGTCGGGCAGGCTACACAAATAAAAATAAAATCTTCCTTAGTAACATGCTTGATATGTCTGCAAGTAACCGACTGAGGGAGGCAATCATTAAAATAGTTAAGATTTAAAAAAAGAAAAAGAAAAACGAGGAACAGAGAAAGTGCATACGGCCATCACCAGTACCTCTTCTCCTTCTTCTTCGTACACTCTCAGACGTCCACTTGAATGTTCTCAAAGAAAGCAATAGTCAGTTTGAGGCTATTTAAATCCCCGTAAAGCTTTTCCACGAAAGGAGCTGGCGTCGGCCATATGCGCTTTCTCTGAACCGCATATAAGGGGCAACTTTGAAGCAGATGTTCAGCAGTCATTTTATCAGTGCCACAGTTACACTGATCGGTAGTTCCTATCTTTAGCTTGTTGAATAGATGGTATCTCAATCTGTTGTGGCCAGTGGGGAGTCTGAAGATTACCACTTGTTCTCTTCTGTGGAGCTGGTAGTTAGCATCATTCTGTGTGTGACCTGGATGTTCTACATTCTATTTGTTTCTGTATCTAATTCTGATAAAAATGTAAAAAGCTGTGTGGCACAGAACCATTCCTGGAAAAACTCTACGGAGACACCAACAGCCTCAATCCGACCACTGCTTTCTTAGACCATATTCAAGACGACGCCTGAATGTGAACGAAGAAGATAATAGCAAGGAAAAAAACAACAACTATACCAAAGCCCGTAATTTATTTAATGGTTAGCTTATTTTCCCTCTAATAAAACTTTTATTGTCGAAACCTCCAGCAGAGCGTTCTTATGTGTGTTTTTTTTTTAGTTGTATTTATTTGTTTTAATTCAGTCATCCGTTTTCATGTTTTATAAGTGTGTTTTTTGTTAATTATAGTTTCCAGGTATTTGCGCGTGTTGACGGGTTTCCTTTCTCGGTGGAAGGTGAAAGGTGGAATCTTCTTCTTCTTCCTCGTTCGTCCTGAAAAGGACGTTGGTTGCGTTGTGTCTGTTTACGCCGGAGCTGCGATATCTGCGCCTTTCGGCCGACACATCCGACTTCAGCATGGCATTTTTTGGGACCGGGTTTGCCTTCCCTCTTCGATCCCTACTCTCTCAGCTACACTGCAGTGATGCAGCCTGTTTCCAGGACCACCACGTGGAGGTGGAGTAGGGTCTTGGTCAGCTCTGGTTCGCTGACCCTGACGCAAGCAGTCAAGCTATGGGTCGCTGACTGCATTCTCAAAGGTGGAATGAAATGGAAAGGAAGAAAGTGGATACCGGAGAAATGGTGCTATTCTCAGGACATGAGACATAAATCGCACAACGTAATTCTTAGACGCCATTTCTTGACGGGTTCTTGCTAGTTTCATAATATGGGTGAACACATAAATAAATAACGAAGGAAACCGGAAGCACGTGAATAGTACACAAATATAGGTAATTAACAGGCCCTCGTTGGACAGAAAGAAGGGAGCCACCGAACAACAGAAAATAAATATAAATGATAGGCTAACAGGGAATCGAAACCACGGACCATCGTTGCGGCGCAATCGTCTGTGCTGTGAAAGTAAATCGTGAAAGGATGCACATCCAATTTAGCACATTGATCGCGATTTATTTTCACAGCTAGACGTTGGCGCCGTTTGGATGGTTCTTGTTTCGATTTCCTGTAAAGCTATCACTTACAGTTCTTTTGTATTGTATGGTGATCCTCTTTTTTCTGTCCAACGATCGCCAGGAAATTACTTATATTTACGAGTATTTAGTTTCATAATAATTCATCTGTCAGTAAACATAAGACTGAGAATGAAGAACTACTGAAACCTGAAACAGTATGTGATTAAACTAGTATGAAAGAAAAGAAAATATCTGCAAAGACACTTGAGGGTGTATCCATAGGAATTAAATAAAACAGAATGAACACCCAGGTAGATAAAGGAAGATTTATGGAGAGAAGGAGTGGCAAAAATAGGGAAACCGATCAGGCATGATGAATGGTAGGAAAAAGCCAAGGCATTGATAAGTTGGAGGGAGAGGCATGTGTTTGTTTACCTATACACATACCCGTCTTGTCTCTCCGCCTGTCTGTCTTGCTATCTCTATACCTGTCTATAGGTCTGTCTACCTTCCTGTGAGTTTGTCTGTGTATGTTACTCAGTACGACAAATCACTGTGCCACCCAACTTTTTAAATTTAGATTAGCCCCTCCTCTATCTTGTTTTTTTTTTCCTCCACCCACCAGTCGTCCAGTCAGTCTTTCGTCGAGCCATTATCTTCTGTCTAAATTACTCCTTTACCACCTGCCTCTTCAATATCATCGCTTACTCGCGCCCCCATCCTTTACAAATCTTTCCTCAAATGAATGGCACGTTATTTTGCCTCTTTTTTTTTTTTTGGTTATTCTTGTATTCTTATCACTACATGGTAGATAGTCTCATAGCAGACTGCCGTAGGGGAGTGAAGTGTTAGAGACTTCATCATACTAGGTCCAGCATCTAGAGGTGGGAGGACAACATTAGACAATCTCTAAAGGACCGAGGACTAGATTGGAACCAGGCCAGGAGGAAGACAGTCGATAGGATAGTATGGTGCACTCTCAGACAAACCTCTACCTAATCTCAGGGTAGAAGAGGAACGTCTAAGTAGTAAGTAAGTTCTATGCTAGATTTCAGCTTTATGAGATGGGCTCACCGGTTCTCTTTCTCAGCATCTTTGCCTTCTCTAACTTAAGAACGGAGTCAGGTATCCATTTATAGTTGGGCAGACTGAAGCGTGACGCTACCTGATTTCAAACAGAATAACCTTTGCCTAGAGAAGAAAGCACTCAGACCATTCTGCCACTTGTTGCACATACAAGAGGCAAAAAACAAAAAAAAAACAAAAGAGAGGAAAAAAAAAAAACAATGAATGAATATTTGTAAAAGTCGTTAGTTTCTTCGTTGTCACTTTTTCCATTATTTTCTGAGGGAAAAAACGAAAGATGAAAGTTTAGATTGATTAAAAAATAGTTTAGGCCGGTGGTTCTCAACGTATGCCATATAGTCCACTAGGGGGCCATGACGTATTTCTAGGTGGCCACAGTAAGATGGTAAAGTAACCTTTTCCAGCTACAGTTGACATTCAAAAATCCGGCAACCTCCGGACCTGAGGAGCGCCGGATTGTTGAAAATGCCGGATTTTTTATGGTTATATATGCTGTATATATTTAACAGAAAATGACTACCTGTACAGAAAATTAAAAACTAAATGAAAAGCAAATGAAATTTTAATGTTCATCAACTAAATAAAACAGTTCTACAGAATTTTAGTTCAACTGAATAAAATAGTTCTACAGAGTTTTAATTCAACTAAAGTCTGTCAGGATGGTCATTACAAATGGTTCGCACAGACACGCCATTATCAAGTTTTTTTTAGCATTTCCATTTTATCTGCGATCGACAACGCTTAATGTTTACGTTTTACACCACTTCTTTTATTTGCTGAATCCGTAATGGGGCTATACAGCAGCAAATAAATGATAAAATGAGAAGGAATGAGCAGGAATGCCTGTTAACACGTGCAAGCAAGACCCAACAGCTGCATCAAAACATAAACGGCTCCAGAAAACAGTGGCGCGCCAACGCGGTAAATTAAAAAAAGTCGCTCCGAAATCCATGCCGGAAATCTGAAGGAACCGGAATTATATCGATTGCCGGATTTTTGAATGTCAACTGTATCAGTGACTATGAGGAGGCCACAGAAGTAAATAAGGCTCAAAAGGCGGGGAATAAGCAAAAAAATGTTGAGAACCCGTGGTTTAGGCGATAGGGTGTTTTCTTTTGTAATGAAATGTCACGCAAATAAAGTAAGTGGAGAGAGAGAGAGAGAGAGAGAGAGAGAGAGAGAGAGAGAGAGAGAGAGAGGGAGAGAGAGAGAGAGAGAGAGAGAGAGAGAGAGAGAGAGAGAGAGGTGCCGGAAAATAAAATTGCAGAACGCTGGAATGTCTCTTACCTGCAATTGGGAGACGTGAAGCAAGCAAAAATACAGAACAAGCCAGAGCAATACGGACATTAACAATAAAGAAATGTCATTCTCAAACTATGGCCTCCCCGTGAGCATACGTGAAACTGCAGGTTATCTAAGGAATCGTCAACCCCGGGCAACCACGGCGCGGTTGTTTTGCTTGTAAAGATACAAAACACGTATCGGTTGAGTACCAAGGAACACAAACCTGTCCGGTATTCGCGAGCAAGTTCACTCAGTATTCATCCGCGGTCTCTTGGTGGTCTCACGCAAATGGCCTTGTAATGTTCGCACTCAGCGAGGGGCACAGACCGTAAGACGAGTTGCGAACAGGCCCGAACACGTGCGTAAATAGCCAGGGTTTACCTTCTGGGTTCAATTATTACCGCAGATCGCCCGAATAAGTATAGAGAAGTTTTCAGTGCGTTTAAGAACGAAGGATACAAACGGATAAACACTAGGGGAAAAAAACAAAGTAGAGTTATAATTAACATTGATGACAGGACAACGACGTATAGAGCATGAGAATAAATACTTTTAAGTGCAGGCAAGTAATAAGACAGACGTGCGAAATATTTCAAAACGTATAAAGACGTGTATAACAGAGGAACAAGATATCTGAGAAAAGGTGTTACCGCAATAAGAGTGTTATAATGTTGTTATGCTATTAAAATCTATCTATCTATCTATCTATCTATCTATCTATCTATCTATCTATCTATCTATCTATCTATCTATCTATCTATCTATCTATCTATCTATCTATCTATCTATCTATCTATCTATATATTTATTTATCTATCTATCTATCTATCTATCTATCTATCTATCTATCTATCTATCTATCTATCTATCTATCTATCTATCTGTCTGTCTGTCTGTAAATAAAGTTCGTTCGTTCGTTCGTTCGTTCTGTCTGTCTATCTATCTATCTATCTATTTATCATCTATCTTCCTTTCAGTCATTTCTGACTATAGGAGCGCACCCCCGAAACAAGCTTCGGTGGCACGAGGTTGGGCACTTGGATAAAGAGGTCAAGCTGTTGCCCATGCAGCATGCCCCCGCTGGCATAGTCAGAGGAACGGACTGGCGGGGTTTTGAACCTCCCACCCCCGTATCTACAGCCTTGACTGTAGCAACGACCTATGTCGCGTATTTTTCATGTTCATTGAATGCATAGGAAAGGTAGTTAGGATGAAAAACATTAGTGTGAACCGGGGGAAATCCAAAACTATAATTATCTCACCCTTTTCCCCTCCTATCATCAGTCTTTAGTCTTGCTTCCGTGGGTTTTGACAGCCACGGGGTTTTCAGGAACTTAACGCGCTCACTTTTGACAAGGGGATTCCCCTATTTACATAAACTAACATGTTTTGAGCCTTATCATGTAACAGAAACAGTTACAGAAACTACGGCTGCAGAAGTTTGTGACGGAGTATGACGATCGGGTGAAAATTGGGGAGGGAGGGATGTGGTTAAGATATGCGTGGTCTCACACAAAAAAATGGGGATCGCTTCTTATATATATATATATATATATATATATATATATATATATATATATATATATATATATATATATATATATATATATATATATACACACACACACACACACACAGATAAGCAGCGAAAAATAGACTTGATGCTCGCCTTAACCTCTATGTCATGTTGATGTCTTCTTAAAGAGTAAGATTCTCGCAAAGAGGTTGACATTTCCTGTCATTCGCATGCGTCACAAAATTATTTTTTTTAATTTATATCTCTAAGATTTTTTTAATTTGTATTGCTTACCAAATCATTGCGGTATGCCCTAGACATCCTGGGATACCTCCTATTTTGGATGGCAGTATCAATATGCTTGTTTCACACGGAGGTATGTGGTGAGACATCTTTTCCTTCCACGCTGGAACTGGCCTGATCTTTGTGGAATGTGGCTCTTATGGAATGTATTTACTCTCCAGTTCCTCTTTTCTCATCATTTTTTTTTTATATGCTGGTTTTCCCGCGAATTTATCAGCGTTTGATGCAATTTTTTAAACATAAAAAACAGTACTCCTGCTTGCTGCATGCAATGAAGAAGAAAAGGAAGAAACTTGTTCCAGTTTACAAATGAACAATACAAGGAAAACGCAACACAGTTCGGGATTACCCTTCACGAGCAGAGTTAGGTACCCTTTAGCAGCTGGGTAAGCACGAGGGTGGCTCTACCAGGTTTTGATCCAAGAACCCCATCACTTTGCTGCAAGAAGGCATGTGCTTTAACCACTCTGCCATCCGGACGCTCACGTGTACATATACACACAATTCATACATACAAGATGTCTCCGGAAGTCAGTACACCGAAGATAATGTAGTTATCCTAAGGTCAGCTTAACTTTGATAGCATTACCCAGCAGTCCTTGTTCTGGAATCCCCATGGTAACAGAAGCAGCGGCCTTTTCTCGACGTCACGTGTCGGTTAGGTGCTGCTCGGTCTGGAGCATGAGAGGCTCGGGGTTCGCCGCTTGCCAGACGGGAACAATCCGTATTACAATGCTTGTTAGCACCTCTCTCACCTTTGAGCAGTTTCCATGCCTGGGAACGTTGCGTAATTTTCCCCGTGGCCTTAGGTCTGCTATCCCGACGTAAATTCTTTCCTTGTTTGGGCTTCGGATCCAAGTCCAAAGGAAAGTCAATTTTCTGGAGTTGGGGTTCGGTTTTAGCAGGCAAGTTTTCTTTCATGGGCGCAAGGTTTGCAGGGGCGTTGACCGTTAAGGGCACAGTAGAAGGGGAAGTAGAGTGACTACATTTAGTATCTGTTTCCACCCTCCGAATTTGGCTATCCAGTTCATTCATTCTGATTTGGTGTAGCCTGCTCCTTTCTTGGCTTTCTCTGTCCCTTTCTTGGCGCTCTATTTCCCATTGCTTGTCCCGTTCTTGTTGCTCCATTTCCAATTTCTTGTCCCGTTCTTGTCTTTGCTTTTCCCTTTGCTTCTCATCTTCTATCACTTCTTCTACATACTGTCGGGTGAATGCTTCACTCTCCCCAGTTTGTTTACAGGACCATGCCAAGATTAAACGGCTGTCAAACCAATTGTCTACCTCGTATTGATCCTGCAGGCTTACTGCAAATTCTAGAAAGGGCTGGATTTCGCTATCCTTGTACTCCATGTACTTAGCTACCTCGAGGGCAATCCTATGCACTTTATCTAGATCGGCCATTATATCAGGGTGAGCAAACACTATAGAAGGATAAAACCTAGAGATCTTAGTTACCTAGTCCACTACGTGCTGATTAACTTAATAATCAATAAAATCTAGGCTAGCCTGGGAACTTTAAAAAAACAAGAAAGTTTGTAGCTACTCTGATTGCGACAAGCAAAACCCCAAAAAACTCCAAAAAATGTAAGTGATGTAAAACTTACTATCACTTCACCCCAGTTCTGTCAGTACTAAGCTATTGAGAGGATTGGTTACTGTCGTCCGAATGAACACCCTCCCTTGGTACAAATGCAAGCTAGTAACTGACTATCTGTAGCTTCTTATCTCAGATTAAAGAGCTACTCCTGAAAAAAATATTAACCCTTAAAAAAAAAAATTTCTGACTTTTACAACAATAGTCGTCAGATTTGTCAACCAAAAACTCAGCAGTGATACCATCAACCTTTACCAGCTGTCGCATGTGTAGCATGAACAATAAATGTAACTTAATTATTATGATTGCTGTGGAGAAAAACGCTGTTCCGACTTCCTCCAAAAGAAATAGTTCGATATGTCTAGGGGAAAGAAATTCCTATAATCTGCCGAACACTAAACTCTAAGAATCAAGATAGAATCTTGTGAGAGATTCATCCTCGGAACGAGCACATATTAAATGTCGTACTAGATGGGTTCTAGAATCTCGGACGGGCTCCCACTTGTCGTGGTTGAGTTAGAGTGTAGCGTATTTGTCGAGGTGGACAACCGTAGTAAAATCGACAAGGGATAGTGGACTGACAGAGTTATAGATTACACTTTAGATAAGGTGTAAATAGGAGATGGACTTGAGACAACCTGGAAGAAGATTTATTCAAAGGATCTCTCTCTCCAGGCCTCAGCTCACTTTTACTGTCTAAGCATCTCCGGCTCTCACTCTTTTCTCTTATCATACATAGAGATTATAGTAAAGAGCTAAAATACAAATATGGATGGAAAGGTCGTGAACAGCGCATTAATAAATGTGTAAAATTTATTAAAGAAGAAAAGCATGAAAATAATGCATATCATCACAACAACATAAAATTACATCAATAATCAAACATTCATCAATAGTCATATACACCAACAACCACACACACAGATCACCATTCATAAAACCTGTAGAACACAAAGAGATAAATAATCGAGTGACAGTCCTTCGGTTTTCGGGGACCAGCTGAAGTAACTCCAGTAAGTGGTGTTTTCGTATATATCCTCCATCGGTGATGGGATTAACCTGAATAACATCACTGTATAGGCGCTATCGTTGGTGACCCCCCCTACTGGCGCGAGTTGGGCTGGGGGACGCTGTTTATCTCCTGCTGACGTGCGAGGTTTTAAGTATCCAGGAAATACACCAGAAGAAGTCACTTGAGGACAAAGAGACCCAGGCGCGCTTATCCGGCGCAAGGCTCCGCTTGGCTGTAAATCCTGTTTAAACTGGTTTGGCTGTGGTTTGCTGAGTGCCCCGTTTAGGCACAAAAAAGGCGGATGATATGGAATTCTGCTATAGGCATGCTGAGCGGGTTTGATATTCTGGAAGCCGCAATGCTCTGGCTGGTAATCCAATAGGCGAGTAGAGAACTACTACTGCGTTTGGCGATTCCAGATTTTGCGTTGGCTCCGTTGCACTGCGTGAGCTTAACTTGGCGTTGACAAAAAGGGGTTTTGATTCAGGAACGGGGTTGACGATTCGTGACGCTAGCGGTATTCAGAACCCTCTAGATCGAAGAGAATATTTCGTTCTTCGCCTGACTGGAATCTGCTCTCGCGAGTCGGTCTCCCTGAAACTGAGACCCAAAAGAGACACCTTTTAACTTCAAGCAACGCTAAAATCACACTAACTTTATACAGAAAGTTTCGCTCCACTATGGGATTAGATTTATTGTAGTTATTGCTATGATAGTTTAGGGCTGTCTTTAACCATGTCTCCTGTTCCTTAAAAATATCAATTATCAACACGCGCCCGCATAGGCTTAATATCTTTTGCACCCCCAGGTACCTATCAGTAAATGTTCTGACATCAAAAAATCTACTCCTCTTCTCCCAATCTCAACATACAGGAAACCTAACCTGTAGTTACAGTTAAATGAATATGCTTATTCATCTTACAACATTAAATGACTTTACATAAACAGATTACAGCATTTGACATTACACAAATAAATCGTATGTCCCCTTTAAGAAATATATTAGCATTTCCACAAAATGAGTACAAAGAAATTGCAATGTTCTTGCTATAATAATACAGTTGTGGCTAGATCATACGATATAATTATATCTATGCCTGGTGACTGCTTTCAGTGAAAGTTATAGACTAGTGCCTAGCCACACAAGTAAGCATAAATGATCCTCCCTTGCCACTGGAAATATCTATCACAAGGAATAAGTGACTATCTCCTATAATCCAGAGTTATTACCTGCATCTCACTATTCAGTTTTAAAGTGAACAATCCACACCTGACATTATCTTACAGAAATGACAGTTAATTTTTGCTGACTCTTAACCCAATGGTAAGCATTCGTGGACTGATTCTACGCCTAATATCTGTTATTGTAAGTTTAACATTTAACCCATGATAAACCCTAACAGTTTAAGCACCACTTAATAGGCCGTAGACAGCGCTACCTTATCACTGAATAAATTACTCGGAGAAGTCCTCAGAAATAAATTCACTTTCCTAACAGATATATAAAACTAACATGAATCTAATAATATAATTATAAGATATGTCAACTCACCCCGAAAAATGACTAGAACATAGGCAAACACATTTTAGTACTGTGTTAACGTTTGCCTTATCTCATGATCATCTACGGGCCAGGAAAATTTACGAATGTCTTTGTCTATTAAAACCAGTCTACTCTTATAGATCACAAGGGACGCTCCCCCCGAACACCTGGCGTGCGTATTTCTACAGACGTTCGGCGAAAGACGTAATCTAGAGTAAGACAAAAGAAATCGTGCGAAAGTTCCCCAGGCCTCAAAGGGTACCAGCCGCTCGTCATCAAACGTTTTAAAGCGACCAGAGAAATTCCCCTGTTGGGACCACAGAGGGTACCCGCCGCTAACGAACCGTTTCTTTCACAGAAACCGTCTTAGGCTCGTTCTAACACTTAAAGCGGACCCGAGAAATGTTTCTCTGGTCGAACAGGTGCGTTTAAATAACATTACGTCTAGCGTTAGCTGACCGCAGCTGGCCAGCGTAAACAACCTCGGGTGGGGTTGAGAAGGTGAAAAAATGTAGGTAGAATATGAAAGAAACGAAAATACAAAATGTCTCGGAAAACAGAACATTAAAAGAGTAATAACATTATGGACAAGATGGTAAAATAAATTATCTTTCACGTGACAGTTGTCCTCCCAGCGAACTCTGGGTCGTCCTGGAGGTCTGGATCCCTGGTTCTTAGTTTCCCGTGCTTTGTCGTGGTAGCCGATCTTCTTACATTCTGCAGACATGGCCAAACCATCTTAGTTGGGACTGTTCTACTGGGACAGTTTTTGTTTAAGTATATGCTAATTAGCTATACAGGAATGGAGAAATGACAGTTTGAAAAAAAAAAAAACTATGTGACTGCGATAAAACCTATATTATATATACGGTAAAAAAAAAGGTAGTCCTATATCAGATATTGCCGTAGGGGAGAGAAGTGTTAGAGACTTCACCGTACTAGGTCCAGCATCGAGAGGTGGGGAGTGACCAGTTCCCTTCCTCGCTGCCTTTTCCTTCCCTAACTCAAAGAGCATAGTTTGGTACCCATTTACAGCTGGGTAGACAGGAACGTGTCGGTAATGTGATTCTAACCAGGCACCTTTGCCGCGAGAGACCATCGCTCTAACCACTCTGTCAATCGGACGCTCTTATAATGATATATACGGTAGTGTAGATAAAATAATATTATTGAAACTACCTCTAAATTACCTTCACCCGAGAAGGGTACCCCGTGTCGTACATTTAGATAGGTATTAGTGATATATTTGGTCCGTCTGAATAGAACAGAAAAAGTGGGGTTATCTGAGAAAGAAAGTGTTAGAATAGATTCCACGAGTGAATAGATTAAGGTGAAGATCTATCTCCGGAATGAGTGAATTCTCTAGTCCAGCCTATCTATACGACTATCTTTTGGTAATAGACAATCTATCAAACCTCCCTATAAATACAATTATAAGTTAACTACTCACACACACACAGTTATGTGACAACAGGACTCACAAACGAGAAAAATATGGTAAATGGAGGTTTCGTATGGGGCTGACCAACACGATAAGTTAACTTTTGTTTAGTTTCATCATCATCTCAGCCCGTAACCCGTCATGGGTCGTAGGGGTGCCATGGTGGAAGCATCAGCAGACAGGGTCCTCCACTGCTCTCTATCCTCAGCAATGCGTACAAGTGTGGAAAAACCGTGTCCTGCCCATTCTTTGATGTTATCAGCCCAGGATTTTCTCTGCCTTCCTCTTCTCCGTTTACCTTCGACTGTTCCCTGAAGGATCGTTTTCGAAAGGTAGTCATGACGAGTTACATGCCCAAACCAGGCAAGCTTTCGACGTTACACTACTGACAAAAGTGGTTCTTGGTGGCCTGCATAGGTGTTTATCTTCTCTCTAACATAGACATTTGTTTTGTGCTCTTTATAGCAAATGCGCAAAATTCTTCTATAACATTTATGCTCGAAAGCCTGAATCCTTCGCTCCGTATCTGCAGTGAGTGTCCAGCCCTCACACCCATACAAGAGAATAGATAATACAAGTGATTTGTATAATTTGATCTTCACAGGAAACTGATGTTACTTTTCCAGATCACATTCAACCTGAGGCCATCTCAAGTCTTGTCTTGATTTCTTTAATTGATCTTCCATCACATTGTTTAGTTTATTGTCACTTAAACTTCTCACAACGTCAAACATATAGAAATCAATATAAATCAAGTGTTACAGATATATGAAAATAACCCCATAAGTGCCCTCCCCTCTGTTGAGAAAAGATCCCGCAAGAAGTTAATAACCCAAAAGGTCAAAGATTAACACTAGGGTATAGAATAGACAGTAAAGCAAAGAACAAAGTTCCTAGGTAATCTATCCCGTAAAATAACAGTATTAGCGAACAAAACAAAAAAAGAAGTGGGTACAATGATTATACAAAAGGAAATATTCACTCCTCTTTCTCTCACTCTGTCAATCTGTGGCCACATACAATCTCACTTACCTACTAGTTGGTTAACAACCTCTTGAACGTAAACATCAATGTACATGTAACATAATCCAGTGTTGTGCTTCTCCGAAGTGAGCCCCAGTTCCTCCACGGATAATTAATTTTCCTAATGGGGAACGCCTACTTTGGTAGTGGGTTATTGGATATGAAAATGTCACATTAGATAGTTCAGGTAGCAAATATAAACCGCGATCTAGTGTTCACAGTAGACAGTAGAAAGTACTTCCAATAGCTAAAGGAAACATCTGGTGGGTAAACTGTTAATAAATATGATGAAGGTATATCTTATCGGTTTTTATCTCTGAGGTTGAGTGCCGATTATAAAACAACGTGTTCTCCTGGATAAATTCACTTGGAAACATGACTGTCAGTAGTCGGGAAAAATGTTATATGTATACATTTGGCCACAGCGGGCTGATAAAATTGAATGCAAAAATCTGGGTATTTTGTAGGTCCAGTTACTATTACACTTATTGTTTATATTTTTAGTCTCTCTCTGAATGAAGCAAGAGGACCGAACAGGTCAACATCGAAGACCCGATAATAATAAGAATTGTTACTGGTGCTGTTAGACCGCTGGCAGCTGGTTTGTGATCAGCACTAAATTAGGAAGAAAACAAAACATTTAACCACAATATCAATATCCTATCCTATCACTGTAGAAAGCCGACACTGTAGAAAGTCGTTGTATAATGTGGTAGTTTGACTAGCCACCACTGATACCAGTCTGAAATGTGATGTTGGGGCTACCACTGATACATCCATAGTGTGTGTTACATCCTATTGATAAATGTTGTGTGTAATGTCCAAACAGCACATACACATAGGAGTCATGGATCGTGGAAAACCTGGTGACGTTTTCTTAGACAATTTAATCACGCCACGATACGATCACCATAACATCGACAAAATACAGTTACAATAGATGAAATAATACCGGCAAGTTCTAAATGTTCACCCTGCATATGAACTAACAAATAACACAGGTAAGTTCTCAATGTTCACCCTGCATACGAACTTAAGGCATGTACTCCTCCCGGCCTCGACGTATCGTCAAGAACTTTAAGATGTTCATGGATCCTATCAGCGCTATCTCATCCTGAAGGCTACCAACACCGCAGCGCTACCAATATATGTTCCTGGATCCACTCAGTAGTAATATATATGGAATCCTTAGCGCTCTCCCTTTCTGTAGCCTGTAAAGATCACAGTGCTACTAATTTCCAATACTGATCAATGTATGGCCTCCAAAAAACACCTGCTGTCATAGCAGTGTAAGCATATAGCATGTCCACGGATCCTTCTAATACAGATACGTGTATGGCCTCAAAAACACCTGCTGTCATAGCAGTGTAAGAATGCAAAATATGTCCATGGATTATATCCGTAATAATAATACATGTAGGGCCTTAAAGAGCAACTGCTGTCCTAGCAGTGCATGAGTATAAATATGTCCATGGATTCTATCTTCTATTAGCCTGCAAACATCGCAGTGCTACTAATATCTGTGACACACTGGCCTGTACACCACCAAGGCCTATAAAGCATCTCTTGAAATAGTATACTCTCTATCTATATATATATCTGCAGATAAATCACATATTAATCTAATGGATTCACAAATAAATATCCATTAGTAATTCTGGTACCAACATATTCCCAGGTACACTCCGAAAAACATGGCCACTACATACTTTAACATGGCCACACCATTCTTCCCCGTACACACTCTGGGGACTCAATGTCAAACCAAAAATTCTTACCCAGAACACCTCAGTCAAACGCCTGACCCGGGCAAGCTGGGCGAATATCGCTCACTTAAAAAAACTTAGACAAATTCATCTCACACGGGACACGCCGTGAGATGTTAGCAGCGATTAACACGCTCTATTCTCGTACCTACGAGCAAACAATAGATTTATATTTTTTAATCAATTAACCGAGCGGGACAACCAAAATCCGGCTTGTTTGTACTAGACTTCTCACAATTAATTCCCTTGGGCTAGGAGTGAGGTAATTCAGCCTGTAACAATCACGCGTAAGGGTAAGATCTCTTATCCTCTCCGTCATCTAATTAAATTAAAAGGCACACGTGTCTTAGCCTATCTTATCACGCTTCGCTCAACTGGTACGGGTTGGGTTTTAGGTATGCGCCTTTCCCCTCCAGCCCGGTAAAACACTCAGCGCACGATATCAGTGTTAATTTAATTATGACTACTTTAACAAATATCGCTTGTCATTACTAGCTATTTGTTTCGCCACATGATATTATACTAGTCACATATATAATTACACATCATGAATTAGAAGTGAATTGTATTCCGTCAATTATCAGTCGCCTAGTGTATTTATTAGTCAATTAAAACATCTCTTTCTGGGTGATTGTGGGTGGTTAAATCTACATTACAACTGAAAAAAATAGCTATGCTAGTTTTAGCACCTAGAAAATCCCAGTGAATTATAATGATAAACTTAACACATTAAATCACGTACATGCTAATTTCTATTACCGCAATCAGAATTGAAACAATCTCCACGGAATGCTATAACATCCTTTCACAATGGCTCTAGAATAACGAGCTAGATTATCCAAAATTTCTGAGCGACTAGATAACTGACTTTGAGAGGACGGAGTATTTATACAGAAATGGTGTTATTATCACTAAAGAGTGCAATAATTCACGCCTTCGGACGTATCGGGGAAAATCACGAGTTCGACTCCCGAGGTAAAGGATTTTTCTGTTCGCTCGCTCGCGATGCCGAGACGACATCACAAGACCTGGCCATGCTAACAGGCCTTCTTTGATTTCGTCCTTCTGCCGTAGATCTAATAATTAAGTCCCCTGGGATCACGGTCATCAAATGTGGTCGGTAAATATTATTATCGCCCTTTGCATTTACTACCGACGTCTGATCTGTCACTATCGATGATTGGCATCTCAGCTCGCTTGAGAACTCAGGTAAACACCCCGGTTCTCTCCCCTCTTGTTAAAACTGTCGGGTGCGAACATTTGTAAACGCTCATTATCGCAAGTAAACAGAAAAAATAGGCGTGGCTTCACAGTGAGTCTACAGACAGCGAATTGCATGGTTTTTGCGTAGCAAAATTATAAACCTTAGATGGGGAAGCAAAGGTGGTCGGATCACTGTGCCTATATTTACATATATATGTGACACCCCAGTAATATTAAACTCTCATAAAGGGTACTCGATTATTATAAGTTTGGGAAACACTGATATTACAAAAGTGCACAGTATCATGTGATCTTACGTCCATCTCCGTCTCTTAACTTTTTTTCTGTTTGACAGGCCCTTACACAACTTCTTACTAGTCGCCTCTTTCGACCTGCATGGACTAGCAGTAGTCTATTATTTCTTTGTTTCCCCGGGGATCGGATCCTCCGGCAACTACACATGGCATATATGTTCATAATGCGCGAATTAAATATCTACACGTAATAGAATGGGAGATCCGATTATGAATGTTTGAGGAGCAAACAACCTCCGCCTGTCCCCACCCCACAAAATAAAAACCGACAAACAAGAAGGAGATAGAGCAGGGTTTCTCAACCGGGGTTCCACAGAGTCCTAGGGTTCCGCTAGAGGTTCCGCAAGAGATTGTGAAATTTGCGCGCCGCGCGATGATAGTGACCACTGTAAAGTTTTGGGCAGTGACTGAGCAACCCTGTATATACCGTGTTCGCTCTTGCACATACCACATTTCATTAGTATCTTGTAGAGTAAGAATTTGTGATAAGACTTTTAGGCTTACTTAGATGCGGTAAAATCAAGTAGAAAATTAAAAAAAAAAAAAGGAAACACTGAAATTTCTTCTACCTTCACTTCTAACTTGCATTAGATTTGATATCTTCTGAAGAGGGGGAACCACACAAAAAGATTAGTCTAATAAGTTGGCCAAAATAAACAGATCCACAGTAAAAATCATTCTCTACTCCAAAATGATATAGAGACAACTTACGCAACGGCAAAGACTACTATAAAAGCTACATTCAAGTCCAAATGGGAAAGAGAGCACCCGGGCCATTTCAAAAATGATGCATATCATCAACTATCCAGGAAAGAACAGGTCACCATTTTTCGGCTACGCACTGGACACAACAGATTGAGATACCACCTATACCACAAATACAAAATTGGTGCAACAGATCTCTGCACCTGCGGTACCAGCCCGATGACAGTCGAACACCTGCTGCAGTACTGCCCAACCTACAGAAATAAACGGAGTAGCAAATGGCAACAACCCACTTCTGTCAACGAAAAACTGTTTGGAGATGTCGGGAACCTTGAGTTGACTTCTGCCTTTATTAGAGTCATAAATGTGGAGGTCTGAAGGCGAACGAGGAAGAAGAAAAAGAAGAATTCTCTACTCAAAAAACCAATGACAATTATTATTGTACTAGCAACAACCAGCCAAAATTGGCAGGTTTTTAATTATATTGTGTTGTTTCTGTTACACGTATTAAATTGCTGCTTCTTCTATAGTATCGCTTGCTCGCTGTAGATGACGCGATCGTCTCTTCCTTTAAGCCATCTTATCATTTTGATCCATAATAATAAGTCTGCAATACTTTAAATTAAAATTTTGTCTTGAAGAAACCATCAGAAACTTACATTTTAAAATTATTTTTAAGAAAAATGATGAGTTAAATCCGTTTCCCGAATGAAACTGGACAGAAGAGTATCTTGATTGTCTGTTGATTTAATGCACACCGTCACACTTTGCTATTTTCGAGAGTACATATAAAGGGAAACAATACAATGTTATTGTCTAACTTTCAACCACAGATGCACCCCGTTATCTGTGCTCGAAGGTTAATGCAGTCTCTCGAAAATAGAAAAAGTGCGCAAATGACGGTGTACAAAGTGTGACAGGCCGACCGACCGAAGTACCTTACGGCGGGAATTTTAGTATTGGATTATTATATTTAAAGATTACTGATTACTTTAACGTACCGTGAGCTGTAGACAATAATAATTTTTGTGCAGAGGTTCCCTGAGTCCTGAAAATTATTTCGATGGTTCCTGCAGGATAAAAAGGATGAGAAAAGGCTGATATAGAGGGAGAAGCCCAAGACGTATTTTCCCCCGGTGCCGCTTATGTGCTTGCACGCGCTTGGCGAGAACTGACAATGATGGAATGAAGTGCGCGTAACCTGGCATGCCCCAACAAAGCACTACCTGTTTCACACCCGCAATAATTATCGCCCTTGGAACTGGTGTCACGAAAGGAAGAAAAAAAAGGCATTGAAGTGCAGCTGTAAGAATTCAAATAATTGGTGCTTAATTTGGGTATTCCTTCCTCGTGCGCACAATAGACAAGTAATTTCCATTATTGTGAAAGAAAATTTTACCTTGCCTAAAGTCGTTCCTCGTTTATTCAGGATTTCCTTATTACAGTCAGTATTTTCCTGTCTGGTCATTCACTCCACCTCATAAATAAGATGGACCTAGAGTTGTGAAGTCTCTAACACTTCATTCCTCTAGAGCAGCATCTGCCTTGGAATTACCTTGACCTGCTGTATCGAGCTCTGCTGATGCTGTCGGCTTGTGCTGACAGTTGACAGCTCGTTAGAACAATAAGATGACCAAACCATTCCAACTTTCCATGCAGCTGACGAAACATAAAGACATGACATGCGAAATTCTTCATAAAGGATAGCTTAAAGAACCGTTTGAGATAAGAATTGGAGTGTGACAGGGATGCCTTACAGAGAAGGAAATGTCGAAAAGAATGAACCAGAGTTGGGGCACTGTACGAAGGATGGCCACCGACCGAGCAAAGTGGAATCAATTTGTTGTTGCCCTACAAGACCCCACTAGGCGTGATGGCCACTGACTGCTTTGACGGTCGATGGCTAAGGATCAAAGAAGAAGAAGAAGGGATGCCTGTAGTCACCATCTCTCTTCTTACTGGCTATAGATTGGGTTAAAAAAACATCGACATCAGCCAAGTGAATTGGAATTCAGTGGACTCTGACTAAACAGCTTGACGATCTGGTCACTAAACAGTTTGACGATCTAGTGATCAAATAGGTTGACGGTCTAGTGACTAAACAGCTTGACGATCTAGTGACTAAACAGTTTGACGGTCTAGTGACTAAACAGCTTGACGATCTGGTTACTAAACAGTTTGACGATCTAGTGACCAAATAGGTTGACGGTCTAGTGACTAAACAGCTTGACGATTTGGTTAATAAACAGTTTGACGGTCTAGTGACTAAACAGCTTGACGATTTGGTTACTAAACAGTTTGACGGTCTAGTGACTAAACAGCTTGATGATCTAGTGACTAAACACCATGAATATATAGTTCTTCTTCTTCGTCGTACGATCGACGATCTAGTGATTAAACAGCCTGACCATCTGGCTACTAAGCAGCTTGAAAATCTAGTGACTAAACAGCTCGACGGTCTAGTGACTAAAACAGCTCGACGATCTAGTTCTTCTTCTTCTACCATCTGGTGACTAAACAGTTTGAAGATCTAGTGACTAAACAGTTTGATGATCTAGATTTTGCTGAGAGAAGTAGCGAGAGACCAAAAAACCATAAGCGGAAGAGAACAAGACACAGACATGAAATGAATAGAGAAAACATGACGGGACCATGACGGAACATGAAAGCTGCACCGTGAAAACTACAGTGAGCACCCATTAATAGAACACTAATGCCTTACAAATTTTTTTTTCATGGTGCAATAGAGGGAAAATACGAAAATGGCGCTTTTTGTCAATTTGATGTTACATTTTTTTACTGCAAGCTATAAACTCCTTGAAAAATTATTTTTGGGTTTTTATGCATTAAAAGCATGTGTTTAAAATATATTTTTAAAGTTTTTATTACATTTTAGTTCTTTTCAGGTTGGTTTTTTTGTTCAGAAGTTCGGCTGTGCTTATCCTGGCAAGCATTTAATATTGGTTGGAACTGTATTGATGTCAATCCTGCAAAATCAGTAACTTTCTATGAAAGGAAGCCTCCTACAGTACAATTTATGCATAGGCATGAGAGTGGGTCTACTAAGTTCAGGGAGCAACCTTATTTTTGAAATGTTTTCTTTTGTTTTTATGATATATTATTTTAATAAGTTTTGTAGTTCCCATGGGGGTTTTAATGCGTATCAGATTATGTACAATCACTTCTACCTTGAGATTGTTGCAAGAGGTCTTTATTGTTATGCCTGTAATGTATATATTTCTTGCTATCCAGCAGAGTGTCTCCTAGTATATGTTTTTTTTTTTTTCCTTTTAGATCGCGTGAAACGATTTACTCGATTTCTCATTCACAGCTTTGGCTACAGAGATAGCGCCTGGACAAAACCGATTACAGACTCATGAATAGACAGACGTCAACATATTTATGGTCGAGATGTGCCAGATTGGAAACACTTTTTTTTCAAGCCGCGCGAAAATTCAATGTTATTGAAAGAACCGGAGACAAAAGAAAGCGAAGGGTTGACACAATATTGGCTCGTTCTGGTGGCGCGTGAATGTCATCTGGAGATTAATTAATGTTTACAAGGAAAAAATGGGCCTGGAATCTTGTCACGTTTAATCGGTTGGTGAAACTAATCCTGATTTCTAAAGCGGTTAACTAAATGTTTATAATTCGTTGCCGCACTCTGTGATTTCAGCTGATGACTTCTAGTTGTGCTGCCAAATGTAGTCTGAAAACCGAAAACAACTCTTAAAAACTGGCACGATATGTTTTGACGTCAAATTTCACTAATTTGACTAAGTAGCTGTCGATTGCTTTGTAAAGAAAAATTATTAAAAGTTACAGATAATGTTAACTCAAGTTTGAAATGAAGTTCACAAACGGGGTTAACTGCAGGAATGTAAATTCTTGATATTTCAAATCCAAATGGGGGCTCTTCACCCCATATCTCTCTCTCTCTCTCTCTCTCTCTCTCTCTCTCTCTCTCTCTCTCTCTCTCTCTCTCTCTCTCTCTTTCTTCTCTCTCCCTCTATCTCTCTCCATCTCTAGCTGTCTCTCAGCATTATGTTCTCTTTCATCTTTATTTTTTTATTCAGGATCTATATCTTTTTCTTCTTCTTCCTCGTTTGCCTTCAGACTTCCACATTAATGACTCTAATGCAGGCAGTAGGCAGCTCAAGGTTCCTGACATCTCCAAACAGTTTTTCATGGAGTGAGGTTGGTGTTTTTGCCATATGCTACTCCGTTCATTGCTGTATGTTGGGCCGGACTGCAGCAGGTGTTCGGCAATAATCTCCATTATTTACGCTCCAGTTGTACTGTTTACTCATCTTAGATTTTCTTCTACTTTCCTCATGCGACTTGAAGCGGGGCACGTTTTTCCCCTTCTACTTTACTCATGCGACTTGAAGAGGCGCACGTTTCTCCTCTTCTACTTTACTCATGCGACTTATTCAATAGATACAAATTTAAAAATATGAAGTGACTGTCCAATCATCATCTACATTACAGTATGTATACATATATATATATATATGGGAGCCGCGCTGGTGTAATGGCTTCGGCGTTGTACTGGCGACCAGGTGTTCATGGTTCAAACCCGGGCGTCAGCGTTTGAAGAAATGTTTACGGCCGGAAATTTGACTGAATAGCCTGAACGGCTCCTGTGATAAACCCTCTGTGAATGGGAAGGAGCGAAGCTCCTGACCGGGTTGGAAGGAAAGTCCTCAGGTTCCCCAGCCTCGCAATGACATGTCATTGGGCCGAAAGGCTGAAAGCCCAAGTGCTGCTGGTTAAGGAAAAAAAAATATATATAAATATATAAATATATAAATATATAAAAATATAAATATATAAATATATAAAAATATATATATATATATATATATATATATATATATATATATATATATATATATATATATATATATATATATATATATATATAATATATATATATATAAATATATAAATATATAAATATATAAATATATAAATATATAAAAATATAAATATATAAATATATAAAAATATATATATATATATATATATAACCCTGAAAATGACTACTAATAGTTTACATGGCGAAGAAGCCGTGAAAAGGGCTGTTAGTACGTGCAGCGTTGATAAATACTAAGCTGAAAATAGCTAATAGTACCTGTCTTCTAGCATAAGGCCCTGAAAAGAACTAATAGTATCTATCTTCTATCATAAGGCCCTAAAAACAACTAATAGTACCTGTCTTCTATCATAAGGCTCTGAAAACAACTAATAGCACATATCAGCTAACATGATGAAGCCCTGAAAAGAACTAATAGCACATATCAGCTAACATGATGAAGCCCTGAAAACAACTAATAGCACATATCAGCTAACATGATGAAGCCCTGAAAAGAACTAATAGCCCATATCAGCTAACATGATGAAGCCCTGAAAAGAACTAATAGCACATATCAGCTAACATGATGAAGCCCTGAAAACAACTAATAGCACATATCAGCTAACATGATGAAGCCCTGAAAACAACTAATAGCACATATCAGCTAACATGATGAAGCCCTGAAAACAACTAATAGCACATATCAGCTAACATGATGAGGCCCTGAAAAGAACTAATAGCCCATATCAGCTAACATGATGAAGCCCTGAAAAGACATAATAGTGCCAATTTTCTAGCATGATGAAGCCCTGAAAAGAACTAATAGTACATATATTCTAGCATAAGGCCCTGAAAAGAACTAATAGTACATTTCAGCTAACACGATGAAGCCCTGAAAAGAACTAATAGTCTTTCCTCTAGCTTGATAAGGCCCTGAAAATAACTAATAATACATTAGCTAACATGATGAAGACCTGAAAAGGATGCTAGCTGTTAAAAAAGAAACAGAATATCGAAATATCTCCGTTACATACTTTCAATTTCTTATTTGTATATTGTACGCTTGTATTTTTCTGATACGAACTTACTATTGATTTTTGTTCAATATTGCTGTCCCACGCTGACAATACCAAGCAAGAGCCGCGGTTCATTGATGTATACTTTTGCCAGTAAGACCAAAATGTCAACAAAACGTGGGCCAAGTCAACAAAATATGGACATTGTTTGAACAGTTTTTAAGCTGAACTAAAATATTGTCTGCTGTCCTAGCTGGCAAAGAAATTTCCTTAACTTCAATCAGTGAAAAGTGCTTTCATATCGGCGTTAGTTTCTGAGATGTCAAAATATGTTTGTTATTGTGAATATCGTTACAAAACTTAACCTTGGATTTCTCTTCAGATTTACAGGTTTCTATTACCTGAGCACAGATAAATGTTCAGTAACGTAAATTTCTTAATTCTTTGACAGATATTAAGACCGCACAGTCTATGAGCAAAGAAAGTGCAGGAACGGTGACAGATGGTTACAGATTAAAAAATAAGGGTAGGGCCTTAGCCGTAGAGGAGTAGTGTTAGAGACTTCACTGTGGTGGTTTTGATGGTATTAAGTGCGGTTGCGATGTTACCTAGTGTACTGTATGAGGTCAGCTGTGAAGGTCCCTGAAGCTAAAGTTTTATGTGAGTTTTTCAGGATTACCTTTCTGCTACCACCTATGACCTCAAACCGACTTATTCTATTATTATGTATGTTAGCTACGTTCAATGTCTAGGGTACTGACATGTGGTGTGCAGGTAATTAAATACAAAGACACACACATATAAACACTAGGTCTAATACTAAACTCTATGATCAAGTAACTTAACACTGGGTTAAACTTTAAAATTTACAATTTTTTTAACTTTATTTAGTCCTGAGCCAAGTTTTCTTATGGTCAGGACGTGTGAATCAAGATGTATTTATATCAATCAAATAGCATATAATTAAATGATCACATAAAAAAAGTTCGTACATAAATATATATGTGAAATTTGTTAATATGAATACTAACTACAGAGTCTTTTGGAAAATTAGTACTGGATGACGGGTCGTGGTGGTATCATCATGTCTAGTTCTTGTTATACTGTTCAGTGTTTTGTTAACAGGGGTAATGGTGGTAAAGTCTTTTATTCACAGTGTTTTTTATAAATTTATTTATTTATGTTGATGAATCAACAGCAGGCCAGATCTTCAGTACTTAACTGGCCTGTGTCGATGTAGTCAAGATGTTCACTTGGCCCACTCCTCACAGTTGCTGAGGTAAAATGCTAGGCTTCTCCTCACAGTTGCTGAGGTAAAATGCTAGGCTTCTCCTCACAGTTGCTGAGGTAAATGATAGGCTTCTCCTCACAGTTGCTGAGGTAAACTAATAGACTTCTAGTCCTCCACCGTTTGATCTCTTCAGAGCATCTGGCACTAGCACAGTGCCAGACAAAGAAACTCTGAAACCACAAAATTAGGCTATGTCATAGCATACTGCCTACTTTACCCTGTTTCCTAATCATAAAACATAAATTGACAAGACAAGATCAGATCTCTCTGACCGACCCAGCACCTCTCATCCAGGCTGTCATCACGTAGCACCAGTTTCCCATGACTGCATTGCATCTGAAATATGTTCATTAGTTTCTTTTTTCATCCAATAAGGTGGGTGATATGTTCCCACTGATCTGAAATATAGATCTGGCTTCTATATTCTTAGATATGTTTTCCCATATTATTTATTCGCCTCTAGGCCCTGGACTGTCGCTGGGGACCTAGAATAAGTACTCACTTGTCGTAATCATTTTTCATGACATGTCAGTATCAATCACTCAGAATTATAAAATAAAAAAGGTTAATGATTTTTCCCTTACCACAATTCAAATGAAAACACACAAATACGTTGTCTAGCACAAACTCAGCTGAGCTGCTGGCTATACTATGGCGTCCCACTTTGAAATACTATCTATAGTCATTGGGCGTCACAGTTCTAAGCATCAACGATCTGTTGCAGTGGACAGTCTTCGACAAAATGGCACTTGCCGGCTAATTTTTGTCACCAATATTACTCGTTCGTCCAATCGGAGTACTTCCCCTCTACATTTCAAATATTTAAACTTAAATGTCCAATCTTAGTCTAGTTTCGGTCTAGTTGTGAAACGTACTTATGTCGGTCTGTCTGTCCGAACTTGGTTTTTCCCAAAATTCCACTTGGTTTTAGACCAAACTACAAAAAAAAACTACACAATTTTTTGTCTCACTACGTATAAGATTTCTATGCTAAGTTATTTTTAGCTTCTACCCTCCCTTGACTGCCCCTTGTCCATATGTAGTTTGTTTTTCTGCGTTAGGCTCAAGGACGCGTCAAAAGTAACTTTTGTGAGAAGTATGCACAAATAACTGTCTGCTTGTCTGTATTGAACAATACAGTCTTTCGTCAATATCTTCCGTGTTATCTGTCCGTCTTTGTAATTAAAAGTATATTATTTCTCAGGGAAAGATGGGCTATCAAACGAGCTAATTTTTATTCTCCTAAACTTATTATTAAAAAAATACCTAATTTTTTTTCCTGTTAGTCTTGTAATTTGTTTTTACTACTCGTTCATGGCGTTTGCCGCTATATTCAAATTAAAACGACTATTTACCGTAGAACGTCCAAGATACGTCTGTTTCTGACAAGAGCTAAGGTAGTTTTTCATCCAATTTATTACATTGTGTCAACTAGTGGCGTAATTTTTGACTTTAAAACTACAAATTGCGTCTTCTTGACTTAGATTCAAACACGTGTTCAGACTGTAGTGGTTTTGATGGTATTTGTATGGTGGTGATATTACCTAGTGTAATGAATGAGGTCAGCTGTGAAGGCTCCTGAGATAAATGTTGATGCGAATTACAGAAGGCCCTTCTTACTACCACTTACGACCTCAAACATATCTTTTTTACTAATGAATGTAGCTACGTTAAAATCTAGGGTACTGAATTGCAATGTGTTGTAGTAGATTACCCACACACACCCAGATATTTAATAAGTCTAATAATAATACTAATATAATGTATAACACACTGAACTAACTCAGGCTGTTTTAGTTTTAAATATTAAATTTTCTGTAAATTTATTTGTTCTGATCCAAACGTTTGTTGGTCAGAACATATGAAAGATTATGGAGTTATAAATGGAATGCATAATTATATGACATAATAAAATGGAATGTGATTACAAAGGTATGTTATAAGTCTAGTTAATATAATTTATATTAGATTGTCCCAGGAGACTAATACTGTATGTACTGTTGGGGTGGTATCATCACGCCCAGCCTATGACTGCCAAACATTGTCCATTGACTTATGGGATGAATACAAGGTTTATTTTCCCACAATGGTATGTCTTTTATTGGATGCTGAATTATTTGAGAAATTAGTTGATAAATCAGTTGGGAAATCAGTTGATAAATCAGTTGGTGAACTTCCAGCAGGCCAGATCTCACTTATCTCGACTGCGTCGATCTTGTACAGGAGTCTGGTGGCCCCACCTCTCCGTGCTGGGGGCAATATACGGCTGCTCTGACACAATATTAGACTGCACTGGTCCACGCTTGTGTATTTTACAACATCATTCGGCACCGCTTTGGTGCCAAACAGAAACTCACAAATCTGAAACAAAAGTATTGGGTCATGTGTCAGAACTCTACCTCCTGAGCCACTTCTGCACACAACACTACACAATAACACCACACAGACTGGGTCAGATCTCTCTGACCACACAGTACATCTTACCTAGTTGTTTTCATATAGTATTAGTTCCCCAAGACTATCTTGCATCTGAGATATGTTCAATAGTTTCCTTCTATTCAATAGGATAGGTGATATGTTCCACTGATCTCAACAATAGATCCGCCTTCATAGTTTTAGTAGGCGTCCATATATTTTGTTTGTCTCTAGACCCTGAACTGGGGCTGGGGATCTAGAGCGAGCACTTACTTGTCGTAATCATTTTATATAATATGGCAGTATCAATCACTCGAATTATTAAAATATACCAAATAAATATTGTTCATTCTTACCAGAATTCAGAATTGAGAACACAGTTAAATTTGCTAGCAAAACTCAGTTGAGCTGCTGGCTGTATGATGGCGTCCCACTATATATTTGTATTCTTCTGAAATCACCACCACTTATTAATTTAAACTGCGTCTCTGAACAGACTTATGTAAAATGGCAAAATTTCACATCTCTGTCCCGCTACTATAAAATGCGTTGACCAATCGCCGACTCCCCCCCTTGCTTTCAAATAGACAACCAAAGTCAATTTCAGTCAGCTCTCAGTCAAGTATGTATTACTGTCTGTTGGTCCGTCTGTCTCTACTTGTTTTTCATACAAAAAACACGCTTGGTTCTTGGATCCCTCCATGCAGTATCCTACACACTTTTGCCTCCGAAGTTATTTTTAGCCACAATACTCCCCCATTTCCCCTTTTTTTTAATTACAGCTCGATTTTGCATCTGCGTCTCAAGGCCGCAAGTTTTTGAAAATTTAGTGACATTTTTTAACAGTGCAGTCGCTCGTCTGATATGAACAATACAGTCTTTTGTCAATATCTTCATTATTATCTATCCGTCTGTATAATTTAAAGTATATTATTTCTCTGCTCAAGACGGGCTATCAAACTAGCTAGGTTTTATATTCCTACCATTATTATTAAGAAAAAGTTACTTTTTCAAGGTTAGTTGGTTTTTTGAAATATGTTCGAGAACCTTCTCCACGGCGTTTTGCCGCTGAATTCAAATAACAATCAAGTATCGCTTATAAATATTTATAATATTTAACACATTTTGAAAAGGGGGGTTGAGTAATTTATAAAGATAATCATATAAAAAATAATATTGAACAAAACTTAAAATTTAACCCATCTTAAAAATAAAAAAAAGTGTAAAGGGGATGTAATACAAGTGTATCGAGAAAGAAATATTAAAAAAAAAAGATTTTAATTAAGAAGTTAAGATATATCTATAAAAAAAATAATAATAATATGAATAATTTTATAAAATAATATAAATATATATAATAATAATTTAAAAATAACATTTTGTTTGTAAAGAAATTATGTATTTATAACAATAGATGGGAAATTAGAGATAATAGAATCTTAAATAAAATAGGGTATAAATGTGGTTATGAAATGGTATATAAGAAATATCTTGAATTTATGGGGGGGGGGAATAAAGAGAGTTGTATGATATGTATTTTTTTTTTTTTTGTTTATTTAGATTGAGGTATTTTTAATATTTTGTTTTTAGATGGTGTTTTTATGTTGTATTTTATATTAATTATGTGTTTTTTTTGTTTGTTATTTGTGGTTGTGTGTGGTTGTGTTTGTTTGTTTTTATAGGAAAGAAAGGGGTAAAAATGATATAATATATAATTTAAAATATTATTTTAGTTTAGATTAGATAAAAATATAAAAATAAATATTTTAATAATATATTGAATTGGATATGTGGGGGGGGTTTTATGTTAGTGTTTATT